>OW203763.1:2371024-2870832 GCA_934045905.1 Leuctra nigra
CATTCCGTCCATTCCTTCACCATCATCTCCCAATCATCCTCATAATCATTCATCCGTCGCCATTAGCCTCGCTGCAGAACAGTGCGACGTTAAGCCCCAGACAAAAAAATCAAATAATAGTCACAAATTTTTATAACGAAAGAAGATGAATGCATCGCCGTGTTTCCAAGCAGTTTGTGTGCAACGTCTGATGATTTAATATTACAATACACAATTTGAATGGCTTGTTGTTCAAATACATCAACCAGCCAATCAAATAATGAATTGTGGCCCTGAAAAGGGCCGTTTTTCTTGAATCCTGGGCTTCACTGCCACTCCAGTGACATCGCAAGTGGATCATCATCATCTTAATTGTCATCATCTTCATCGTCATCATCTTCTGAATCAGATGAATCTGACCCGACGTTGACGATCATGACGTCCACGACGTCGTCGCGTAGACCATCCAGCTCCCACATCTCTTCTTCAACTTTCTTCGTGTGTTCGACGTAATTTCGACAGTTAGTTAAGAGGCAAACGGAAGCGAACGGGAATCGCACGGTTCGTCAGAGCGTTTTTTTGAAATTGTGTCTTCCCACTAAATAATTTAAAAAAATCAGATAGTATAACGACCCATAACAGCCTAATAGACTAAATAATGCCACAAACTGGAGTACTTTATGACCTCTGGTACGACCTTACGACCCATAATTTTTTTTATTTTTTTATTATTTTTTTAAAATAATAAAAAAATAATCGTATTTAACCCTCTCTGACCTCTCGTACCAGAGGTCATAAGTACTCCAGTGTGTGGCATTATTTAGTCTATTAGGCTGTTATGGGTCGTTACTATCTGATTTTTTAAAATTATTTAGTGGGAAGACAAAATTTCAAAAAATCGCTCTGACGAACCGTGCGATTCCCGCTCGCTTCCGTTTGCCTCTTAATTAATAACAGTCAATAAGAGTCAGCTGTACTAAAAAGTAAACATTGGTGATAATATTTCCTAAATATCGCTATAACTATTGAGTCATTCATAGATCCAACGTCACATCCTCATTCCTTATAGCTATGAATGATCAGATATTAGACAAACTTGCAAGATAAAACTTTATTTACCACAAATAAACTAATAAATTAGCTGCAAATTATTACGTTTCTCTGATGATGTATTTGAACATCATGATATTCAAATTGTGTATTGTAACATAAAATCATCAGACGCTGCACACAAACTGCTTGGAAACACGGCGGGCGATTCATTCATCTACATTCGTTGTTAAAATTTGCGACTATTATTTGAATTATTCATGCACAACTATTGATTTGAAGAATCAATGTTTGTCCAATAATATTGAATGAATGCAATTGGAGTTGCGTCATACAATCTTGCAATTATTCACTGTCTGGTCGATCGTTTATATAACTTCATGAAACAAACAAACAAACAAACGTAACTTTATTATTGGGCTATAAACCGCGAAAAATCGAATATCCAACTTTATTTGCAGACATACACTTTTTTCCGTAGTTTAGTCAAATATTGACAATTTTTTAAATTTAAAAAAGGTATGACATTCAATTTTAACGTCGTATAATAATATTCCAATAACTAAAACATTTTGAGCAAAAACGCAATAAAAGAATATTTTGTAACTAATGAGGGGGATGGATATCAACCCGTGTCAATTTGTTTTGACAGGTCTGATTGTTCGCCGAGACTGCAGTCAGCCAGCGTGGTAGTATGGTGGGGTGGTAGGGGTTCAGTAGGGGTGGTAGGGGTTCAGTAGGGGTTCGGTAGGGGTTCGGTAAGTTGCTAACCCAGCTTATATTGGAACACAGCCGCTGTAATGTGAACTGCCTCGGTAGTTCATCTGGTAGAGCATCTGACTGGATATCGGAAGGTCGTGGGTTCGAGTCCCACTCGAGTAAAATCTTGTCACATTGCATTGCAATCATTCACATAACTGAGGGAATCAGTAAAAACCATATTTAATATATATATATATATATGATGGTGTAGATTTTCGCAGCAATTATTATGTTCAAAATTAAATTCTGGATTGATCTGCGTCATGTATACACGGCACGAGATGAATGAATATAAACACTTGATTGAAGTAATGACGCAGATCAATCCAGAATTTAATTTTGATATATATATATATATATATAATAATCAATATTTTTCGGTAATGCTTCGTTTATTCGCCACAGTTAAATATACAACGTTTCCGAACAAACGTTTCCGAACAAAGCATTACCGAAAAATATTGATTATTATAATGAGCGGCTTCGAAAGCATCGAAGAATACATATATATATATGTTCTAAATTAAATTCTGGATTGATCTGCGTCATGTTATTTATTAAAACAACGTTTCGAGCTCAATTGTGAGCCCTTCTTCAGGTTATTAGACAAATAAAATATCAAGAAAACTACTCTATGAATGACATTTGTCTAATAACCTGAAGAAGCTTGAAACTTGAAACAAACTTGAAAACTTGAAGGGCTCACAATTGAGCTCGAAACGTTGTTTTAATAAATATCATGACGCAGATCAATCCAGAATTTAATTTTGAACATAATAATTGCTGCGAAAATCTACACCATCATATATATATGTATAGTTAATACCAACTGCAAATTGAAAATATTTGCCTACTGTGGGGATCGAACCCACGTCCCTGAATTGACGGTCCAGTGCTCTAACCACTAAGCTAAGCAGGCTATTCAATCTGCAGTGGTTTTGTTCCATATAAACTTTATTTCTATACAGTCCGAGACGCGTGATGAAGAGGTCAGAAGACCGTGGAATCCTTTCCACGTTAGAAACTGTAGAAATTCAGTTTATATGGAACAAAAACCACTGCAGATTGGATCGCCTGCTTAAGCTTAGTGGTTAGAGCACTGGACCGGCAATTCAGGGACGTGGGTTTGATCCCCACAGTAGGCAAATATTTTCAATTTGCAGTTGGTATTAATTATCATCACCCTATCTGAGGTCATCAGAAAAAAACCATATTAGTCACCTATAAGTACTCATCGTATATGAGAAAAATCCAGGGACCCGAACCGGAACCGGTATGAACCTTTATAATTTCGGAACCAGAACCGGAACCGGAACCGTTATACTTTTTTCCCAAAGAACCGGAACCGGAACCCGAACCTTTATAATCAATTAGGTTCTTAAAGGTTCATAAAGGTTCTTTAAGGTTCCTTCTTTTAATAAAAAAAAAATCATGTATATTACTTGGATATAATATTATTCACAAAGTTGTATAAAGTTTATTTTTTGATAAAATTTCCAAACTGTATTTTTTGTAGAAATTTTTAATTCTTCATAGGAAATAATAATTCTTCATTATGCAAACGCTGCTCGAGTTTTCAATTTTTGAATCTGACTACTGCGATGAGAACTGCATTGCTGACAATTTGAATATGATAGTTCAGGAAAAATGAATGTTTACGTTGTCTTATGGAGAAAATTGCAGCCACTATACTGTCTCCTCAGTCCTCTGATATTTACTCTGCGCACCATCCTGTGAATTTTATACAGACACTGCCTACACCTGTGCTTGCATTCATAGGAAAATCCAAATCCAATAATTCCATTAAATTTGACATTGGTAATACTCGAAGTTTTATAATATAGTTTGATTTAAAATTTTAGAACCGGAACCGGAACCCGGAACCTTTATGCAGGAACCGGAACCGGAACCGAACCTTTAAGAATATTTGTTTCAGAACCGGAACCGGAACCCGAACATTTATAAAATAAAATTGTGGAACCGGAACCGGAACCAGAACCTTTATTCATAAAGGTTCGGGTCCCTGGAAAAATCCATACGAGAAGGTGAATGTCAGTTGTCAAACAAGGAAAGGATTCCACGGTCTTCTGACCTCTTCATCACGCGTCTCGGACTGTAGAAATACAGCTGTTTATATGGAACAAAACCACTGCAGATTGAATAGCCTGCTAAGCTTAGTGGTTAGAGCACTGGACCAGCAATTCAGGGACGTGGGGTTCGAATCCCACAGTAGGCAAATATTTTCAATTTGCAGTTGGTATTAATTATCATCACCCTATCTGAGGTCATCGGAAAAAAACCATATTAGTCATATACTAATATATATATACTAATATATGTGGGTTATATATACTAATACTAATATATATATATGTTTAATTTCGTATTTTCACGAACATATGAGTTATATGTTATATTATTCTTTCGGGAATCAGTTCGTGCTTATATATTATATATATATATATGAAATATGGTTTTTACTGATTCCCTCAGTTAGGTGAATGTAAATAAATACCAACTGCAATGTGAAAAGATTTTCCTCGAGTCGTGGGTTCGAGTCGTGGGTTCGAGTCCCACTCGAGGAAAATCTTTCACATTGCAGTTGGTATATTGCAGTTATATATATAATATATTATATATATATATTTAAAAATACAATTTTTAAGGGTATCAATTGTTTTTATGTGTATCTTGTTTCATCCAGCTTTAGAATTTTAGGCGTAACGTTTATTCAATAATCTACACTTATCATTTTTTATAAACAGCCCTTAGATTCGCAATGAAATTTCTAATTATGTAAACACGAAAATACTTGCTTAATTGAGCAATTTGTTTCTTGTCCCCCCCCCCCCCCCCCCCCCAGTTTCTTGTCATCCCATTTTACGGTATTTAAATTTAAGTATTACTTATTATTAGGCCAGTTTAGCATTATTATAGAAGTAGTACGTATTAACCTTAAAAGATGCATAATAAGTAAAATGTTTAATTATTATGACCGCTACATGGCATAGTATTTTGAAGCGGGGAAAAATACTCTTCAAAAATCTATGAGCAAAATCAGTCCTTAAAAAGAAACAGCAGATGCGTTTTGACTTTAGAACATTGTATTTTGTTTGAATGAAAAACATATTATGTGATTATGTGGCGTTGATGTGATAATCAACAGCACTACTTACACCAATTTGAAACCTATAGGTAAATACAAAGGCAATTGGCAATGAAGCATATAAATAACGATATTAACATTTCAAAGAGTGACAAAAATAAAATATTCTCACTCTTTACTTGAATGTTCTTCTGTGTTCATCGTTTCATACCACGAAACTACTTATAAGTGCGCATGCCCTTTATACGAAATCAGTCGTATGTATCGATTTTCCAGCGTAGAGCTGGGTACGCCGCCATCTTGTGAGTTGCGGATTGCAGCAAGCGAGTCTTGGCAGGGGCAGAATCACCACCAGCCATCAGAACCAATACCAATAGTGCTTAAATACATTGCCATGGACTCATGAGCAAATAGCATACGTAGAAGTTTGAGAAGAAGAATCACATCTGATACGTAGAATTCATTGAAAAAGGTCAGTATAGCAGTAGTAGAATACAAGGGTGTAGATCTAAATCGAAGCGAAGTTGCTTGTAGCTGAAGATTCATTGTAATGCAATGGTTTGGACGCCCTTTATAGCCAATATATATAAAGAAATAATGATTATGTTTACAGTATTATAAAAGATGGGACAAGTTTGATATTCGAGCATATACGAGGACCCATATGTGACCAGTCGGTATGCCATATTAAAGGATCTATATAAATCAGAGATGCTGCATAACCAGTCGGTATGCCATATTAGCGGTTCTATATAAATCAGAGATGCTTCATATTAAATATTTTCCTTCTTTGTACAATTTATTTGACGTGGTTAGCGCAGTTATGTGGAAAAATATTTCGAATATGGAAAATGAAACAAATTATATAAATGGACTCAATAATTTATACAGGATTCGTATTGCAAGAAACATTTTTTTTATATTATGTTTGATATTATCTCCATGAATTCTAAGTGTCAGAAGTAACAGGGGATTTATTGAAGTCAAATGAATGCCAAATAAATTAATACATGTAATTGATCGCTTTATTATGAAAATATTGATTAAATTACTGTGACGCGATACATTAGCGTTGGTGAAGCACTTCTATTTGGTAAAACGTATGCAGTCTCCATGATATCGTGTGTAACTAATTCTATGCAGAGTACACGCTTTATCAATCACTTACGAATATACAGTTGGCACTCTAGCAAGCCGTGCACTCTCTTGTTGAGAAATGTCATTCAGTGTATCAAGCAGTATTATCAGTATTATCTGCATTCCAACCCTTCCCTACCGTCAGAGTTAAGCAAATTGTTCCTTGCTCTTCGGACTCCGTTTATAGAAGTTGATCAAAAAAACTTGAATCCATTGTCATTTGCGATTTGAAATGCTTTGGGTCTGCGAGATTGGAGGTTAAATCTTTGAATATTAAATATAGTTAGGAGAGATTGATTATTATCTCTCACTTTAGCTTTCACTACTTATTTTCATGTGTTATGCTCAATCCATCCTTTACTCATACGGTGTTTTTATTCTCGCCACACATATTCAAATCTAAATTAATAAATGACTCCAATCGCGTGTTGTACTTCATAAAGTTGATCAAATCAAAAAGTTTGAAACACTTTTGTAGTGTAAAATAATTTAGCTCATGTGTCTGCAGTCAACCTGAAAGGATATTTGGACTGTTTTAAACAGAAAATCGCGAATAATAACTCAAAAAACCTAAATAATTTAGTATCATAACATATCACATCACATCATCGACTCAATTGATTTTTATTTTATTTGCATACTATCACTTCTATTAATCTGCAGTTTTGAACTTGAGCTCGGAAGCTGCGTGACGATAGACCTCTATAGAAATCGTCATTTTAGTCCAATTTCAATCAAACCCGGACTTTTCCATTAGATAATTTCGAGACAAATAAAGTGCACTAAATTTCAATCGAATCCGTTGAGTATTTCGAGAGATATTACATGGAATGCACAATATCATGGGAAAACATACTTTTTTCGAAACCTTGAAACTTCAGGAAGCCGTGAATCCATTGGCAGTGAGCGAAATTCAATTTAACTCTGGGGACCTTGACCAAATAACTACAGGAAAAGCAACATTTAATGTAAATAGATGTTATTTTGGGGGTTGAAAAGGTTGAGGGGGGGGGGGGGGGGTACAAGAGAAACTTGTCTGATATTGGACATTTTGCACGATAGTGTATACCTCCTAACGTCATAACGCATTTTGAAAATGATTTGAGTAGATTGAAAACGAAAGTACCATTTAGGAATCAAATTGTATTGATGTTGATTGTTGTGATTTATGCAGAGATGCAGACATTTATAAATCAGGTTGAAGTCTTATTATGTGGAGACCTAAAAAATATCGCATTAATATGGAAACTGCCACTTTGGGTTAATTCGTCAAGGAACAGATCCATTCATATTTAATTATTGTTTCGGTTTGTTTTTTAAAAAAAATCAAGGTTTAGAATTGAGTTGCTATTGAGATCGGTAGTTTGTCATGATCAGCCAATTCGTCAGCTTAAGAGGGCTGAGTAGTGAGCGTGGACTTGAAGAGTTTTTTAATCGATTTTTATCAATATCTTTTACCAATGTAATTGATAACAAAATAACGCTTTGTACGCGTATTCAGAACAGTTCAATGAAAATAATTTCATAGTTTGGAATAAGTTATTAGTTTTATTTTGTCCAACAGATGTTTAGTACCATAATTTTACTAATTTTCGGGCACTAAAAATCTGTAGGACAAAGTAAATCTAATAAACCATTGCAAGCTATGAAATTATTTTCATTGAACTGTTTTGAATACTCGTACAAAGCCCTATTTTGTTAAAAGTTACATTGGTAAAAGATATTGATAAAAATCGATTAAAAAACTCTTCAAGGTCAAACTCACTACCCAGCCGTCATAAGAGTTGTTCAAGGGTTGCGCCATCTATTATACCTTGATCAGAAAAGATTGTGATTAGGTCATGTGTTACATGGCGGGGCTTTCTAGTCTATCATAATTAGGAGATAAATTAAGATATTTTTAATTTTAAAGTGAAGTGTAATAATGTAGATGATATACAATTATCTGTATGTAATACACTTAATTCGCTCCTTATTCGATCGAGTTACATCTGGGTTTCATCCAATGGTCAAATGTAAAGAAAACTTTACCATAATGTTCAACTATGTGCTATATTTATATTTTTAATAACTCTCTACAAAACTATATCATTTGGAAAACTAATACATTCCAATTTTTTATTTCATATTGCACTGTTGTCATTTTATAAATTTTCTTGCGGCATTGATATTACGCATTAGTCATTACTTAGTGATATGATTATTATTTCTTTGAAAATAAAAGTGAAAGAGATTGACACATTCGTGGAAGCATTTTTTTGTTGAGATAAGTATTATGAAGAAGTATTATTTAGTGGTATTTGAATATATTTGAAAGTTTACTAAAAAAACTTAAAAAAAAAAAAAAAAAAATGATCGATCGGTTGTAGCTGTTGCATTGAGAGGGAATAATTCTGTGAGGATATGATGAGTCGGAAGATATTGGAACAATTCCAGCATTTGTTTTCTTTGTACTGAGGCACACCTCGGAACCTCATGAGATCACACCTGAGGCTACCAAACCCTTAGAGAGAAATTCAACAGTTTTCAACAGTTTATTCAACAGTTGTAGTAAAAAGCACTTTATAGGAGTCCCACGAGATTCAAATGCACAATGAAGTGGTACATGGTGGTACTTAAGATATCGGAGATAAATATTCTTGGTGGTTGGTACCACAAGTGTGCCAGTAAGTTGATATCACACTGCGTACCACAAGTGTGTCAGAGTCCTATAGAGAGTTGAGTTGATATCACACTGCGTACCACAAGTGTGTCAGAGTCCTATAGAGAGTTGAGTTGATATCACACTGCGTACCACAAGTGTGTCAGAGTCCTATAGAGAGTTGAGTTGATATCACACTGCGTACCACAAGTGTGTCAGAGTCCTATAGAGAGTTGAGTTGATATCACACTGCGTACCACAAGTGTCTCTCTCTCTCTCTCTCTCTCTCTCTCTCTCTCTCTCTCTCTCTCTCTCTCTCTCTCTCTCTCTCTCTCTCTCACTCTCGCACCCAAAATAAAATTACAAATAGGTAATTCGCTTAATTTTACGCAATTACAACACATTGTTTACCCTTCTCCAGCAATAAGCAAAATAAAGCTCTAAAATGTAAAATTCGAAACATTTGTCGGGTCACTATGTTATTTGCTTCTCTTCTGGTTAGGTTTGTATTATTCGGGAGTCGATTTTTGTTACTTCTTACTTTACTTTATGGTGAGGACATCTTCTATTTCTTCAAGTATTGTGAATTCGTGTTTTGGAGATATTATACCATGTAGACCAATAGTATTGTATACGTTCTAAAATTGGTTTCAAACATTCGATACGTATGAGGCTGTCAGTTTGATATCTTATCAATGTCGATAACTTCTATAATTGTTCGGACTACCCATCCATACCCTTTCCAACGTATTCTATAAGATACAAATTTTCTACATCTAACTTTCTTTACACAATAACTACTAACTTTGACAACTCTGTTCACTCCGCAAAACTCCTCAAATAAGTCATTTCCGCTCTTGTGTTCTCGTTATCATGTGAATCATGTTCATGTGTCATCATCATGTGTTATCAACACCTAGATAAACATGATTTTAAAAATTTAAGAACAAAGGCAAATCGAAATTTTGTTAACAGTGATTAACAGTTGTTTATTTATGATACAATTAATACAAAAATAATAATAAATCGGTACCAAAATGTTACTTATAATTTAAAGCATGTTCTCTGGTCTCAAATTAATTCACAATAAGTCTTCAGAATTCACCTGAAGATGGCAGCGCTACGACTGCCGAAACGTAGTGACAACATCACAAAACCCTAATAGTGTGTATACCGAAAAGCCTCTAATTGATAATTACAACCCTTATTCATGAACAATTTTGTTCTATTTGTAGAAAGATGCCACCATATCTGGTGAACCTGGTGAAGAGAGATGCCGAGCCTCCGGCGGTTCCGCAGTACAAGAGCAATCCTCAGGCTGTAGTGGAAGCCACGGACACACCAGGTATGACAATTACATCGACATACTGTAGTGGTAGCCACGGACACACCAGGTATGACATTTACATCGACAGACTGTAGTGGAAGCCACGGACACACCAGGTATGACATTTACATCGACATACTGTAGTGGTAGCCACGGACACACCAGGTATGACATTTACATCGACATACTGTAGTGGTAGCCACGGACACACCAGGTATGACATTTACATCGACAGACTGTAGTGGAAGCCACGGACACACCAGGTATGACATTTACATCGACAGACTGTAGTGGTAGCCACGGACACACCAGGTATGACAATTACATCGACAGACTGTAGTGGAAGCCACGGACACACCAGGTATGACAATTACATCGACAGACTGTAGTGGAAGCCACGGACACACCAGGTATGACAATTACATCGACAGACTGTAGTGGTAGCCACGGACACACCAGGTATGACAATTACATCGACAGACTGTAGTGGTAGCCACGGACACACCAGGTATGACAATTACATCGACAGACTGTAGTGGAAGCCACGGACACACCAGGTATGACATTATATCGACATACTGTAGTGGTAGCCACGGACACACCAGGTATGACATTTACATCGACAGACTGTAGTGGTAGCCACGGACACACCAGGTATGACAATTACATCGACAGACTGTAGTGGTAGCCACGGACACACCAGGTATGACATTTACATCGACAGACTGTAGTGGTAGCCACGGACACACCAGGTATGACATTTACATCGACAGACTGTAGTGGTAGCCACGGACACACCAGGTATGACAATTACATCGACAGACTGTAGTGGAAGCCACGGACACACCAGGTATGACAATTACATCGACAGACTGTAGTGGTAGCCACGGACACACCAGGTATGACATTTACATCGACAGACTGTAGTGGTAGCCACGGACACACCAGGTATGACAATTACATCGACAGACTGTAGTGGAAGCCACGGACACACCAGGTATGACAATTACATCGACAGACTGTAGTGGTAGCCACGGACACACCAGGTATGACAATTACATCGACAGACTGTAGTGGTAGCCACGGACACACCAGGTATGACAATTACATCGACAGACTGTAGTGGTAGCCACGGACACACCAGGTATGACAATTACATCGACAGACTGTAGTGGTAGCCACGGACACACCAGGTATGACAATTACATCGACAGACTGTAGTGGTAGCCACGGACACACCAGGTATGACAATTACATCGACATACTGTAGTGGAAGCCACGGACACACCAGGTATGACATTTACATCGACATACTGCCACGGACACACCAGGTATGACAATTACATCGACAGACTGTAGTGGTAGCCACGGACACACCAGGTATGACAATTACATCGACAGACTGTAGTGGAAGCCACGGACACACCAGGTATGACATTTACATCGACATACTGTAGTGGAAGCCACGGACACACCAGGTATGACATTTACATCGACATACTGTAGTGGAAGCCACGGACACACCAGGTATGACATTTACATCGACATACTGTAGTGGTAGCCACGGACACACCAGGTATGACATTTACATCGACAGACTGTAGTGGAAGCCACGGACACACCAGGTATGACATTTACATCGACATACTGTAGTGGTAGCCACGGACACACCAGGTATGACATTTACATCGACAGACTGTAGTGGAAGCCACGGACACACCAGGTATGACATTTACATCGACAGACTGTAGTGGAAGCCACGGACACACCAGGTATGACAATTACATCGACAGACTGTAGTGGAAGCCACGGACACACCAGGTATGACAATTACATCGACAGACTGTAGTGGAAGCCACGGACACACCAGGTATGACAATTACATCGACAGACTGTAGTGGAAGCCACGGACACACCAGGTATGACAATTACATCGACAGACTGTAGTGGTAGCCACGGACACACCAGGTATGACATTTACATCGACAGACTGTAGTGGTAGCCACGGACACACCAGGTATGACATTTACATCGACAGACTGTAGTGGTAGCCACGGACACACCAGGTATGACAATTACATCGACAGACTGTAGTGGTAGCCACGGACACACCAGGTATGACAATTACATCGACAGACTGTAGTGGAAGCCACGGACACACCAGGTATGACATTTACATCGACTAAGTCATCAAATCAAAGCTCAGAGATAATCAAAGAAAACAGATTGTATGTTTCTCTTAGTATACACTTTTTCTCTGTGTTTGCATTTTTTGTCAGCAGTACCCAGGTTAAACCGTTTAACCAATCATTCTGAAATTTTGCACACATACAAATATAATGCAAGTGGTCTTGCTATAGATTTGAACAGGATCATGTGATTTTTTAAAACTGTTGTTTTGAACCATATGACATATCAACTTTAAATTGTGCATGGTCATCGGGACTAACATTTTGGGAGATTTTGGCAAGTTTTAGACTAATGTGTTGTTACCTTAAAAAGTTTATTTTCTTTTTACGGCCATTTTATGTGTTTGGAATTTGTAAATGTTTTTGAAGAAAACGTAAGATATTTTATCACTGCTTCTTTGACGATTTCGTTTCAGCTCTTTGCAAAGAACAGAGCCTTGCAAATGCATATTAATTGGCATGCAATACGCTCACTCATCTACGTGTTACACAAAGCGTTTTCCTAGTAATAATTATAGTTAAATGTATTGTAGCAGGTTGATTATTTTAGATGGCTTTGTTTTTTAGCTTTTTTACCCTAATAATAGGCTAGCAAAATATTATTGAAATTCAAACATTTATTAATTTCCTTAATTCAACATCAAATTGAAAAACAAAAACGTAAAATTAATGTAGAGTAAGATATGTTCCTTTCAAGGATTAATTGTCCTTAAATCCCTACTAATCGCGTGACAAAAGTGTTGTGTGATGCTTTCAGTGAGCACCGCTACTAGCAGCAATGAAGAGGCGATCTCGCCGACCAACCACACGATGACTAACACGGAGGAAGTTGCCAAGGCGGTAGAGGCGATGAAGAACATGGCGCACGACATGGGCATTCCAACCTGGGGACTTGTTTCCATCATTGTCGGTAAATAGAACACTCATTGAACGCTGTAGCCCCAGATATTACACAATGTTCCGTTGTACATGGAAATATTACCATGAGAAATAGGTATAATATTTATTATAGTAGTTAGCGGGGCATTATTAAATATCACAGGATTTAGGATGGTAACAAAATAAATACAATTGATATAGTTTTATCGTTGTACAGTATTTTAAAATTTAATTACTGACACACATGCCCTGAAAGAACTTCGTAATATGATGACAAAAAATTATAACTCACATATGGAAATTAATTTTATTCGCTACACAAATGTATTAAAACGCAATATCAAGGGGAAAATATAAGTAAAATAGAAGAAATGGTGTAGATGTATACGCACAAAAGACTAAAAACAACAAATTATCAAGACATTAAACGCTTTGTCTAACTCTTACAAAACGATGATTATCATTAACTGAACAAGAGTTATTGAATAACCGACGCGAAAACCAAACATCATTCAGCTCATTTGAAAAGAACTTTCGTTTTGATCCGAAGTAAGATTTGAACTACTTTTTAGTATCATATACATTTTTTTAAAGATAGATATATTGCTTAGAGAAGTATGTAATGTCACCTTTATATCAAAATCATTTTTTGCAGCAGTTGCGTTTCATCGTAAGCAATTCGACGATAAAGAAAAATCTTACAGTACTTGCCATTCTGTACCAAAGTAGGTACTACAACGTTAAAAAAAATAGAAGATGGAAAGCATTATGAAACTTCGGGATCACGCCTTTCAAAATTTCAAACGAATTACAAAAACCGATATACCTATGGGATTATTATAAGTTATTCCGGAATGTTGTTTCCCTATTTGAAGTGAGAAACAATAAACATGCTTTCATTCAATCACAATCATCATTTAAGAGCTCTGATGATACGCTGAGAAAATTTTAAAAATTAAATGTTCACAACAGTAAAACTAAACAATAGGTTTTTGTTCATTTATAAGATATACCTAAATTAATTACTTTGTGAACGCAGTTGCAGTTCCATACCAAATACTGCTAGTCAATTTGAGAAACAATGCTTCGACCACTACGTCAAAAATTATAATTTCAAGATATAAGCTCTATAGTCAAGTATTCAATATTTCAAGAGCATAATATCAAATGAGGTAGGAAGAGATGATGAGATCTGCTCTGAATGAAGTTGGCTGGGAGAGTTCAGGAAATATGGGATGTTTCATCGTTGTGAGATACACGACGATTAATCATGAATTATGATACACGTCATGGGAAAGTACGCTCAGAAAAGTCAAATGTTACAAATCAGATATCAAACATGTCGATTGATACTCATTTATTTATTTTATCCGTGTTAGATATCCATCGTAATAATATGATCTTATTAGGTATAAAACTGACTAATTACACTAATCACTCGGAAAATTGCATATATAGGGTTAAAATTAGCACTGCCATGCAATGACAACTACTTGACAGTAGCGGCATTCTTCTGTTCGGCGAAAGCATGAAGCTCTGCAGCGGACCAAGCAACTTGTTCTTCACAGCAATCTAGCGACTTAAGAAGTTTTGCGTGGATGAAAGTGTTCTTTATTTCAGCGCTTTATACAGAGGCAACTGGCGGTTCGAGAAACAAAAATGTTCACTTTATTGGATGCAGGAGGAAAATTGGCGGGATGAATATTTGTATTTTAAAGGTGGACAAACAAATTGCTAAAAAATGTATACCTTGCTTTCTTTATAGAACCAAACTAGAAGTAAACCTAATAATTTCTTGGTTTCTTCATAAGTCAAATATTAAATAACTCAGAGCCACCTAATTGCTTGATTAGTCGGATAATTCACACAATGAAGATGGGAACGAAAGGTTTAATTTTCAGGTTTTGAACTATAGGTTGCTAGCGCCACGTACCTAAATCAATAGCAAAGTAAAAAAGTAAAAGTAAAGTAAAAACGTCTTTATTTGATACGGCGAGATAAAGCACTATAACGGCTTTTCTTCCACATAAAAAGACGTTCATAAAATAAGTCTGAAGTGATTGAGCGAGCGCAGCGAGCGTCACCACGGTACTCTTATGGCATTTTCTCTGTGTCTTTTTATTGTTTCTTTTTTGCCTGCACAGCCCAGGTCAAACCGCACAACCAATCAATCTGAAATTTTGCACACATACTAACGTAATCTATGCGGTCTCTGGGATCGGTTTTGAACGGAATCCTGTGATTGGTCAAAATTAAAAAAAAACTTTCGATTGGTTGGTCCTATCAATTTGACATTTTGCCAAGTCATTGCAACCAACATTGTCCCCAGTCTTACACAGTTTCAGCCAAATCCTTCCATTGAAAAAATTAAAACCATCTTTCATGTGATTTTTTACATTTAAACTAGAACCATTTACAGTTCAACTTAAAACGTCGCATGGTCATTGGGACCAACATTTTAAGTATTTTTGCCAATTTGAAGACTAATCTGCAGTTATTTTCAAAATGTATTGCCATTTTAAGGACATTTTATTGTTTAGTCTTGAAATGTTTGAAAAATGTATACAAAATGTCCATCCCAGCCTTCTTGATGCTTCAGTTCCAAGGCCGTTAGAGCAGAGACTTACAAACGCATATCAAATCGGATGCAGTCAATTACATATAAAGATTACTATATGTCATTGGATGCGTACGAAGGCTCGCTCATCAACACGTTACACTGAGCGTTTTCCTCGTGTAAAGGAACCCCATTTTCTTGCTACATCACTAAATTTGTTCGCTAACTTTAAGATACACATATCGGTCATCTTTTCACTAATAATTTTCTATCGAGGTGATTTTGCTTAATTGATTTTAAGTAATGACAGTCATGAAAAATTAAGAGATCACCTAAACACAATTTTCTTTGCCGAAAGTCAAAATAACGACTACTTGTGTTTCACTTGTCCAGGTGTATGCTTGGTGATTCTACTAACCACTACTTGTGTTTTCCTTGTCAAGGTGTATGCTTGGTGATTCTACTAACCACTACTTGTGTTTCACTTGTCCAGGTGTATGCTTGGTGATTCTACTAACCACTACTTGTGTTTCACTTATCCAGGTGTATGCTTGGTGATTCTACTAACCACTACTTGGGTTTCACTTATCCAGGTGTATGCTTGGTGATTCTACTAACCACTACTTGGGTTTCACTTATCCAGGTGTATGCTTGGTGATTCTACTAACCACTACTTGGGTTTCACTTATCCAGGTGTATGCTTGGTGATTCTACTAACCACTACTTGTGTTTCACTTATCCAGGTGTATGCTTGGTGATTCTACTAACCACTACTTGTGTTTCACTTGTCCAGGTGTATGCTTGGTGATTCTACTAACCACTACTTGGGTTTCACTTATCCAGGTGTATGCTTGGTGATTCTACTAACCACTACTTGGGTTTCACTTGTCCAGGTGTATGCTTGGTGATTCTACTAAGCACTACTTGGGTTTCACTTGTCAAGGTGTATGCTTGGTGATTCTGCTAACCACTACTTGGGTTTCACTTATCCAGGTGTATGCTTGGTGATTCTACTAACCACTACTTGGGTTTCACTTGTCCAGGTGTATGCTTGGTGATTCTACTAACCACTACTTGTGTTTCACTTATCATCCAGGTGTATGCTTGGTGATTCTACTAACCACTACTTAGGTTTCACTTGTCCAGGTGTATGCTTGGTGATTCTACTAACCACTACTTGTGTTTCACTTATCATCCAGGTGTATGCTTGGTGATTCTACTAACCACTACTTAGGTTTCACTTGTCCAGGTGTATGCTTGGTGATTCTACTAACCACTACTTAGGTTTCACTTGTCCAGGTGTATGCTTGGTGATTCTACTAACCACTACTTAGGTTTCACTTGTCCAGGTGTATGCTTGGTGGTTCTACTAACCACTACTTGGGTTTCACTTGTCCAGGTGTATGCTTGGTGATTCTACTAACCACTACTTGGGTTTCACTTGTCCAGGTGTATGCTTGGTGGTTCTACTAACCACTTCTTGGGTTTCACTTATCCAGGTGTATGCTTGGTGATTCTACTAACCACTACTTGGGTTTCACTTATCCAGGTGTATGCTTGGTGATTCTACTAACCACTACTTGTGTTCACTTGTCCAGGTGTATGCTTGGTGATTCTACTAACCACTACTTAGGTTTCACTTGTCCAGGTGTATGCTTGGTGATTCTACTAACCACTACTTAGGTTTCACTTGTCCAGGTGTATGCTTGGTGGTTCTACTAACCACTACTTGGGTTTCACTTGTCCAGGTGTATGCTTGGTGATTCTACTAACCACTACTTGGGTTTCACTTGTCCAGGTGTATGCTTGGTGATTCTACTAACCACTACTTGTGTTCACTTATCCAGGTGTATGCTTGGTGATTCTACTAACCACTACTTGGGTTTCACTTATCCAGGTGTATGCTTGGTGATTCTACTAACCACTACTTGTGTTCACTTATCCAGGTGTATGCTTGGTGATTCTACTAACCACTACTTGTGTTTCACTTATCCAGGTGTATGCTTGGTGATTCTACTAACCACTACTTGGGTTTCACTTGTCCAGGTGTATGCTTGGTGATTCTACTAACCACTACTTGTGTTCACTTATCCAGGTGTATGCTTGGTGATTCTACTAACCACTACTTGGGTTTCACTTATCCAGGTGTATGCTTGGTGATTCTACTAACCACTACTTGTGTTCACTTATCCAGGTGTATGCTTGGTGATTCTACTAACCACTACTTGGGTTTCACTTGTCCAGGTGTATGCTTGGTGATTCTACTAACCACTACTTGGGTTTCACTTGTCCAGGTGTATGCTTGGTGATTCTACTAACCACTACTTGGGTTTCACTTGTCCAGGTGTATGCTTGGTGATTCTACTAACCATTACTTGGGTTTCACTTGTCCAGGTGTATGTTGGTGATTCTACTAACCACTACTTGTGTTTCACTTGTCCAGGTGTATGCTTGGTGATTCTACTAACCACTACTTGTGTTTCACTTGTCCAGGTGTATGCTTGGTGTTTCTACTAATATGCGCCTGTTGCATTCGACGTTGCTGTCGAAAACGTCGCTCCAAAGATGGAAAGAAGGGGAAAGGAATCGTTGATCTCAAATCGGTACAACTATTGGGATCTGCCTACAAAGAAAAGGTACCCTGGGCAAATACTGTATGTAAGAAGGAGCCTACGGAGTTATAAGGACAATATTATGATATTTCAGGCGTATTTTAAATTAATCCAACCCACCAGTTCGACAGATTTATGGCGATTTGTTATCTCTTTAACTGGTGATAATTTAAAACCGCGTCTGAAATGCCTTTTAGCCTCGAATGCCCCAGATGTCCCAGGTCTTATTTGCCTCCGGTACCTTATCAAATACTTTACGAATGCTATTATGCCTGTATTAAATATTACAGTATATTTATTTTCCTCATTATTTTTAAATACTTTTACTACTGATGATCACACAATGCACTATCTACCTTCCATACACATTACGTAACGTTATTTGAATTATGCATCTTAAATTTTAACCTAGTTAAGAAAGTGTGTCCTAGATTGGCTACTATCAATGCAATTCATAGTCGTATATTGACAGATTTCAGACGAGGCTAGGCTTACTCACTTCATAAGCATTAAAAGATAGATATATTCCTTCATCTAGCAGTCGAAAAACGGTATTTCATGCTCACAGGAAAAGGCATGAAGGGTCATATATGGCTGGATTCACAAAACTCCAAGGAATAACGCATTATGTTATGTTTCAACAATATGCAACGTTCTGACATCACACTGATTTAAAGATGGCCGACGTCGTAATTTTTGAAGCGGAGGTTATTGAAAAAATATCACTGTGAATCAGAAAGTACAAAACCGATCTTAATAATTCTTGCGCCATTCTCTAGAATACATCTCAGAGAACACAGCTTTGAGAATACATCTCTATTATAAATGTCAAAACCGATCTTAATAATTCTTGCGTCATTCTCAGAATACATATCAGAGAACACAGCTCTGAGAACACATCTCTATTATAAATGTCAAAACCGATCTAAATAATTCTTGCGCCATTCTCTAGAATACATCTCAGAGAACACAGCTTTGAGAATACATCTCTATTATAAATGTCAAAACCGATCTTAATAATTCTTGCGCCATTCTCAGAATACATCTCAGAGAACACAGCTCTGAGAACACATCTCTATTATAAATGTCAAAACCGATCTTAATAATTCTTGCGCCATTATCTAGAATACATCTCAGAGAACACAGCTCTGAGAACACATCTCTATTATAAATGTCAAAACCTATCTTAATCATTCTTGCGCCATTCTCTAGAATACATATCAGAGAACACAGCTCTGAGAACACATCTCTATTATAAATGTCAAAACCTATCTTAATCATTCTTGCGCCATTATCTAGAATACATCTCAGAGAACACAGCTCTGAGAACACATCTCTATTATAAATGTCAAAACCTATCTTAATCATTCTTGCGCCATTATCTAGAATACATCTCAGAGAACACAGCTCTGAGAACACATCTCTATTATAAATGCCAAAACCGATCTTAATAATTCTTGCGCCATTCTCTAGAAAACATCTCAGAGAACACAGCTCTGAGAACACATCTCTATTATAAATGTCAAAACCTATCTTAATAATTCTTGCGCCATTCTCTAGAATACATATCAGAGAACACAGCTCTGAGAACACATCTCTAAGATGTGTTATAGAGAATAGCGCAAGAATTATTAAGATCGGTTTTGTACTTTCTGATTCACATCGATATTACATCAATAACCTCCAATTCAAAAATTACGACGTCGACCATCTTTAAATCAGTGTGACGTCAGAACGCTGCATATTGTTACAAAATAACTTATGAGGCGTTATTCCTTGGAGTTTTGTGAATCCAACCTTATATGACACTTCTTGCCCTTTTTCTGAGCATTCTTATTCATCTAGATGAAGGACTAATAGCTAGTACATAATAAAAGTACATTTCAAATATTGTTATTACATCTTAGAACATCAAATTCTTTGAACTGTCAAAAAACTTTTATTTTGTTTTCATTTGTAATATAAAGTAGTTGGGTCTCGTGAGGTAAATATGATCCACACAATCCAATGGACAAAAATTATACAACATTGTACAAATTGCAATATTACATATTTTACAATTTATGCCAAAATTCCCTCGAAATAATTTCCAAAAAATTGTACTTGTATTATGAATATGTTAAATTCAGTGCAATTCAATAAGATATTTATTTAGCAATTTGAAACTACAATAATTTTACATTTAAAGCACATAACACTCTCTGTTCTTTTATATAATTAATATATTCTACTTTAAAATTACTAAACCTACATTTCCTTCTATTTAATGTCATCTTGTTATAGTATTACATCTAAGGATATATCTGGCTTTTTGTTTTTTTTAATCACAATTTGTATGATGCTATATTATTTTTGGTCAATGGATTTGGTGTACCATTTTTACCTCACGAGACCCTAATATATCATTTTTTATATTTCTTTATGCTTATAAAACATATTATGTGTCTGCTTGTTATGCAATTTGTATTATTATCGTTTTCTTTATTAACACATCAGCTGATTATCGTATTACTGTCAGTATTATTATTTTCTTTATTGCTACAATGACAAGAATACAAATATGCGAGAATATAAACACGTAATTAGTATAAAGACAATAATCAATTATAGCGAATATAAAATTATAAGAACATTATATACATTATATATTTATAAATTATAAATGTTACATCTATTATTTTTGGTAGATAAATATTCATTAATGTAATACTTCTATTTGATAAATAATTTAAAAAAAGTAATTTCTAAAATATAATTAAACTTTGAAGAAAGATCAAAAAATTTGATGTTATAAATAAATTTGAATTGAATATAATGGATGATACTAAATGTTGAATTACTTGGTGATATTTACACTGTAGTTATTTCTACAAAACCATCTTGATAACCATCTGTCTGGGACACACATGTACACCTGAGTTAGGTACTCGACTGGTATGAAGGCATTATATACTATCGTACATAGTTTAGATTCGTGCATTTCACTATGCTGAACACATTATACCGGGTGGCGCAAAAAACTGTTTGAGAGGTCACTACTTTTATTAAAGTTAAAGTTCTGAAAATTGTACACAGTTTAGAAACATACCAAAATTTAATAGTGCTAGTTTCAAACATTTTTGTTGAATAAGAAAAAGTTATAAATAATTGAAGTTACAGTTAAAAAAACAGAATAAACGAGATAATTGACTTGTTTGAAGAATTAATTTGGAGTCATACTTCGTGGGAATGAAGTGAATTTATGTTGTTCGGTCCACCATTTTCCTTGTGGACTATGCGCAAACGATGTTTCCATTGTCATATAGATTTCTGAATCTGTGATACCGAAATTCTTTTATTTTTGTTTTCAGTGCAGTTCAAGTTCTGAAGTTTTATGACGCTGGTATAAACTGTTTTTTCAACATCTCAAATCAAATGTCTGTAACTTTTTCTCATTACACAAAATTTCTGAAAATTGAACACATTAAATTTTCATATGATTCCTATAACGTGTCAAAGTTTCAGCTCTTTATCTTAAATAGTTTTTTCAGAGTGACCTCTCAAAACAGGGGGATTTTTGCGCCACCCGGTATATTATATTGTCTAGATTCCTACACTTTTTATAGCATCTTGTTGAAATAATGTAATTGTTTACGTAAGTTAGCTTACCTATCTGAACATCTCCAGACATTTAAGCATGCAGTATTCCCATTGGATGCTGAGCATAACTTAAGCCATTACATTCATGCTGAATCACTGCCTTCATTTATGTTTCGTGATTGATGACAGCTGTTGAACCATTTTATTGTCATCACAAAGCATAGCAACTGAATAAATTAATGTCCATTGATCTAAGGATTGTGCATGGAGGGATGTGATTTTATATATTGACTCAAGTTACGCGAGTTCTAGGTAGGCGAAGCTTCAATCTTGATGATTTGGCTAAAATAATGTATGTACTGTAACGTTGGCTGAAGTAGTAGGCTATGAGCATTTAGTCTGAGTAAGCAGAGTAAACGTGAAGGTATACTCCAGTCAAATAGCCAGTGATTTAATTAAATAAAACTTGTTATGGTGTTACAACAAATCAAATCCATCGGTTGAGACTTCGTTAATAAAATAGATTCACTGTAAGAATGATCGACCTTGACATCCACTGTCAAGCCATTTCGCTCAGTTTTTAATAAACTTTCGTCATTTCGCTCAGTTTTGAATACGATTTCTAAATATCTGTAATGGTTATGAACATATTATTATCTACTAATATTTCAGTCCGATAATATAATGTTAATAAATTGTTTTTAATAGATCGATGGATGGCAATCTAGTAAATTTCTAGACCGAATATTTCAAGGTAGAGCAATCTTCCGACGAATGGATTGTTTTTGGGCTGATATCAACAAGAAAATAATTATATATATATATATATATATATATATAAATCCCACATCTGACACCATTTGTAATATTGGAAAATTGAAAGATAATATTTTCAAAATTAATCTTTGATAACCAAGGTACATTTGTTAATAGGTATTCACAATAATGAAATATTACATTACTAATCTACTCAGTTAATATAATTGATTATCCACTGACGTTTCAACACTCGAATCAAAAATAATTTCATGTATTCCTGTTTCATCATATAGCCGCTTGAAGCTGGTCGCCAGGAACATATTACATACCTTCCAGTGAAGAAACCAAATAATTTAGAGATCAAAATATAATTGACATATCGATATAATATAAAATCTTGATTGAAATTCGGTCTTGATTGAATTAATGATTTTAATTTAAGCATTAAGTTTTAACGTGTGCGTTAATAAGTAAATTAAATTTAGAGTAAACACTTAGCAAATTGTAGAAAACAATATGTTTCTCTGACGTTTCGGTTAGGTATAATTTAATAAAAACTTCATATAAAAACTAAGATGATACAAAATCAAAATCAATCAAAACTACTTCTCTTCTATACGTTTCGTTAGCACCAACCTGCTACGATGCAAACGCGGACAAACTCCGTGGCAATGCAAAGACGATCATAATTATTATTATAATATAATACTCATTTTATTGCCTATATGAAGGTATCGCTGAAGTTGATCAATGTGATTTGATTGAAAAGTTTGAAATTAAAGAAATGCCTATAATATGGCGATACGTACCTGAAATAAATATTTTGAAAAAAGCTTTGAGACAACTAACCATGGCACGCTTTATCACAATTTCAAATGGAAATGGCAAATCACAAAAAATCACTATTCACTTATGGCTGTAGTTTATTAAGTTGACTAGATGAGATATCATGCTTGCGCAAGAATCATTCAAGAAGTGAAGAGCCATCGCTTAAAGATTATTACTTAGTACCTACTTACAGATGCCAGAATTTATATATTTTGAAAATATCTTTCTTTTGCTGTGCATTTGTCCCATCCTCCAGCGATCTATCGTATTCTATCAGCAAATAATCTTTGGGTTGATCGGAGAAATCGCGTTTGCACGACTGATTACTCTTCTTTAAATCTTCTATCTACAGCAGATTTAAACGGACTTTAAGAGAGACCAGAAGAGTCGTTTTTGTTTTAATTTTTATTAAATAAATAATATACAGTCAGTAAAATTTTAGAACATTTTGTAATTGTCGATTGTTGAGTAAAGAAATGATTCTTCAATATGACAATATTCGTTCTCATAGCGCCAAACTGACACTTTCTACGAACACCAAGTTTGACTGGGAACTCAACCCCAAGATATTATAACGCTTACAGGGCTAACATTAATAATTAGTGCAAGAGGAAGATTGCATAGTCAATTATTGTAATTATAATTATGAGCGTTCTGTAAGTACTTAGTAATAAATCTGTAAATGAGAATGTAGGTTTCTGTGGAAAACTTCCATGGAGTCAGGATGTAAGGAAGGGATCACATCCCTTCCCTACAATCTGCAAATCTTGGTATGTTTACTTCTAGAATGACGCTCATCGTTTAGGTATAACTACAATCTGCCGAACACCTAGCTTAGAGACATAAAATAAAGACCATGCTTCATTGCTGATCGTATAGTTCGACTTTAGCCTGCAGTAACAATAATTGAATGTTGCATAATGTTTGACACTGTAGTCACTGATTATTCAATGGATGCTGTATTATAAGTTAACATGCAAATCAGAAACAATGTTGAACATCTCATTTACAAAGCGATTGTCTTCTGTTAGATGAAAATGATCCCGTAGTTTCTCCTTGATCATCATGCAGGCTTGGGCAAACGATTTGGTCGAAGAGCCTCAAAGGGAATTTAATTATTTTGGGGCTGCCCTCCATATTAAATATGAACTCGTGGTAAAAGAGAAAATATTTCGGCTTTGAAGCACAAGGCGTATGCAGGATAAATTATTGGCAGGAAGAGGGGGGGGGGGGGGGGGGGGATGGTCTGGAAAAAGACAATTTTGGTCAGTGCTCTCAAGACATGAGTCGGGAAGTGAAAAATCACCAGTCAAACTACAAAGACACTAAGAAAAACAAATATTCACTGCATAATCAAGAGTTGGACAGGTGTTATTTTTAGTAATTTATTTTCTCTTTGTATCCCTGAAAATGGTAGCTGCTATTCTATCGACACGTTGGATCAATTAATATTGTTCAAAAGCAAAATATAATAGATACACGAACTCGTTCCTGAAAGAATAATACAGCATATGGATAGATACAAAAATATAAGAGATTAGGATAGTATGAAAGTAAGTGTCGGACAGTAGTTTGCCCAGGCCTGGTATAAAAGAATCACATGATAGCTTGCCGTATGCTTGCATGGGAACTTGAACTAATGCCTGAAGACTTGCGCTGTCTTTATCACTGCTTTGTGCTGACAGGTGCAGCCTGACATGGAAGAGCTAACTGAGAACGAAGGAGAACCGGACGAAGCCGAGAGCAAACAGAGCGAGATCAAGTTGGGGCGCTTACAGTATAAGGTCAGTTATATCTTTATGGTTGTATGCAGTCAATGTTAGGAAGCAATAGCAGACTTACAATTAGTACCACTGATACTCAACATTTTTAAGTAACCGACTTATTGGATTCGTAACAAATAATAACTAATGTAACTAAAACTAAGTTAGTTGACTAGTTAACTAATCACTAATGTCATCTCTCAGTTGATTCAAAGTAATTTTAGAACTGATTCAGACCTTGAGAAGGACCATTTTATCTAATGTATTTTCGGCTTCACTGGGACTAATGCTGAAAGGGTTCAATGCGTAATTCACGCAACGAAGTGGAAGTATAGAGATCAGTGCGTAGTATTATCTAGTGGAGCGGTAGCTTTACCCAGCCAAGTCGTGCAGTGCACACACTCTCACTCAACATACCGTTAAAGTGCCTAACTTTAATATAAAAAGGATAAAGAGCTGACCAACACTTTTACTGTAAGCATCAACATGACATTTTCGGCCTACTGGATCTTAAAATTGTAAAATCTCACATTGATGCAAAATATTCGAAATATTTGTACTTTTCAGTGCAAAATTTTTAGATTTTTTGTATATTATTTTAGTTTAAGAGACTTGGTTCGTAAATTTCACGGAGTGTTTTCTTATGGGGGTATTCTTTTACATAGCAATAGATTAGAATGATTATCAAAATCTGGGTCAAGTTAACACGTTGATTCAAAAATAATTATTAAAACAATATTATTTAAAATACTCCTCCTCTCACTTAGTATGATCTTAGAGTTATACCAAATGCATATTGCATGGGCTGGATTCACGAAAGGTATTATCTTTTGATTCAATACCAAAAACACCATGTTAAATGAAAGATAATACCAATAGATAGTACGTATTAGGAGATAATACTTTTTGTGAATCTGGCCCCTGGTGTAACTGCAACTCGAGAACCTAATGTGTTTTGAAAGTGTATTGTATGGTATTGTTGGCAGCTGGAATACGACTTCAACTCGAACAGTTTGGCTGTGACGGTGATACAAGCTGAGGATTTGCCGGCGCTGGACATGGGAGGCACCTCTGATCCATACGTGAAGGTCTACTTGCTGCCCGACAAAAAGAAGAAGTTTGAGACGAAGGTCCATCGGAAAACATTGAATCCTGTCTTCAATGAAGTCTTCTCTTTTAAGGTCGGTTGCAGTGGTGTAATCCTAATATACTTTTTCGGTATACGCTACCATGGGCGTCCTCAGGATTTCTGCCAGGGGGGGGGCAAGGCAAGGATAACAATTGTCCTCAAAATAAGGGGGGTGTGGGGGGCGCACCCCCCACCCAGCCCCGCAGGGCGGTTTTTGGTTTTTGGAAACAGTGAAATCAAATTTAAGACGTTATATGGCGTATTTTGTTAAAAAGTTCAATTGTTTTTTAAATTTGACACTTTGAGGTGGTAGGGGGCATGGCACGACCTTGCCCCGCATGGCGTATTTTGGTTATGGACTGTATAAAATCAATTTTGAGACGTTATGAGGCGTATATTGTTCAAATAATCAATATATTTTATAATTTGACACTTTGGGGTGGTGGAGGGCATAGAACCACATTGCCCCGCAGGGCGTTTTTTGCTTTTTTGACACTTTGAAATTAACTTTTTTGAGTTTTTTTGCTTTCGAAATGAAACTAGACGTAAAACACCACAAAATTTTTTAAGTATTCTTGACATCTTCACTCCTCAGCAAAACTATTTTTTAGGTATACGGCGTATACCTGTATGTAAATTTACACGTTCCTATCAATTTACATCCCCTAATAAAAGAATAGTTAGCGAGTATACTGCAGGTATATTTACGTACCTACTTATTTGATCATAGAATAAAACGGAGACGGAAGACGGAGACGGAGACGGAAATAAAACGGAGACGTACAAATTTACCTACATTTAATAATCATTAGGAGTACAATTTTTTTTCAAAATGTATCTAGTGGAGCGGTCGCTCCACTCAGCCAAGTCGTACAGTACACACACACTCACTCAACATACCGTAAATGCCTATATAAACTGAGGAGCAGACCTAACACTTACTGTAAGCAACAACATGGCATTTTCGGCCTACTGGATCTCAAAATTGGTAAATCTCACATTGTTGCAAAATATCTTAATTTTGAGCTATGGCCCACCCCACCACATATACCAAACTTGGGAACATAAGGTTATGCCCTTTGCGATCAAGAGGGCCGTGAAAACAGTGAAATTACACCGCTTTCATCTTCAGATATCAGAAAACGTCGCTATCACCACCACAGCCTAAATGGCTGAACCGATCGATCTGAAATTTTTACCACATGTGCACTTTTGGCGTCTGAGGTGCATTTTTATAAAACCAACCAGAAGCCGCCATTTTGAAACCGGAAGTGACGTCATATCTCAAAAACGGCCAGACCGTTCGGATTAAAACTAGCGCCAAATAATTCAGACGGACATCTATATGAAATATCAATAGTTGAGGTAGAAATGTACTATTACCGAAACCGGAAATGACGTCATAAAAATGAAAAATCAGGCTTTAATCACCTCTTACTACAATAACTACATATTCAGAAGGCTTATACATTGCATTTATATAAAAACACTGTAGGTGGCAGTGACTTCAGCCGCCATTTTGTTAACCGGAAGTGATGCCATATCTCGAAAACGGCTGGACCAATTGGAATACAGCTTTCTCTTTTCTTCATGTAGTATCATTTTTGGCATTATTTAGTACCAAACGCAACTTTTATTAGTAACCATTTTGGAAATAGCTTATTTTTTAAAAGGAATTAGTCATTGTTGCTCCGATATGTGTTACAAGTGTGAGAATTATCTAAGAAAAGAAGTGATATCCCCATAAAAACACTCCGTGTAAAAATACCAGCCAAGTCTTTTCAAATATAAAAAAATATAAGAAATCTAAAAATTCAGCGCTGAAAAGGAGTGATATGAAAAAATGGGCCAAGTCAAAACTTAATTTTAAAAACCAAAATATACTTGGCGCATCGTTTTTTAGGGCATTATAGGGTAGGTAGATTTTATGTATATTTTACATCTGGCCTATAAGTCTAACCTATCTAATCT
The DNA here is from genome assembly GCA_934045905.1 of Leuctra nigra. Lineage (NCBI taxonomy): Eukaryota > Metazoa > Arthropoda > Insecta > Plecoptera > Leuctridae > Leuctra > Leuctra nigra. The sequence goes on from OW203763.1 coordinate 2,399,293, forward strand.
AGGTATATGCACGATGCGCCAAGTATATTTTGGTTTTTAAAATTAAGTTTTTTTGACTTGGCCCATTTTTTGATATCACTACTTTTCAGTGCTGAATTTTTAGATTTCTTATATATTTATTTTATAGTTGAAAAGACTTGGCTGATAGTGTTTTTTTATGGGGTATGAATTATCAGTAGCAAAAGACTAAACATTATGTTAAAGAAACCGGAAATGACGTAATGAAATTTGAAATAAATCGATTGGAATTTCGGCAACAATGGTTGATCCGATTATTTTGATATTTATGTAACGCATGTACTTTTGACGTCTCGTGACTTGTTATAAAACCAACCGGAAGTCGCCATTTTGAAACAGGAAGTGACATTAAATCTTAATAACGGCTAAATAGATTTCAACGAAACCAGCTCAAAACAATTTAGACGGTCAACTTTATATACGTATTATTATCAATAATATTTGCAGTTTCCCATACCGAAACCGAAAATGACGTCACACATTTAATAATCTCACATATTTTTATTTTGATGCAATAAATATACTATTTGAGACAGCTTATAAAATTGTAACCATGTTTAAAATATAATTCAAGGGGTCAGAGATTTCAGCCGCCATTTTGAGACCGGAAGTAACGTCATATCTCAAAAACTGGTGGACAGATCGGTATGAAACTAGCGCTAAACGATTCGGAAGGCCATCTCTATGGAATATGAATAGTTTAACTAGAATGTTCTATTTGTGAAACCGGAAATGTCGTCATTCAAATGTATAAATTATTATAATTCCCTCCTATACAATAAAAATATATTCAGAAAGCTTAAAATGATACACATTTTGAAAACCGAAGTGTTGCCATAAGTATAACCAAATTGTAAAGGGTGATGATTTTTTAAAAAGAATTTAGTAATTGTTCATTTCATATGTGTCACAAGATGTAAGATAAACTAAAAAATAGAGTGATGTCCCCATAAAAAACACTTCGTGTAAAAATACCAACCAAGTCTCTTCAACTGAAAAAAAATATATGAAATCTAAAAATTCTGCTCTGAAAAGTATTGATATCAAAAAATTAGCCAAGTCAAAACTTTATTTGAAAATCAAAAAATACTTGGCGCATCGATTTTTTAGAGCATTATAATTACTATATGTATAATGTATATTTGATGTATATTTTATATCTGGCCTATACTTCTAAGCTATTTATATATACACGATGCGCCAAGTATTTTTTGATTTTCAAATAAAGTTTTGACTTGGCAAATTTTTTGATACCAATACTTTTCAGTGCAGAATTTTTAGATTTCATATATTTTTTTTTAGTTGAAGAGACTTGGCTGGTATTTTTACACGAAGCGTTTTTATGGGGTCCGTTATACATGGAAGCAGCATTTCCACGAACTGTACACATAAATTTGCTATCAATGACACAAAAGGTGCATTAGAATCAATAATTAAGGTTATTTGCAGACAACACAGTCATACACAGAGGTACAGAAAACAGGGAGAACGACTAGATTTAAATATACTTCCATAAACTATGGATATGGGCAGTGGGAATCATGATCAGTAAATGTCAAATATTATGTAGGTTCGCGAGCAGAAAGAACGGGGAAGAGTCAAAATAAGATTTCGGAGGAGTTAAGCGAGAGGCTATTAAGCCAATTGCTATAAATATTAAGTGGTAGTTTCAGCCAAAGGAATTAAGTTGCACAGACAGATAAAGGCACAACAAAGGCAATTTGAAAACTAAATTTCGTGAAGAGGAACTTGGAGGGGGCATCCAAAACAGTAAAAAATGTCGCTAATTAGACCAGGAGCGGAATTATACTGGGGCAGTGTGGGACCCTTTCAAAGTGGGACAGATCAATAAGGTAGAAAGATTACAGAGGTGGGCAGCAAGAAGAGTTACATGGAAATTATGGATAATCAAATGGTTTATTAAGGGGTTTCCTGCGATGAGCAAAATTGTCGAATTTTTTACTTTGACAATTAATTGTGACCTAACCTGGACACTTACAACAATATAAAAGGTGTCATTCCCTCCGGGCATTATCTGGCTATTTTTTGATATTTAAATGTGTTCTACCAACTTGCCCTAATTAGAGGTGATACCCACCGAATGAGCAAACCTGTGACATTTCATTTCTCGCGTATCACAGACCGAACGGCTGGATAGAAATATTTCCTTTTTTTGTGCTGTTCAGAAATAATAGTAATTGGGGAATGACATGTTTTAAAATGTTATAGCGTTATTGTATAACGAGGAAAATAAATAATACTGATATCACATTATTTGTGAAAGTAACTGAAACTTCATCGATATGTTCAGCAGTAGGATGAAACCTAACCTACACCAAGAGGGAAAGCACTGTTAAGTCCAGTCAAATGAGAGATTTACCCAAAACAAATTGCAACATTTGGTTTTTTGGTGTCATTCTCTTCAGAAAAATGCCCTCTACAACATATCCAAAATCCGCCAAAATCCGCGCACCGGAAGAACTTTTTAATCACTGTTTAATTTAATTTCCCATGTTAATTTCATCTTGCCAAAAATACTTTTTTTCATGTAACTCCAATTTTGACGAAACTTGGCAGAATTGTTCACCATCCTAAAAGAACACAAAAAGTTCTCTGAGCGTTTTTCTCTAAATCTTATCGTTTGGGAAATATGGCCCATCGAAAAGTCATATTTTAGTCAGTTTTCGACGATTTTGGCTACTTTGAGTGTAATTTGACGTTTTGCGAGGTCCATATTTCCCAAACGATAAGATTTAGAGAAAAACGCTAAGAGAACTATTTGTTTTATTTAGGATGGTGAACAATTCTGCCAAGTTTCGTCAAAATCGGAGTTACATGAAAAAATGTTTTTTTTGCAAGATGAAATTAGCATGGGAAATTAAATTAAACAGCGATTAAAAAGTACTTCCGGTGCGCGGATTTTGGCGGATTTTGGATATGTTGTAGAGGGCATTTTTCTGAAGAGAATGACACCAAAAAACCAAATGTTGCAATTTGTTTTGGGTTTGGACATTTTTAAGCTTGATTTGACTGGGCCATAAACTTTATATTCCCTCATAAAACTCGTCGCTGAAGTTTCGATGCCTGTTTTTACCTGAATATAATGAAATTCCACCCCAAATTGATATAAATTATATCAAATATATTCAAATGTATTCATTTATTCATTCTCATTTATTATATGTATTCAAATATATAAATACCTATGATTTTGTGATCTCGTGGTACCAAAATATTGCATTTTCTTCAGTGATAATATGGAACAGGATAGTAAAGTAAGAGATAACAGTGGATTCGATTATATTTGATCATATTTTATTCAGTAAACTAATTATGTCAAACCAATGCCCTAGCGCGTCGTTGTTGAATAATCAGAGAATAATTATGATTCAAAGCATAAGGTACCTGCTTTAGCTTGAGCTGGTCGTGGCCTATGCTAATGGAACCATCCCAGCATTTGCTGTAACAACTTAGGAAAACCACGACTAAAACCTAAGTAGAATGGATAAACGCAACGCTGATAGCTTCAAAATTATGTAATATCAAACTGATATTAGAACTGAGTGTTATATCATAACAGAAAACAATTAATATTCCTTCCCCCTCACTAGTATTCTATAAACTCACAAAGTTATTAAAAAACGTCGGAGAGCCACGATAAAAAATAAAAAAACAGACAATTGAAAGGGTGTATCCGCCTATAGTTTCCAGCATCTTCGAGGTGTCGACCTCTTTATTGAACGAGTAGCACTTATCAGCTATACATTCCGTTCCCTAGAAGCCGCTAGTCTTTTTGTGTTCAATGACCAAATCTTATTCTCAAAAAGTCTCTGCCTTGCACGTATCTGCGTCCAACAGGTTCGAGGTTCAAGAGGGAATCACATCTGATGTGGTTTACTAATTACCTACTATGATTCCCACACCAACGCTACTTGCTAATAATGCTCTATATGATGGTTACTGTATTGTTCGTCGCAGGTTTACCAGGTTTAAATATTTACTTGAACCTTTATCATCAGAATCACACTGCCATATCAAATAATCAAATTCTCTTCACTTCACTTATCAAATTCACACAATCGATTAGACTTAGGTACAATTTCAAGAACAGTATTCTGCAATGGAAATTGAATGATTGTTTCGGTTAATTATTGCATAATGTATGATATAGAAGACCAGAAACCAATATCAATGATTCTTGAAGTGAGCTCATAAACCAGCAATTTTGCTTCCATCCAATCATATTTGTAATGGTGACATGAGATTCCGATTCAGATTTATTTCCATTTATCATACATTCACATGTTATGACAGTTGAACCTCGGTTCCAGTATTGAGGGTAAGGAAAGTACCTAATAATATAGGTATAATGATGTAGAATAAAATAAATTAACATTAACATTATATGTTCAATACATAATCCTAATAGTCATTGTGCAAGAGAATACTTCATGTATAACAGTATTTGTTGAGATCAGTAAAACGGCAATTGTAAGAGCTTGATTACATTGTTACAAAAAAGCTGAACGCAAAATCGAGAAAATTGACTTCCGGCCTTTAACCTGGGATGTACAATTGATGGGCGATGATTGTATAATCATAATAATTTCAAATTATTGCATATTATAATTGCAAAATATAACTAAAGTTTCTAAAACAAGTTTAAAGCAAATTTATTTTAGTCAATCTGCTCCGAATTTTGCAATTAAAAAAATCTATTGCATATTTTCGACCAGGATTTTTTTGTGGTGTCAAAAGCATCAAAATTGTATTTAATCAATGACCAACACAAATTAATAAAAGGGATCATTAATCCATTCTTGTCGGGGACTGCGGTTCGGTGAGGCGTTATTACGACATCAATAGAAGACAACCCTTGTCGGTCGGTTGTAAAATATCAACGTACAACAGCAATGGGTCCCTGCAAGGGTACAGCGCGCTGCAGAATTAGAGAGATGGCGAAGACAGGCCTGCTGTCGCTTGGATCTTATTTGTTTTATGTTCTCTGAACCAAGTTGAATATATTTCCAAGCTAACTCGAAAACCTCAAAATGTCGCTTGGTTCCTTATTGCTAAACACGGTCCAATTTATATAGGCATTTATACGGTATGTAGACTGATTGTGAGTGTACGGTACGACTTGGCTGAGTGGAGCGACCGCTCCACTATGGATATACCTACTCAGTAAGCATTTCTAAATTCAACAATTTAAGACATTTATGTAGTAGTTGAAACATATTCTGAGACCCATTTTCTAATGATATTATTAACATATGATAATATTTTCTTTATGTTTCTTAGTTCAGGTGAAAGTATATTAAAATAATGTATGAGGTATTACTTATAAGTGATTGCGCATCGTGTATAAATAATATAGACGTGTAGGCCAGAGATCAATGTACACTCGACAATTCATAAAACGGTATTTGAAAGAAATGGATTGTCTGAAAATAATGTGATGGCATCATCCGATGAAGTCTATGCTTACTCGTCATCTACCTCTAGTAGGTGAGCTCTGATTTCATTGATAATAACAAGGATTGATTGTTAATTAACCTGACCAGCAGCCAATCTATTTCGTTCAAATACCGTTTTATGATTTGTTGGGTGTACCTACCTATATCTATAAATTCACAAAAAAAAACGATGCGCCAAGATTTTTTTTGATTTTTCAAATAGTTTTGACTTGGCCTATTTTTGATATCACTACTTTTCAGTGCTGAATTTTAGATAATTATATTAGAGATGACCCTAAGTCACTATACGCGCAGGTATTTATACGTGCGCGTAGTGACTTGGGGTCATCTCTAATATTATTATACATTTAGGTCCAACGTAGGAGAAAGAGGCTTTCTAATTGCCGTGGAATGGCTCTAAATATTCAGCAGGATATTTTTTACTAACTAAATTAATGTGTTACTTATAATGGTTTTTGCAACATGTGAACTGAATGGGTTACTGATGAGTGTTGAGCAATGTGCACAGACTGCTGTTTTATCAAATAATGATTCTCCTCTAGGGCGTGCCGTATGCTGACGCGATGAGCAAAACTCTTGTCTTTGCCATCTTCGACTTCGACAGGTTCTCCAAACACGACCAGATCGGTGAGGTAAAGGTACCGCTGTGCCAGATCGACTTGGCGCAGACAATAGAAGAATGGCGAGAACTGCAGGGTGTAGAGGGCGAAGGTGGACAGGTAATTCATCCACTCACATCTACTATACTTGGGGGACCTAATTTACCAGAGGTGTTCAAATGGTGTTTTTTCATGAAGTGTTTTGCTTTAATATACTCGTAACCTGAAATCTCACTTGCAAGTTAATATGTCGGTGATATGTATAGTGTTCGTGATATTTACATTTTGTCTACAAAAGTTAATTGCAATGAATAGTGTATTAAGTTTACAAGTGGGATTTCACCTGGTCACTTTTGTCCAGATACAGGTCTGCAGTCGTCATAGTGAGTATGAATTCACGTTTCAGAGACACCAACCGTTTCCAATGATTGTTAATTCGTAATCCATTCTTATATTGATACTTTCGTATGAATTTTTAGTAAGTAGGTGTATTCTTTTGGGAAGGACATAAATCGACCCAGCATAATAATACAATATCAATGATACAACAGTTTTCGATGATTTTATAATGATCGTATTTTGTACTTATTAGAAGTCACAACACAAACTTCTAATGCGTATTAAAGAATGCTTTGCACTATCCCTGCAAGATAATGCTTAATTTCAATCAATATATGATCGTAATTTATACCCTTTTTAATGGTAATCTTTTTTTAATTCTATTTGATTTCTTAATTCAATGAGATTCATAAATCTCAATGCCTGCCTCAAACCGCCTGCATGTTTTTAGGATGGGTGATATTTATTTAATTTGCATTATCATTATAGTGCATTAGAACAAGTTTAATCTTCTTAACTATTTTCAATTTAAATATATTTACCTTTCTTCTTATTATAAATGAACGAATCATCACCCAAGGTATGTATTTATTTTATACAGATCACAATTGTTTTTGGTGCATAGGTTGATTATTAAAATAATTTAAACTTCGCGATAGCTAATAGCAGGATTTCGATTCATAATTTAAAATTATGTATTCTACTGGTAGACATTTTGCAATAGGGTGTTTATAAATACACTATATGCATATCTTTATTAGCACTTGGTTAAATCGTGAGTAGGCATTCAGTTTAAGGCTACTTTTGCACGACATTCATTATACAAAATCAATTTACCAAGTATTACTTATTGTATTATTTCTCAGAATTATTAGCAGAAGTTCAGAGTTACTTTCATTATACTTTGAGGAAGGCATTTAAAGCATGGCAATACTAGTAATATGCTGATATCCTCAATTTGTAGATTAACAGCTCCATTTCTACATATTGTTATATTTATTTCATTTGCTTTAAATTCTACTCTAAGCGATACAAACTGTAATCCTAAAAACCTGAAACAATATCAAGGCAGTGTTTTCTTACTCGTAGATATTCACTCGCGGTACCGTCATTCATTATAACTCAGTTTTGTACATAGATTGTAGCTTTAGTTAATTAATAATTATCTCGAAAAACATTTATGAGAAAATAAAACAAACTTACTGTGAATAAAATGATGATAATAATAAAATAAATCCTGAGTAGGTACTGAGGAGCTTTACAAATTGCAACTTGTCAAAAATTGTGTTAGATATTGCATCATATATATGAAGCCGTGTTCTTTTTATGACACGAAAAGATAATTTTCAAATCACAATGTTGCCGGCACAAAATGCTTTAAAATTGATCTGTCTATTAAATAGCAACTTGTTCTAATTCAACTTTGCATCAAACTGCAACATGTCCACTTCAAGAAATGACGTTCCACTAACATACGCGTGAATCTGTAATAGTTGACAGATTGTGTGACTTCTCGACATTTTGGCGACTTAATATTCGCTTCTTTGTCGCCCACAGACGACTTTAAAATATCCTTCTAAATTTTGAATGATTGATAACAAAACAACCGTGTTTTGTTAAAACAAATTCTTGTTGATAAAGTCACTGAATGTATAGTCTAAAACGGATGGAAGCAGATCAAAATTAATTATGATATTTTTTTCTGAATTTCACAAACGTGTTTTTCCAAAAATACCGTATTGGGAGCTTTGGGCAATTTGGATAAATTTCACGTCTATAAGTGAAATTGATATTTTAATTAAATATTGTTTAAGCCTGTAGGTAAAGTTTCAGATCGATTGGTTGATTTGTGTGTCCTGAGTGATGCAGACAAAAATGCACACATAAAACCAACCAAAAAACGAACGAACAGAGAAAGTGCCGCAAGAGTAACAGAGTAATGCTCGCTACGCTCGCTTCACATAATTGCACACTTATTGATCCATTACAAAACGCACTTTTTCAATTACATTTTTCAAAATGCAACTTGTCCACATTTAAAAAACTGAAAACTCTATGAAACCTTTTTGTTTGTTTTGGAATATTGTTTTAAACACTTGATTTATTATGTTCTATTAATTGTAATGTTGTGCATTTATTAAAATATGTATGTAACACAATATAAATTCGTTTTTGGACATTATCTCAATACGTACCCATTAGACAAGTTGCGATTTGAAAGTAAACTCCTCTCCTGTACTAACTGAGGATGTATCGTTAATATACAAGTCAAACATGCAGTAAGTGTTTCTGCTGAGTTTTTGAGTGTTCGGCATCAGCAGAGTGGTGGGGTTAGGAGAGATTCGCCAGCGATTGAAAAATCTGAAGGGGATGATTGTTGAGAAAAGTAGGACAACATTGATAGGTTTCACGTTCCGTGCGTTACCAATAATACCATTAGACAAGGAAACGCGCCCTCTAATAAGTTAAGGGGCCTAATGAGTGCCTTTAGTAGCAAATACTAGTCACTGCGAATCTCTGTACTTGTATTATCAAGACAAAATGAGGTTGATGGTATTCGAGATTTGTGATGCAATATGTTGAACCGTGTTAATTGGGTAAAGAATAATAATTTCTTCCTCAACAACCCTGGGCGATTTTTAGAGCGCAAGGTCGCGCGAATTTCTGTTGATACACTCCCTATTATAGACTCTGTCAGAGAGTTTTGGTCTGGTGTCTATTAGAGGAGAAGGCTCACATAGAGAGAACACACCAGCTGTGGATATGTTTCATCAGCTGTGTAGTAGTTTCATTTCAGATGGAGCTGTGTGTATTGACTTCACATGTGAAGATGTGACAGGCAAGTGCAACTAGGAAGCTCCTGGAGTTGGCAGGATCCATACTTTTAGGTAGAAAATTGGCTGGGTATGATTATTTAGTGAGATGGTTCAACGCTATTCTGCTTGATCAAAAATAGGTTTGTATAAGGCAGGACTGTGCTTATTCCGAAATCAGATGACTTGTCGATAGCCACTGTAATTAAAGGCCGATCACCTGCCTGAATACAAGTTACAAGGTTTCACAAGTTTATTGGATAAGCAAGCGCCCTTGAGGTTGAAAGAGCTGTATGAGCAGAAGAGAGCAAAGCGTGTTCACGAGGTTGCAAGGAGCAGAAGGGAGCAAAGCGTGGTCACGAGGTTGCAAGGAGCAGAAGGGAGCAATGCGTGGTCACGAGGTTACAAGGAACAGAAGGGAGCAATGCGTGGTCACGAGGTTGCAAGGAGCAGAAGGGAGCAAAGCGTGGTCACGAGGTTGCAAGGAGCAGAAGGGAGCAAAGCGTGGTCACGAGGTTGCAAGGAGCAGAAGGGAGCAATGCGTGGTCACGAGGTTGCAAGGAGCAGAAGGGAGCAAAGCGTGGTCACGAGGTTGCAAGGAGCAGAAGAGAGCAATGCGTGGTCACGAGGTTGCAAGGAGCAGAAGGGAGCAATGCGTGGTCACGAGGTTGCAAGGAGCAGAAGGGAGCAAAGCGTGGTCACGAGGTTGCAAGGAGCAGAAGGGAGCAATGCGTGGTCACGAGGTTGCAAGGAGCAGAAGGGAGCAAAGCGTGGTCACGAGGTTGCAAGGAGCAGAAGGGAGCAAAGCGTGTTCACGAGGTTGCAAGGAGCAGAAGGGAGCAAAGCGTGGTCACGAGGTTACAAGGAGCAGAAGGGAGCAATGCGTGGTCACGAGGTTGCAAGGAGCAGAAGGGAGCAAAGCGTGGTCACGAGGTTGCAAGGAGCAGAAGAGAGCAAAGCGTGGTCACGAGGTTGCAAGGAGCAGAAGGGAGCAATGCGTGGTCACGAGGTTACAAGGAGCAGAAGGGAGCAATGCGTGGTCACGAGGTTACAAGGAGCAAAGGGAGCAATGCGTGGTCACGAGGTTACAAGGAGCAGAAGGGAGCAAAGCGTGGTCACGAGGTTGTGTCACAGGATTAATCTGTCTACTGCTTGGAGATTATCGCAAAACTTTCGATATTACCTCCTCGCTTTGCTAATTCGTTAGCTTGGTGATCTTGCTCAGCATGTCAGATCTTATGCTGTTGTGGAGAACGAGTTGAGTTTTACATTTAACGTGCGTGGAAAATTTCTTTCTGTTGAACTTATCCAGAATATGAAAGGTGTGTTAAAAGGCGGCTCATTATTTCCCAAACTATTCTGTATCTGGTGATTCTATGGAAATGGGGATATTTGAACATAAATAAAAATTACTAAATGTGACAGGCTTGGCCAGCCGGCATTAGGTATATGTATACATGTTTTGTGGCCTATATTATTTGTGAGCGTTTTTCCCACTCCAATTAAGTTTGGAAGGGTGCAGTTATGTATGCTCTGTGAAATAAATAAAAAAATCTATTTCAAAATCAGAATAAAAATTGGCATGACTTTGAAACATTTTGAATGGTACTTGATAGCCACGACATCACTTAAAACTAGGATGTGTGCCGTACTTGCACTTCCTAAATTTCAAGCCTAAAGGAAATGGCAAATATGCCAGGTGAATGACAATAAATGATGCCAGGAGAATGACAAAACTTGCATAGAAGTTAAAGCAACAGACTTTCCCAAACCAAGGTATTTTACAGGGACATGATATGGATAGTATTAAGGTGCTGCAAGCGCGAGCGATTTTTCCGCGTGTTTCACGAACTTTTTTTGGATACGATTGGAGACAAAATGATTTGACGAAATGATTTGAAATTTTAATCATAAATAGATAAAAGACAAACTTAGGTTTATCCCTTGGTATATTTTAATTTTTTGCTTCGATAATTAGTAACAATTAGTTGATTTTTGGTGAAAAATTTTATATTTTCTTGTCTCGCCGGGTGATGTACGAAATTTAATTTCAAAAATCTGCCAAATAATAACCCTAAGTTTGTCTTTTATCTAATCATGATTCAAATACGAGATCAATTGGTTCACGGGTATGGTCTCCAATCGTATTGGAAATTTCATAGTTTTCAGCGGTTTTGTTATAAAACCGGTGCCTAATTAACAATGCAACAAGCAAAAATTAAAAAGTGCTACTAATAAACAATTAGACTGATCATGTGAGCATCCTATCAAAGTTACACCCACTTATGAAACAATTTTTCTCTCTCAATTTTCTAAAACGGCCAAGCGCTAGCACCACCTTAAGGAGAATGACAACGAGTGACAGCCAGATGAATGACAAAATTGACTGCTTTATTTTTTTATCAATATCATTTTTAACCCTTTGAGGTGCGAAAATAAATTTTCTAAATTAAAATTTATTTCCATTAAATATGTCAAATACTCTGATCTCTGATACTCTGATCTGATCTTATTTTATTTTTTAATTAGTTGATAATTATGTTATTAGATGGTGGTTTCGCTGTGCGACCACTGCCCCACCTGGGTATAAATAAGGGTGTATATTTACAATTTTTAATAATTGAAATAAGTCATATTTATTGAGAATTCTTGAAGATACAATGAAATTGATGTGTCAATCAACATGAAGAACTTAATTCTTTGAATCATCTTTGACATAGTTCATGTTATTCATCGTACTTGAGGAAGCCGGCAACAGTAACTTATCCACTTTGGACATTCGGGTTCCTCCCATGTGATACAGATGGCACACCTTCGAAAATCATGTCATGACATGTTAGAAGATGATTTTTTGATCATACCTCGTCTCTTATGGCTCATATGGCTTGGAACGGTGGAGCGATGAACGCGACGGTTACACCTGCGTACCGCACGTTGCTGCTACGGCTGTGCTCCATTCAATTCATCAGCAATGGAGAGACAAACCAGCTGAGATGTTTGTTTTGAGATGTTTGTTGGACATGCAATATAAATGCATTGGCATTTAAGAAAATAAATAATTGGTTATTCTATGTTATTTCGAAAGTTTCGTCCCGTATCGTTGATAAATGGCTAAACGTTGACAGCGAGTGTCTGCTTCGACCAATCAGGTAGCGGAGTAGGCAGAGAGGGTGAATATCTTCGGATACAGGTTCCATATAAGGACAAGGGAAGTTCATTTTCAGAAGAATAGTTGCTCTCCGCTTCAGAATTGTCTCGGGTTGAAGCGACGCGTAGACGAGAGGCCGACATTTCTCGCTCGTTTCACTCGTTATCACTTGGAATTTCTTCTAAGAGTTCTGCTATGGAACCCAGACGAAGGAATTTTCACGTTTATTTCCAAGAAGACGAATAAATACTTGTATGAAAACCAGATAATAGCATGGGAGGAAGTATGTTCTCCCTTTACATACCTACGGATGTACAAAAACAGCTCACTGTAGATGCTGTTATATTGAAACAAGCCCAGGTAAAAAAGAAGAATTTGCCCATGTCCTAGATTGACTATAGAAAAGCGTTTAACTCTGTTCCTCACTATTGGCTTCTTAAAGTTTTTGCTCATCCAGATTTGAAAGCCTTTCTTTCGAAAATCATGGCGACTTTGCGAACAACTAACAATTTCCAAAATGTGTATGTAGATAATGTTCCCATTCGCAGAGGCATATTTCAAGGAGGTTCGTTTAGTCCGCTCTGGTTTTGTTTGTCGCTGATTCCTTCGTCACAAATTCTTGAAAAGGCTGATACTCTTCGTCTGCGTGAGCCATCTCTTCTTCGTTGATGACTTGAAGCTTTTCGTCTTGATTAAAGATGGTCTTTGCTCTCAGCTCTTTACTACCCATCAGTTCAGCTAAGATATTAATATGCAGTTCGGGTGGAACAAGTGCGATGTAAAGAGAGGCAAATGTCAACCATCGGAAAGGATAGAGCTGGAGAGCGGAGAGTTGATCACTTCGTTTATAAAATGCGCTAGCACACAGTTTTCTTGGATTATTGCAATTCCAATAACAGTTAATATGAAGAAGATTGAAACGCATAAAATCCAGAAGTATCAGAATTTGGCAATTCATATGTACATATGAACAAATTCATATGTACAAATTCGCTTCAAAGCGAATTTGGCGACAGAACTCAACATCGGTTGTACCCATTGTTTTGTCAGTAACAGGCGTTGTTGCAAAGTCTTTTTCTACTAACTTTTTTGAAATCGATATTTCGGAGAGATGCTTTCCAATTATGCAGAAAGCTGTTTTATTTGAAACTTGTCATTATGACAAGTATATTTCTGAATCAGTAAAGAAATTAAAAGGCTTGGGACGTATTTCCCCGCCTAGAAAGCCAGATCAATTCTGGGAACACATAAAGAATGAAAATTAAATATAATATACATAATTATATAATATTATTTTATATATAATATAATACATTATTATATAATTATAATAATATAATATGATAATTATAATTACTATTATTAATAATAATGTACGTAATTGAGATTGAAATAAACGAAAATAAAAGCCATCGCCCTCATAATCAATATAATGTCAGTGCAGGCACATCACTGCTATACCTTACATATTATTTGTTATTTTTAATTAGTGCTAACGATTATGCAATGGGACTTGATTTACTTTGAGATGCCTAAAAGTTTTACAGAATGTATCAAACAGAGCCAAGGCATAACAATATTATGACAACCAAATATTAACATTTATCCAACAAGTAATAGGAACAGTTGATTCACGTTTATGATTCAAATTTTTCTCTCTTTTTCTCCCCAAATTTCTCTGCTCTGCTTTTGGCCTGTGTATATGGTTGTGCCCTCGACATTGCATGCCGCTTCAATCAAAATCAAAAACAAAACTACACGTAAGTACTTTTTTGTATCAAAAATTTAACAAAATAGTTATTCAAAACAGAAACAAAAAACCATAAAAGTAACAATGTGTCTTGTGGTTTAGCTTAGAAGAATTAGTAATATTTTGTTATTTATTACTTAGATCTATTTTATTGTTGAGTTTTGGATGACAGCATGCCTCCTGCTTTAGTACATTGGTATGGTAACTTCTCTTTTGTTGGTTGACTGCTGACTGCGCATGCTTTTACCCTGTACTCATTGTTCTCTGTGTATGCCTATGGTCACTCCTTTGCATTGTTGCGTTTTTGCACTCCAATTACACTGCTTAGCTCTTCTTATCACTAATGTATAAATCAATTGTAGGCAACTCTTCTGAATATTAGTCGCTATAACAGTAGAAAAAAATTCGCATTTAAAACTCTCTTCCGGTATGTTTAGAATTAAATCAAAATTTGCCATTGGGTAACCTATTTTGTTTCAAAATTACATAGCTTCGTAGTGTATTTGTAGCTAAGTGGGAAAATATGGCATTGTTATGGTATGATTTTCATTATGGGTTTAAGTTACGACGTGATGGCGAAAGAAACTTGAGTACTATCCAATTGCTTCTCTAGAATATTGGGATTTTTTTGAGACTCCACACTTAACTAGACCCAATCTCCAATTTCCAGCCATCAGAATAATACATCAACTTCCAGTATATTTGCTCTCTTAATTGATTTCACTTCCTTCTTAGACCTAGTCTGTGTTTAGCTAATGTCTATTAGAAGTGATATCGGTGTTGTGAAAGTGCGTAGAAAAGATGATTGATTCTCTTTCAACATTAGACTTTGTCATGTCTGGATAATATTTTCTCCACCCACACGCTATACTCATTATATATCAATCAATGTACGTACGTAAATGTTGCTACACAGCTCACTCGACAACAGATTCACTGATTCTACAGTTACTATCTGTTATCCATTGAGCAGTGGTTGATGTTATTGTTAATGTCAGTTATTGTTAGTATTGCTTTTATTATAAGAAAATGTTTGTACGTTGAAATTAATAATTGCTGGCTCAAACTTGGAATCTGAATGTTAATAATTTATTTAGCCTTGTGAAGGGCAATAATTTTTTTACAGATTCAATACGTTCTTATATGTGATGAAATGTGTGGCAATTCAAGATTCAACGTGTAAATGTTGTAAATCTGGTGCACCATGCTAACTGACAGTATCTAATACCAATAATGACCAATGAAATCATAGAATGTATTAAAATTGGATTTCAATATTGATAAAAAAAAACTCATGCTGGCATGGTATGCCAAGAACTTGGTAATATCTCAAACTCATGATATATAGCAACAATAATGTACATATACTTAATATTTGTCAAATCCGCAGCGATTGCCACTTTGAGAGAGGTGACCAGTAGAGTCTCATTCCTCATAAACATTTAAGTACCTAGTTAGTTACCTCCCAACATTTCAGTGGTGGGAACAATGTAGCCCCAACACACTGAAGTTGTTTTGTGCTATTCGTGTTTGTAAACAAATCTCTATCGAATCTCTAGAAATTCGACCTGTTCAGAGTCTTATATGATGTGCTGCACTCCGCGGGTAGCAGACTCCGTAACTGCTTGTTATATTTTGCAAGTTTGAGATATTCTGAAAAAATTCAATGTTTGAATCTTCAAGCCCTTTCAATAATTGCAAACAGTCATAACATTCTCTTCATATTCTGGGAATTTAGAGTCAACTTCTTATCTCCTGCAGGAGACAGTTGTTATCTTTAATATTAAATAACCAGAGACAGGAATGATGTGCAAAATGTGTTTCATTTAAATTAAGTTCAAACAAAGAAAACCCCTACAATTCTAATTTACTTTTCTGGCTATGCCATTAAACATACAATACTTTTATTAACTAGATGTCATAGTTCAATACAATTATTCAATTCTGTCTCTAATTTTGTATTAATGTTAACGAAATTGCATTCCCGTCACTTTCATACTTTTAAATCTTGGAAGACACAAGACATACAGACCACTCAGTTAGAAGCGTTAGTTTTGCAACACTTTATTTTCTGCAATTTTAGGAAAACAAGCTTGGAGATATCTGCTTCTCGTTGCGTTACGTACCAACGGCAGGTAAACTGACCGTCGTCATTCTGGAAGCCAAAAACTTGAAGAAAATGGACGTTGGCGGGCTCTCAGGTACATTACGCTTCAATATATTATATTTTACCGCTATAGAACCTATTGGCACATCATCGTGTGAAACTTCTCACGGAAATAATCAGAATTGGCCCACCAAGCAAATGATCGAGATCCGTAATATGTGATCCGTTGCATTTTCCGTAAAATGCAACGACCGCACATATTACGGATCTCGATTATTTGCTTGGAATATTGGCCATGCATGCTTTTTCCTATCCATGGTGTGGCCCTTGTGGTGTCCAGCTCTTTTAACTTCCTTTATTCTTCTTCAGAGTTTCTTGATTTTTATTAACTCTTCCTCAGAGTTTCTGGATGTGTTGCTCCCAAGACAACGGATAAAAAAATGAAATATTCTTTTTACTGATTCTCTCAGTTAGGTGAATGTTAATAAATACCAACTGCATTGTGAAAAGATTTTCCTCGAGTGGGACTCGTACCCACGACCTTCCGAAATCCAGTCAGATGCTCTACCAGCTGAGCTATCGAGGCAGTTCACAGTGCAGCGGCTGTGTTCCAATATAAGCTGCGTTAGCAACTTACCGATTTTGAAGATAGGGTCAGAAGACCGTGAATTTCATCCACGTTTGACAACTGACTAACTTCATTCGACTTGGATTTCTCATAAGCAGATGAGTGCGCATATGTATGAAATATGATTTTTACTGATTCTCTCAGTTAGGTGAATGTTAATAAATAAATCATTATATTATATATAATGAAAATCATTATATTAAATAATAATAATAATAATAATAATAATAATAATCGTTTTTAAGGGCATTATAGGTATATTATATAAATTTAGGTACCTACATTTAATTTTTGGCATATGCTTCTTACTATTTATATATACGATGCGCCTAGTAAATTTTGGTTTTTCAAATTACGTTTTGACTTGGCCCATTTTTTGATATCACTACTTTTTAGTGCTGAATTTTTAGATTTCTTCTATTTTTTGAGCGAGAGAAGCGAGCGTCTCCTTTTGGCTCATTTGGCACGGGCCTCTGTTTTTTGTGTGTGTGTTTTTCTGTTACTGGCGATATACAGGTCAGAGTTTTTCTTCGATCGAGCTGAAATTTTGCATACGTGTTCGGACATTCTCTGGGCGTTGCAGACCCTAATGTTTTTGAAATCCATTTATTGGTAAAAATTTAAATAAACATCTCCTGATAGGTTGTAAAATGAAAATGGTCTTCGATAAATGTGATTAAACTCATATTTTGCATGGTCATTAAGACCAACAATATCTCTTATTTTACAAATTTTCAGCCCTATTAGTTAAGAACGTATGCACTTATTGACATTTTTAATAGCTGTCAGAGATGAAGTATCGAAATAACTGTTTTTCCACTGCCACATGGATCTGATTTGCTTTAGGAACCACAGTATTTAGATGCTATTTTCACGTTTCAATGAAAAGCAGATACATTTATAATGACTGAGTGGATCATTTTTCAATTCAATATGGATGTATTTGTTTTCTGTGCGTTCTGTACGCATTCCGGTTCGAGAATTTGAACGTACCCGTGCTCGCTCATCAACGCGTTACACTGAGCGTTTTCCTAGTTTATATTTAAAGAGACTTGGCTGGAATTTTTACACGGAGTGTTTTTTATGGGGATACCTAAATACTCCAATAAATACACATGAGTGTATGTCTGTTACTAACTTGCAATGAGAATCAAATTCAGTTACTTTTTATATAATTTAGTGGATCGTGCTTCTTGCTCTTAGTTGTTTTAGGTATGATTGCCGTGTTTTAAGGAATTATGGTTCGAGGTGTTTGCACGTCTCCGTGCTCGCTTATCAACGCGTTACACAGAGCGTTTTCCTAGTGTAAATATTCCGGGGAAATAATGACTACAGGAGATCTATTCTAGAACGTTTTCCCAATTCCATTATGATGGAATCGAATTCTAGTGGAATTGGGAATTTAAAAGTACTAGAATAGGGCCCCAGGTGCCAATGATGATCTAAATATGTCTCCAACACGTAGAAGCCCAGTAGATAACCTCTCTATGCATGGCCTATGTCACCTTAACAAACTTACATATTGCCACCTGTTTCTTGTCAGTCTGCTGAGTTGGGATTCCAGTCTCATTATGTACCTCTTCTCCATATAGTCAATTTCAGGACCATGATACATTGATCTTTTTCTTTCAAGATCCTTATGTGAAAATCGCCATCATGCAGAATGGGAAACGGCTAAAGAAGAAAAAGACCAGCATCAAGAAATGCACTCTGAACCCATATTACAATGAATCATTTAGTTTTGAAGTTCCGTTCGAGCAGATTCAGGTACAGTATACACAATACATACATTTGGTGTCCTACCCAGCACCACGGGCCAGTCCAGTTAGGTACCGGCCGTACCGGCTGACCTTTACAGTGCCTCTACCACAAATGTAAACAAACACTCGCGTACATATAAGCTTGCATATTTTGTTTTAAAATGAGTTTAAAGATTTTATTTTAAATTTGTATACTAAATGTTCATGGTTTCAAAATTATAAATGAATTTTAAAAATAAAATTATACTTGGTGCAGAACTGTTTATTGGTCACACAGAGACAATATTGATATGGTCTATAAATGATGTATGGTCAACTCATTATGTTGTCATAAAACTTACCCCCTAAAGCGACTACCAGCCGTAAACATAAGTAGTAAAAGTTGCCTAGATTGATTGATATTTATATACAGAGCGATGATTTGCAAGACTGGTATTATCACTGGTATTATCTCATTATCACATCATTATCACTACATGAAGACGCGGCTGTAGTACACACGATACACCAAGTAATTGTTTCATTTTTATAAATAATATTTGAATTACATGTTTACTTGGCTCGTTTTTATATCCTCCCTTCTCAGTGCTGATGCTTCACTTGATTTTGTTAATAGAGGAAATTATAGGCTGCTAATTTTTAGATAAGGATAAACATAAATTAATTTTAGTACCTACTCGGTCTGCATACACAAGTTCATCTACTTCTAAAAACGTGACAAAAGTAGCTCTGGTCTGGTCTGATGGGTGTATTTTCTGTCTTGCAGAAAGTGCAGCTAGTGGTGACCGTTGTGGACTACGATCGTATCGGCACATCTGAGCCTATCGGCAAGGTGGTGCTCGGCTACAACGCAAGTGGAACGGAGTTGCGTCATTGGTCTGACATGTTGGCGTCCCCACGACGTCCAATCGCTCAGTGGCACACGCTCAAAGATCCGGAGGATGACAAGAAGGACTAAGCCAAAGCTTCCTAGAGGTAATATATCCTCTTAATATCCATACACTAGCCTGTTAACCAAGCATTTCACCAGAATTTGCTTTTTCTTGTTTCAGGATTTACAACATCTATAATCTGCATATAAAATGTAATCATTGCCTGGATTATAAATGGGAAAGATTCTTCCTGAATTTAGTTATTGTGTTCATGCTAAAATATTGTGTTATATCAAATTAAATTATAATTCTTAAAAAAGTAGCATGACTAAGAGTAAAATGTGTCTATTCTTCAGTTTTACATATTTAAATATTATTATATATTATATACCTAAAAACACATCTATTAAGCTGTTAATCTTTGATTGTTGCTCTCGATATTTCGTGCATAATATTCATGTAGTGTCGTAGCAACTTGCATCCATCTTGAGATGTCAACTATTAGAAAGGTTAGTTGTTCAAAATTAGTTTGGAGGGATGTTGGACAATTTGTGATTGTAGAAATTATTTTACTTCTTTATAAAAGTACAGACATTATTTTTAAAGGGTCCTCTATGTTACTGTAAAAATGTCACTTGGGGGAATGACAATGGAGTAGATTAATTTCAGCTCGTACATTGTTTGATGTTTTCATATCACTTGTGGAAAGTCAACGAATGACTTTCGTGGGGTCACCAAATAGTATTGACTATAATGATTAGTCTAGAAATGAGTTAGCTACTGAGTAATGACTAATAAATTGACAATAGATTTTTTGCATATACAATTAATAGCCTATTTTTGGACATTTCAAATTAGATTATTTCATTTGAGAGGAGGGATTTTCCATACTACAGTCATCTATTCATCTATTGTAGTGTCATCAAAATACACCCAGAAATAATTCTTCTGGAAAATGTTATTCCGTGAAGCCACCTGTTAAACATAACCTTCCTGTCTCACGTGGCGTGCTGTTGACACGTGTCTTGATCACGTGGCGTGCTGTTGACACGTGTCTTGATCACGTGGCGTGCTGTTGACACGTGTCTTGTCTCACGTGGCGTGCTGTTGACACTTGTCTTGATCACGTGGCGTGCTGTTCACACGTGTCTTGTCTCACGTGGCGTGCTGTTGACACGTGTCTTGATCGCGTGGCGTGCTGTTGACACGTGTCTTGATCACGTGGCGTGCTGTTGACACGCGTCTTGTCACGTGGCGTGCTGTTGACACGTGTCTCGATCACGTGGCGTGCTGTTGACACGTGTCTTGATCACGTGGCGTGCTGTTGACACGTGTCTTGATCACGTGGCGTGCTGTTGACACGCGTCTTGTCACGTGGCGTGCTGTTGACACGTGTCTTGATCACGTGGCGTGCTGTTGACACGTGTCTTGATCACGTGGCGTGCTGTTGACACGCGTCTTGTCACGTGGCGTGCTGTTGACACGTGTCTTGATCACGTGGCGTGCTGTTGACACGTGTCTTGTCACGTGGCGTGCTGTTGACACGTGTCTTGATCACGTGGCGTGCTGTTGACACGTGTCTTGATCACGTGGCGTGCTGTTGACACGTGTCTTGATCACGTAGCGTGCTGTTGACACGCGTCTTGTCACGTGGCGTGCTGTTGACACGTGTCTTGATCACGTGGCGTGCTGTTGACACGTGTCTTGTCACGTGGCGTGCTGTTGACACGTGTCTTGTCTCACGTGGCGTGCTGTTGACACGTGTCTTGTCTCACGTGGCGTGCTGTTGACACGTGTCTTGATCACGTGGCGTGCTGTTGACACGTGTCTTGTCTCACGTGGCGTGCTGTTGACACGTGTCTTGATCGCGTGGCGTGCTGTTGTCACGTGTCTTGATCACGTGGCGTGCTGTTGACACGTGTCTTCATCACGTGGCGTGCTGTTGACACGTGTCTTGATCACGTGGCGTGCTGTTGACACGTGTCTTGATCACGTGGCGTGCTGTTGACACGTGTCTTGTCTCACGTGGCGTGCTGTTGACGCGTGTCTTGATCACGTGGCGTGCTGTTGACACGTGTCATGATCACGTGGCGTGCTGTTGACACGTGTATTGATCACGTGGCGTGCTGTTGACACGTGTCTTGATCACGTGGTGTGCTGTTGACACGTGTCTTGATCACGTGGCGTGCTGTTGACACGTGTCTTGATCACGTGGCGTGCTGTTGACACGTGTCTTGATCACGTGGCGTGCTGTTGACACGTGTCTTGATCACGTGGCGTGCTGTTGACACGTGTCTTGATCACGTGGCGTGCTGTTGACACGTGTCTTGTCTCACGTGGCGTGCTGTTGACGCGTGTCTTGATCACGTGGCGTGCTGTTGACACGTGTCTTGATCACGTGGCGTGCGGTTGACACGTGTCTTGATCACGTGGCGTGCTGTTGACACGTGTCTTGATCACGTGGCGTGCTGTTGACACGTGTCATGATCACGTGGCGTGCTGTTGACACGTGTCTTGATCACGTGGCGTGCTGTTGACACGTGTCTTGATCACGTGGCGTGCTGTTGACACGTGTCTTGATCACTTGGCGTGCTGTTGACACGTGTCTTGATCACGTGGCGTGCTGTTGACACGTGTCCTGATCACGTGGCGTGCTGTTGACACGTGTCTTGATCACGTGGCGTGCTGTTGACACGTGTCTTGATCACGTGGCGTGCTGTTGACGCGTGTCTTGATCACGTGGCGTGCTGTTGACGCGTGTCTTGATCACGTGGCGTGCTGTTGACACGTGTCTTGATCACGTGGCGTGCTGTTGACACGTGTCTTGATCACGTGGCGTGCTGTTGACACGTGTCTTGATCACGTGGCGTGCTGTTGACACGTGTCTTGATCACGTGGCGTGCTGTTGACACGTGTCTTGATCACGTGGCGTGCTGTTGACACGCGTATTGTATCTTGATCTTGGAAGATATCATGTTTTACACTTCCTCTCTATTGCTATGCCACATTCTTCGTGTGATCAAATTGTATGAAACATCTTCATGGAACTGCAAGGCAATGGTCATGACGGCTTATTCCGTTTGGTACGGACTTGTACCACTTGTACCAAGCGGAACAGGCCGTCATGACCACTGCCTTGCAACTTAATGGTTCCGAAAACATTCATGATAGCATCTTCATGGAAGCTTAAGAGAGTAATTGAATATCACTTGGCTTTTGGAATTATGACCATTGCTTACAGTCTAGGCATTGAAATATTTGTAAATTATAGTCATAAAATATATTGCAAAATGGCCATACCTCTGACATGATTTAGTTAAATTTTATTTAATGATTTTATAAGTTTATAGAAGAAAATCGGTAAAATAAGAAAAAAAAATTGTTTCTGCCACTTTCATAAAATAGGTTGTATCATATTGAATTCTTTTCCGATGATCTCAGATGGGGTGATGATATCATTTGCAAAAAGTACCCACTGGAGGATACATCTTTTCATTTGCAGTTGGTGTTTAAATATAACTCTTTTGGAAGGAAGTTGATATAATGTGATTTCAAGGTGTTAAGGTAATACCTACTGTGTGAAAAAGAAATAGTTGTGTTTAAGTTTATGTTTCAGTATATAATTTATAAGTTTATAAGTTTAAGTTTTCACAGTAAGGAAGTATTTACCTTTAGGGAAACACTGATAGTTATAGTAGAGTTTTGTTGCTTTTCCCTGAAGAAGAACGAAAAATAACGTTCGAAACGGTGCGTTTAATAAATAACTAAAAATGGATACACGATCTTTCCCCAAAAACAAATACTACAGGTATACTCGTATATTGATTCCATAGTTTTCACGGATTAAATTCATATTAAGCAGTACTTTTAGGTAAATCGCTGCGTTATATTTATTTATTTACGAAGTTTAAATCAAATTACATCAATAACATTTAATATCATTCCATCTGAGGCCATAAGAGAAAAACAAATTAAACACATATAATTGGTCTAGAAATATAATTATGCATTACTAGATTCCTGATATTACTGTCAAAGGGGCTTATTCTGAGAGAAATGCATGTTGTGTACTAGGATTTGTGTGTCATGATTATAATAGGCATTCTCACAAGCTTGAAATCCTTTGCTTGATATTGTTAATTCCGCAAATACATGTGTAAATAATAATGGCTGCCATTGTATTTCAATAGAAGTGTAGCACCATCTGATGGGAGAGTGGAGCTGATTGCAGGATCAATATTTTCTCATAAATAGGAGCACCTATTAGTTAGCATTCACATATATAATTAGAGTTTATTGGATTTCTTTACAGTTTGTTACCAATCATCTAGCACATTGATTTTTTTTTAGTAATATCAGGTTACTCTTAAAAGATCATTGTGAGTCTGAATGGGATGATAAATCTGGAGTAGAATGGGAATGTATTTTTTTCTGGATATTTTTTAAATAATTTATTTTATAGTTTATTGAAGTTATTTTACTGAAGTTACTAATATACTTCATTCGTTGGTTCGTCCTACATAATAAAAATATTATCTAATATAATTTTGAAAACTAATCGAGGTTTCCCAACGGTTCTTGTAATACTTTTAATTCTCTACTCTTCAGATGAACAAGTAGGCCTATCTTGCGACTTGACTTTTCAAGCAAAGTTTTAACAGATAGTAAAGAGCCTTTTTTTGTTGTTCCTTACGTGGTTATTAGGAGCAGCCTTAGACGTATTAAAGGAAACTGAAAACAAAATTATCTAATTCATATCTCAATATTTCTTATAATTATTTTGATGATTTTTAACGCTGGCATAGTTCCAACTCAAGAACTTGAATGAGTTTAACCTTTGCGTCCCTTTTGATCATTTCGTATTCCTACTTGAAGATGCCGTTTAAATGCTATTATCCTATTCGCATACCCACAACTCTCTATAGCTATCTCTATATATCTATCTCTTTTTACCTACTTTGTCTTAAGTGGTAATTTTATTTGTTAGAATGGAAGGTCTCTTGCTGCACGAATCTGTCTACAGTAGGTAATAGGTACCACTTACTATTTGAAAACTAGCGGAATAAAAGTAATTAACTATGGATGATTGAGAATTATTCACAAGATATAAATTCTTCAGTTGCCTATATATTGTGCTCTTTCTCAAAAGTTTTGAATCATCATTACGGATATTAAATCATAAAGTTAAATACACTTGTAAAGAAAAACAAATGTAATGTAAACAAATATAATAATGGACATTCATCTGTCAGAGGTTGATGAGACAATGTCACAAATAATTGTCAGTATTCTGGAAATCGGAATACTGCACTACGTAGGTACCCGTTATGGTCTACATGAAATTCTGCTATTTTCACCATCAAATTTGGTTGTTGGTTTGTATAATGCCAGATAATTAAAGCAGCTGAAAAATTTCAATTGAGCGTTTAAATTCATACACAAATGACTCCAGTTGAGTTAGTGTTCATTTCTCTTGTGATGTCCCTTAAGAACAATTTTGTAGCTATTGCCCTGATAAAGATGAGTATCTTATGCACAAATACGTTCTATACGTATATCTAGTGTAATTATAGTATACAATCCGAATTTTGATTGTATATGAAGGTATTATATTATATTGCCATTATTCTGTGAACCCACTTCTTTAAGTAGCGTTACAAACCGTCACATATAAAACTGGGTTCCCCCTTGATTATAACAGTTTCGGGGTATTTTTATTATTATTATTATTTTTATGATCACATATTTAGTATGGCATGTTATACACCACAAAATTAAACAATATGCAAATATAATAAACTAACATAATAGGTAAATACAATAGAGTTAAAAATAAAAAATGGAAACTGGATGAAAATTAATTAAAATATTATGTTATAACTTATGCGTTACAATGTGTAATCACAAATATTAACATATTTATTATAATTATTTATTATTATTAATATTATATTCAATCTAGCTTTTTGTGTTCTTAAAACTGAATCCCTTTCACAATGCTAATTGAACGTATTGCTTTTAATTTATTAATTTATTAGTTTCAAGCAACAAATAATTATTCTTAAATTATATTGTGCACTGCCATTCTAGTTTCATGAATGTATGTGCATGTGAGTTCAAACCTATCAATCTGCAATATGAAATTAGTTTGAGGAAATTTTATGTCTAGATCACTGTGTATGGTTTAATACCCATTACTCAGTCACACTAATATTATTAATATGTACTGCAGTTTGTCTGGTTTAATGTGATTTTTTGATTGATTTCCACATACATGCAGGTAACCCTAATATACTCAGTATTCAGTCTCTTGCGTGGAACGGAAATTGTCACAAGATTGATTGGAATGTAATCTAGGTAGGCTACATATAAGAAAATAGGTTGATGTCAAACAAAGCAAGTTTATCATCAATATGTGTGTTAAAAATATCTAGAACTTAAACTACTAATTATCTAACTGTGTAAGATAAGGCAAAGGTTGCGGTGGAAATGTGGTGTTTGAAAAGGGAAGCAATAGATATTTGAACTTTTGAAGAGATGTTATATTGTAAATGATGAAATAAAATTTAGATTTAGTGAGAATTATTGTGTATTATGCTATAACAGGAGGGCACTCAATATACAGAAAAAAGGTGTTGATAATAAGATAATTCATTAATTATATAATATATTATTATAATATACTTAAGAGAGATCGGTATGAATAAAAAGACAAACAACACCCGTTGATAATACTAGCAGATGATAAATAAATCATATCACTCCTGTTGAACAAGTTACACATCATTTAGTTTTGTCACCTCTCATATCAAACAAACTCATTATTTCACTGATCTTATTATTTTTACCTTAGAATATACAACGTCATAAGAGCGCAGAACTTTTAAGTAAGTATGGTTCAAGATAAGAGTAAACCAGGTATGGTCATTCATTATAAGCATAAAGCAATCATGCCCATCACTGCTGAGGCGTCTCGGACAGAGGTGGCCATGCAAACAAATGCAGAGATAATTGATATGCTTCCACCGACGTCACGATCAATGAAGGCAGTTTACGTGCTGAACTTATCTGGTTTACTCGAGATGACTTGGGTATAGACGTAGTATAGACCATGTCGGCACGCCTTTGCCGTAGACTAATGGGATTCAGGATCAACGTGAAAATATTCCAAAAACCTGCTTTTGCCAGATATGTGCCATTATATCTCGTGCAGTGCAAATCATGTCATTCATGTCATGTCAGTCATCAGGTACTTGTCATTGAAGAATGTTGCTTTTTAATGCAATTTTAAACAGGCGGAGACAACTACTTCTACCAAACAAGCATCAAACCTAGCCAAATCACGTTAGTTCAGGCAAAATTAACCCAGAAAAAACACTCCGTGTAAAAAGGCAGCCAAGTCTCTTTACTTTAAAAAAATTCAACACCGAAAAGGGGTGATATCAAAAAAGGAGCCAAGTCTATTACATTTCCAAATATTTAATCGTAGCTTTGAAATAAAAGTATAAACACCGAGAAATACTTTACAAAAGGATTTGGCGCATCGTTTTTTAAAGACATTTTTCTATTCATAAGCATATGCTATTTATATACAACCGTCATTTAGAATTTTTAGAATAATAGGGACACATCTTTCAATTACATATTATAATATATACCTGCTGTAAAATATTTTCTATTTGAATATGTATACCTACACGATGAAACTTGTTGCGTATGTGTGTTTTAAATACACGATAGTTATCTTCGTAATATTGTTTCGTGGTCAACATATTAATTAAGTCCCATTGCTTCATACCTTCTCATCATGAAATACATTTCTATTAATCCGCATTTTATAACAATACACACAAAGTAGGTACACAGAGACGGCACATTGAATTTCTTTAAAAATTTTATCTTTATACACTTGACACTTCAAAAATATATAATAGCTTCCATAGATAGTTAGTAATTATTTGACAACGTTTCATGATTTCCTCAGTCAAGATCAAATTATGAAAAGATACCCCTCTAATATCACCATATTAACAGTGCTATAAGAATATTTATGAGCCTACTTCCAATTGTTATTTAATTCTTCCACTATTACATTACTTATCTATTACCATGAAATCTTTCTTCTATCGCCATTGACAAAACTATAAAATAGCCATTACTAAAAGTAGCTCGATTCATAGATACTGAGAGGAAAATGTACCTACCTACTTGTAAATTTCTGTCCACTTTTAGGATATAATTGTCTTTAAAAAAAACGATGCGCTAAGTCCTTTTGTAAAGTATTTCTCGGTGTTTATACTTTTATTTCAAAGATACGATTAAATATTTGGAAATGTCATTGACTTGGCTCCTTTTTTGATATCACTCCTTTTCGGTGCTGATTTTTTTTTAAAGTCAATAGACTTGGCTGCCTTTTTTACATGGAGTGTTTTTTTCTGGGATAAGGTACTACGTTTCGAATATGGATCTTACTTGATTACATTAGTGTAATTTTGTTGATTAATTATAAGCCGAAACTATTTTGATAATTTTAAATCTGTCTACCCCAAACTTTCCACCCCCGCCACCCACAAACGGGATGACTTTTTGATAGGGACACGGTCTCAGTTTAATCAGTATTTTTTCTGAACATATGAGCCAAACTCCATGCTTCTATCACCAAACGCGGAAAAGTAGTGCTTTTTCGGTTAATGTCGCACTACTGCCATTTTCTACTCACTTTCCTCATATTTAAATTTAATCTATTATTATTATTATTATTATTATTATTATTATTATTTCATTTACATCTTGCAAGTAGTTTTTAACAGGTGGCAAGGAAATACAAATACGACTTAAAACAATTGATAATATATAAACTTATAACTATAAATAACAATACTATAATAATTAACTCTTCCAAATCTTCTTTCTCTCACTCCTACCTCTGTTTCCAATCCAATGCCCATTATTTTCTTTCTAAACTCTTTTCTGTTCATGTCTTCTGTCACATCTATTTCATTTGCCAGCAGGTTCCAATCTCGGATGGTTCTCATCAAGTAAGAATATTTCCCACAGTCCGTCTTCGCAATCATCTCCTCCAACATTCCCTTCTTAATCGTTCTTCCTTGATGCCTTTCCTTCAACCTTCCAGCCATTTCTTTCCATCCAACTTCATTCCTTCTCATTTTAATTCATTTAAATGTATTATTTTATTGATTGTTATTCTGTACCTATATTTACAACCTTTATGTTTGAAGGCAGACTATTTTAGAATGAATACATATTTATACACAATTTGTATCCCACAAATTTATTAAAATAGTAACTAGGTACCTATATATAAATTATATGTAATAACCAATTTACATCTAATGATAATTATACATATGTAATACCTAAAATGAAAAATTCACATTCGATTCATTCAGTAAAGTTAAAAAAAACTTGTCCTTTACCTAATGAAGGCACATGCAGGTAGAGTTCAAAGTTAGCATTTCGAGAATTGATCACAATCCTCTAATAGGTACACTCGATGAAACATAAAACGGTATTTGAAGTAGGTAGCTAATCAGAATGTCTGAAAATAATTGTCAGAGATGACCGGTACCGGGGACCGGTCATTCAAATTTATTCACATACCGTTTTATGTTTGCCGAGTGTACATACTTGTACATGGGTAGGTCCACGAGAGAGTTCCATCTAATTTTGTCACAGTTTAAACAAATATTTTCATTCCTTTTTAATTTTTTAATATTAAATATGTAATAGTTTAGCTAGGTGGTACTCAAAATATTTAATACATAATATGTAATATATATATTAAAATATACATCATTCGGTTTATGCTACGTTTATTCTTTAATATGCCGACGTTTCGCCAGTCCTCCGACTGGCCTTTTCAAGGCACAAGCAAAAAAATTTGATTAATACCAGAAAAATGCAAAACACACTACTATACAAATGAATTCAGAGAAATAACAAGAAGATAGAAAGTCAGAAAACAATTCAATGTCAAAATAGTCGCAGCTCCAAGTGGCTCATCGCTTCTTCATAGATCTGGTGACTCTGGTTGTACCTGTTGCATTTACAGTGGTAGTTGAATGAAATTGCTGCTGAGAACTTGATTGTCTAGTAACTCTTGATGGTAGTCGAGAATCTTTCAACATTCATTATAAAAAAATGGTTTTGAAATCAAGGTAATCAAAAAAGCTTTTTGTAGAAAAACTAAATCTGAAAGACAACGAGAGCAAGAACAAGAACCGGGACCTGATACATCTGACGAAACAGTTGTAGAAACACAAAAGAAAACATACCTACTCAGCCTTTCTGCCGTATGTCAGTGGTGTAACCGACAGAATTAGCAAGCTGTTAAGAGAAGAAAACATTAAAACGGTGTTCGATACCGATCGAAAACTTGGTAGTTATCTTCGCAGCGTAAAAGATGTACGGCATCTTGAGGGGTAGGGGGTATACGAGATACCATGCGACAATTGTGAAAAAGTTTACGTGGGACGAACTAATAGAAATGTATCACAACGTCTACAAGAACATCGTTTACAAATAGAACAGGACAAGGAGAGATCTGTTCTCTCTCGCAAAGAATGTACAAGAAAGTGGTCACAAGATCAATTATGACGGTACGACCATCCTTGTCAAGTCAGATAAACTCGTTTCAAGACAAATAAGAGAAGCCAAAGAAATTGGAAAACGTCAAACACATTGCCTCAATATACAACTTGACAGTACTAAGCTATCTCAAACTTGGATTTCACTAACGCCTCTATTCGCCGTCAAGCCTAGCGAACAACGAGCAAACCCCAGACCTTGATCTCCCTCACCTGCAACATTGACAGAACATCTAGAACCAGACTATTCACCAGTACCAACAAGAGTCACTCGACAGAGAACCTGCAGGAAGCAACCTCCCCACCAACGACGTCACCTGAACCAAACAAGTTTAACGATTCTCGACTACCATCAAGAGTTACGATACAGCAGCAATCTCAATCAATTACCACTGTAAATGCAACAGGTACAACCAGAGTCACCAGATCTATGAAGAAGCGATGAGTCACTTGGAGCTGCGACTATTTTGACATTGAATTGATTTCTGACTTTCTATCTTCTTGTTATTACTCTGCATTCATTTGTAAAGTAGTGTGTTTAGCATTTTTCTGGTATTTATAAAATTATTTTGCTTGTGCATTGAAAAGGCCAGTCGGAGGACTGGCGAAACGTCGGCATATTAAAGAATAAACGTTGCATAAACCGAATGATGTCTATTTTAATAAATCATGGCTACGAGAATGAAACTATTCACCAATATATATATATATATATATATATATATATATTTGGTCATGTATAGTTTCATAGCCTCTTTTTTTCAAATAATACATTTTACGGTATTGCCACGTAATAGTTTTTAATCGCCGATGTTTCGCCAACACTCCAGTTGGCCTTTTCAAGGCGCAAGTAAAACAGATAATAAATTATTGAAAAATCTAAACACACTACTGTCAAATTATTTCACAAAACAAATCAAATTTTACAAAAACAGTACAAGAAAAATTGTATCCATCTGGCTCATCTTCAGTTTCTCTTCTTTGCCATGGATCTAGTGACTCTGGGCGAGCATGTAGTTGCTTCATATGGTGTACTACTTTGTGCAAAATCCAAACATGTCATATCAAGGAGATCAAGGAGATGAGTGAGGACAAGGAGATCCGATGTCCAATTTTCCGACTCAGATGAAGAGCCTCTAAGTGTCATCGCAACCAGACTGAGAACGAAGGAGAAACAAAAGGATGCTACAAGAACAAACATCTTAGCGAAAACCCAAACAAAGCCCAGGACAAAACACAAAGATGACGCAAGAAAAAGTAGTACACCATATGAAGCAACTACAAGCTCGTCCAGAGTCACTAGATCCATGGCAAAGAAGAGAAACTGAAGATGAGCCAGCTGGATACAATTATTCTTGTACTGTTTTTGTAAAATTTGATTTGTTTTGTGAAATAATTTGACAGTAGTGTGTTTAGATTTTTCAATAATTTATTATCTGTTTTACTTGCGTGCGCCTTGAAAAGGCCAACTGGAGTGTTGGCGAAACGTCGGCGATTAAAAACTATTACGTGGCAATACCGTACAATGTATTATTTGATATATATATATATAAATAAATACCAACTACAATGAGAAAAGATTTTCCTGAGTGGGACTTGAACCCACGACCTTCCGATATCCAGTCAGATGCTCTACCAGCTGAGCTATCGAGGCAGTTAACATTGCAGCGGCTGTGTTCCAATATAAGCTGCGTTAGCAACTTACCGAGATTTGAAGATAGGTTCAGAGGCTATATATATATATATATACAGGCTATATATATATATAGCCTGCTTAGCTTAGTGGTTAGAGCACTGGACCGGCAATTCAGGGACGTGGGTTCGAATCCCACAGTAGGCAAATATTTTCAATTTGCAGTTGATATTAATTATCATCACCCTATCTGAGGTCATCAGAAAAAACCATATTAGTCATATACATATATATATATATATATATATATATATATATAAAAAATCTATCTAATCTATCTAAAATATATCTAAAATCTATCTAATCATATATATATATATATAATAGACATAATGCAGTTATCTGCTATGTTAAATCGTTTATTTATATCGATGTTTCGGCTGGTATCCACCCGCCCTTCTCAAGGTACACACATGAAAGTTATTAAATAAAACTAAACGCTATTAGAGAAAATCAGCCTGCTGTCAAATATGTAGAAAACAATAAACATTAAAAACTATGAAGCTCAGGAATAAAACAGCCCTCTAGAAAACTACAAGTCATGATCATATCAGGGTCAATTATTGAATCTTTTCATAGATCACGTCACTCAACGACCCTCTTCTGATGTTGTACAAGAGGCTGGAGCCGATGAACTATGCGAGTTAGCTGCATTCTCCCGTCGCTACCGAGAAGCCAATGCAGCTATCGGGATGTTGTCGTCAAGTTCATCTTCTTTATAAATATATATATATATCCATTTTGTGCCCATTAGGGTTTTGTGACAAGACTAACAGAGTGATAATTCTTTAATAAAAAACAGTGTGTTAGTAATTTAAGCTATGAAACTTCCTGAATAATATGGTGGAGTATTAACAATTAATAATAAGATTAATTGGTATATTTAAAATATATGCAATTAGTCAAACCTTGCCATTTAAACCTTGAAAATGTCTGCAAATGTGACAAGACTGAGGCCACGCGCGGAAAGCAGAAGCGATTTTTATATTATTAACCAATCACAAGTCTTCCGCAAGTGGTTTCTGGACTTCTGGTTGGTTTAGAGAAAAAACACAAAACGCTTTCCACACTTTATGTGAAATCAACTTAATGGTGGACATACCCATATTAGATTGAGACTGACAGTTTTGTTTGTTACCTAAATGCAAACCCAGTTATATCATTTCAAAAACAAGATAAGCTCAGTTAAGATTATAATCCTAAAGGATTCTTTTGAGCAAAACCACCCTTCTCACACACATTTTTTGATATTTCTGACATTTTCTTAAAATTACCCAAGGTTTTAACATCAGTAACAGATTCCAGATTCTTCACCACTCGATCGGAGGCCTGTTAGGATGAAAAGATATTAGATAAGTATTATAAAACCATGACAAGCTGCATTTAATCCAGTAGAAATGGGTTTATTCCTTACCTCATTACACCAAACTTGAACCATTATCTTTTCGTGCTCAGCGGAGGCTAAATCCTTCTTGAGTGAAGTTGAAGCTCTGGACAGAATGGTCATCATCGAGTAGATGTCAATTGCAGCTTGTCCAATGCGATTGAGAACAAACTGCTCTTCAACGATTCCCTTTCCATACTTTATCAGAGCAGATTCAATGGTCTGACCAAACAATCCAATGCTCTGAAATAGTGAGAAACAATTTCAATTTAAGGAACTTCCTGGGGGGGGTATGATTTTTTAATTTCAGAGCAAATATTGTAAGAAGATGTTAGTAGAGATCGATATTTAGCAAAATCAACCCATTTTGGAAAGTCAAAAAAATATCCGGGACGATCCAAACTGGTCACAGACGATTCACAGAAAACACCGTAACTAAATAACCGTTGAACATAGCAAGCTGAAACTTGGCATAAATAATCAAAATACATATACATAGTCAGGCGCGTAGCAACTAAATTTGCAAGGGGGGGGGGGGAATAATATTGTAAAATAACTTGAGCTGGACATACTAATGACTACGGAGACAATGGGGGGTCTGGGGGAAGTAAAATGCGGGTCCGGGGCTCATAGCCAATTTTTGA
Source organism: Leuctra nigra (assembly GCA_934045905.1). Classification (NCBI taxonomy): domain Eukaryota; kingdom Metazoa; phylum Arthropoda; class Insecta; order Plecoptera; family Leuctridae; genus Leuctra; species Leuctra nigra. The sequence continues at coordinate 2,433,132 of OW203763.1, forward strand.
ATTTCAGGCATCAATTTGGTGCATTTCTACGCAATTTTAACACTTTTTATGCAAATTTTTTTCGTGACATAAATGTATAAGAACATAGGGAGGGGAATTGAATCAGGCGGGGGGGGGAGGGGGGGGGGGATTTTTTTTCCCCCATTCCCCCCCCCCCCCCCCCTTCCTACGCGCCTGTACATAGTGAGTAATAAAGTTATTTTTTGGTATTTTTATATCATTTTTTCTAACATAAAGTTGGTAGATAGCTACCGGAATTTTCGCCTAAACCCACATTCATTGGTGCCTGTGGCCAGGTTAGATATCAAGTTATTGACAAAAAGAAACTTAGTGCCCTCTTCGCCTATTCATAACGAAGACAACGAGCTCACTCGCAAGTCTGAGAGTGATAATTGCGGTCGCTATGATTTTTTTAATGCAACCGCAATATTTCATCAAAACACATGTAAAACATGTAGTTTTGACATGTTTACCCTTAAGGCGCCTCCTACGCTTTGGTACCACTCCTCACTATCACTCCTCCAACTACAACAGTCACTGTGCTAAACTAAATGTCCCAACGCTCTCTCAGCGTCGCTCTTTCAGTCTCGCTTTTTCAGTCTGTCAGACTTAATTTTTCTCCCCAAGCTGACAAATAACCAAATTGACAATCCCGAAATACTATCTTGCCTTAACTTCAATGTTCCTTCTCGATCAACCAGAAACTATCTTCCATACAGACTTAACAAAAGTCGTATCAATCTCCATAAGCACTCCTGCCTCCAGAGAATAGCGAGCACCTACAATAAACTCGCTCAGTCTAACCCAGATCTCAATATTCACGCCGATTCCCTGTCAACTTTTAAAAATAGATTTAAGACTGTGACATAGTTTCGTGCATAGTTACCATGTACTTCATTGTTATATTCTGTTTTTACTTTTTACCATGTACACTGGGCCAAACAAAACTTGAACGTTGACCAAATTTGAATGACTGCTGGTCATGTCCCATAACCAATCAAAGCTTGTTATTATCATTGAAATGTGAGGTCAGCTACTAGAGTGAGACAATGAGATCGCTTAGACTGACTTCTGATGGTGCGATCTTACATTTATCAGCCTATCAGATTTATTGAACGTTCAAGTTTTGTTTGGCCAAGTGTACATAAATTAACAGTGTAAGTTGCAAACAAAAATTGAAAATTTGTCCATGAAAAATTAGTTCTTTCTTTGAATCTGCCTATCCCAAGTAACACAAGATTTTTCTAAATCCATGGGCCATGAGTGGCTAACTGCTGGCCAGCCATGAGTGGCTAGCCGTTCATGGGCCATGCATAGGCCATGACTGTCTAGCCTATAGTGTTGTAAAACACATGGCTAGCCACTAGTGGGCCATGAGTGTCTTTTCTTTGAATCTGCCTAGGGTGCCGGTACCAGTGCACGGACACTCTAATTTTACATGCTTGGAATTAGGAATTAAGATGTATTTTCATTGTTTGAAGGTTTCCTATACCTTACTTATGTATAGAAAAAATTCAAACAATCAAAATTCAAATTTTTTCTTAAGGTGGCTCATCCAATCGGGCATAGTCTCAGATTTTCATAATTTTTGGTCTACTTATTGATAATCATGCCATACACAATTCATGAAAAAATTAAACACTTCTCGTGTCTAGTTTCTGTGATAAATTGAGTTTTCTTCCCCATGTTATCTTATGGCAGACAGGTAAAATTGTGTCACATTTAGGCCAATAATGAAGATCTAATTTTTATGTTGTCCCAGCTTTGAACAAAAAACTTATTTTCTGATAGATAGTTGGACATTCTATTAGGAAAAAAATTGAAAACAATACCAACGTGTGCTATTTTAAAAGTTATAAACCAAAAACGAAATGATTTCCCTATACCTCCTGTGTTAAAGTTTTGTTCAATCTCGGAAGGCAATAAATTGAAACCTCGCTCTAAGACAGGAGCTGCAAGTTAAATTAAATTTTATGATTCTTTTATACTTAAATATAGTTGAAATGTTGGAAAAAGTAATTTATGATGGCAATTTCAAAAAATAAATTTTTTGGAATGTTCGATCGGTTGAGCCACGTTAAGATGAGAAACATCTTAAATTATATATCTTTAATTGAATTAAATTAAGATGTATTCATTGTTTGAAGGTTTCCTATAGAGTAGTAAGGTATAGGAAACCTTCAAACAATGAAAGAGCATCTTATTTCTTATACTGTCCGCGCACTGTATCCTAGTATACAAATCAAAAACCTAAAGAATTTAACAAATGTATTATATTCAAACAATAAAAAATACATTTAAGTAGTTACGTGAAGAGAAAGTAGCAATACATTTTGGTGTCAGAATGCCTCTTTCTCTAAGTATAAAGTAGTACCTTGGCAGCTTGGTCCATGGAAGGAGCAAGTTTCGGATGAACGAGATGAGTGAGTGAGGGTGAACTCGTCAGACCAACTCTACGAATCAGTCTCGAAGTCGCCTCGCCAAAGATCAGCCCCAAGTTGGCCGTCGGATTCTGGAACGCTTTTTGTAGTTCACGCAAATGTGCACCAGCATACTGTATACCTGCACATCAAATCAAACAGCTATAATCAGACTTGTACTGTATTGTATTTATTATCTTCCCATGGATCAGTATACATCTTGGGTAAATTACTTTTTAAAAGTAGGTAGTAAAATTAAATTAAGTTTGTTACTTGTGTCAAAAAGTAATAAAATTACTGGTAAATTACTGTACCAAAAATGAATTGAACTTACTTTACTTCTTAAGGAAAAAGGAGTGAAATTACTATGAAAGTTACTTCTTGTTGAATATTTCTGTGGCTGAAAGGAAAAACGACATAGAAACACTGAATGAACCAAGCAGGTAAGGAGACTGACTCCCCATTTTCCATACAAAATTAAGTTTAGCATCCGAGAATCACTTATAAATTGCTTAAATTCTAAAAAACACGCCCTGCGGGTCAACAATTGGAGGGAAGTTTGCATCAGTTAAAAAAAAAAAATAATTTGTTTACACTTTATATTATGTTTTAATAATTATTACCTTAAAAATGCAAATAAGTAGTCTCATATTGAATTTCGATGGGTGCATGTGCCCCAGAGCACCCACGTAGTCGGCGCCACTGCAATGCCCTTTTTGGGGAACCTCGAGGCCCGACGAAATATGACGAAATATGTTTCATATTTAATGGAAGAGAAGAGAAGAGTGAAGTAATGACAATGGAACGGAAGAAGATAAGACAAGGACATGCCAGAATCAAGATGAGGGATGGATGGTTGAAAGAAGTAGATGAATTTTAGACCCTCAGAATCACTTTTAAATATTTAAATTCTAAAAATGCCCTGTGGGGCTAAACCTGAGGCAATCCCCCCCCCCCCCCCTCCCAATGATAAAAGTAGTTCCTACGCTACGCACCTGGAATAAACCTACTTGATCACATTAGCATTATTGTACTTTTTTAAAACATGGGGCCCACCAACAAAAGCAAATTCGAATTATTGGCCCGCAAGTCAAAAAGGTTGAGTACCACTGATCTAGATTGAAGTCACCATTTCGCGGCCGGGTGTCTGGGCGAAACCCATCCATAAGAGTAATTCCTCGGTATCCTGTTTACTTTATGCTACAAGTCTATCATTCGGGATAACGAAAATAACTTTCAACTAATTCACTAATTTAAAAAAAAAACTGTAACATATCATTACAATTTAAATTTATGTTTCATATTTAATGGAAGAGAAGAGAAGAGTGAAGTAATGACAATGGAACGGAAGAAGATAAGACAAGGACATGCCAGAATCAAGATGAGGGATGGATGGTTGAAAGAAGTAGATGAATTTAAGTACCTGGGGAGCCTGCTCACCAACAAGGCAAAAGTAGATAGAGAAGTACAGGAAAGAAGAAGGAAAGCAGAGTGTTTCTATCAGGCAGTGAGGAAGTTGCTGTGGCATGAGAAGTTTCCAAAAGTGTGTAAGAGATAATGTATATAATGTATTTCCTGCCAATTCTAACATACGGGGCAGTGATGTGGTCAGCGGGAGGAAAGGAAATGGATCAGCTTCAGGCAGCGGAGATTAAGTTTTTGAGGAGTGTGAAGGGAGTCACAAGAATGGACAAGATTCGAAGTAAGAAGATAAGAAGCGAGCTGGGGGTAGAGAGATTGGGGTTTAAACTGGGCAGAGAGGCTTCGGTGGTTTAGACACATGAAGAGGATGGGAACAGGGCGAGTGCCACGGCGGGTGTTTGAGTCGGCTACTTCGGGACCACGAAGAGTAGGAAGACCAAGAGAGAGGTAGATTGGAGTTATTAAGGAAGATGTGTTGGAGAGAGGAGGAAGGTGGAGTGAGTTGGAGGCTGAGAGACAGTGGGAGGACAGAACAAGGTGGAGGCAATTTGTGGAACAATTGGAAGTGGAGGAAGAAAAAGAAGATGAGGAGGAGACGCCAGGCGTGGCCAGCCGGTCTCCAGTAGTCCTGCGGCCCTAGTGTTGGTGGGAACACCCCCCCCCCCCCCCTGACCCATTAAATTGGAACCAGCGGATAGATTATTATTACTTAATTATGAAATATGGAAGAATGAGGAAGAAGAAGACGAGGAGGAGACGCCAGGCGTGGCCAGCCGGTCTCCAGTAGTCCTGCGGCCCTAGTGTTGGTGGGAACACCCACCCCGTGACCCAACGTCTATACAATACTCTCTTCTAAAGGTTGATCCGAACGAGGGATTTCAGTGTTCGGAAGTGTTTGGCTTTTCCCACTTCGTGACGTCATGGAGTAGGACACAGCTGGCAATTGCTTGATAGTCTGTATGCTCCGGCATGTGATTTAGATTAAAACTCTAAGTAAAACTAAATTACTTAGATATTTGTTCCAAATATGGAAGAAGGAGGAAGAAGAAGAAGACGAGGAGGAGACGCCAGGCGTGGCCAGCAGGTCTCCAGTAGTCCTGCGGCCCTAGTGTTGGTGGGAACACCCACCCCCTGACCCATTGAATTGGAACCAGCGGATAGATTATTATTATTTAATTATAAAAATTAAAGCAAGATAATCTGTGAAAAATTGCATCACTTCACTAGCCACAACCAAATGGATTATTCTACTAGTGGGACTCACCTGTAAGCGCAACAAAAAGCCGCAAGATGTCGTTAGTTCCTTCGAATATGCGGAATATTCTGAGGTCTCGCAAAACCCTCTCTAGGCCGGCACTGCGCATGAAACCCATTCCTCCAAGAATCTGAATAGCTTCGTCTGTCACATTCCAAGCCGAATCAGATGCAAACACCTTCACAAAGAAACAATCATTCTCAATCAACTGTTTAAAATATTGATTCAAGTAGTATGACCTGTGCTGAACTATAATATTATATGTAGTAAATAGTGATGTAAAATGCTTGAGCAAATTCTCTTTGGAACATGGTGGAGACCTCTCTGGGAGCGCAGTTTGAGAGGGTTATTGGAACCTGGCCGCCATGTCCCTGGGATGTAACGGGGACCTCCCTGGGAGCTCTTTGGGACATGGCGGCGACATCCCTGCCATGTAACAGTGTTTGCTGGGTAGGTATCATAATTCGAAATTTCAAGTTATCAATATCAAGTACCTACCACGGTACTTTTGAAAAGTATCTTTGCCCATTTCTGACGACAAGTTCCCAGGTACAGACAGCAAGTAGTCAATAATACCTCTACAATAGGCACGATATTGATATCCAACAACTAGGTAATACCTAACTTCCCAGTTGTCAATATACTGCGTTAGATGAGTTTAAACAGATTGAATCGATGCTTGAAATAGCCATCATGGCAGACATAGAGGATATTTCCAAGTTTGTCCTTTAAGAAAGTGGCCCATTTCGAGCATCGATAAGCCAACTCTAGTTTTCCGAATGACTGGTGGTTCTAATGACTGGCCAAGTATTGTCTTGGCCAATACATCCAGCTGTAGTTTAATTAGTAATTACTTTTGAGACGGCAGCTTCCAGATGGTAATCCTGAGAGCCATTGTCCATGTTTCCCGAGACCACATACGCCATGGACTCGGTGACGTAATGAAGCATTGCCATTCGAGCCAGCTTCTCTTGGATCGTTCCATACGAGCTGATGTGATGGCCGAACTGCAGGCGCTGCGTCGCATGTGAAACGGCTTGCTGCATTACCTGGCGCATTGTTCCACTCAGTGCAGCTCCCATTCCAAACCGCCCGTTGTTTAAGATGCTCATGGCGACCTGCAATACCATACCTTTACAATTCTTCAATATCATATCATTTTTATTAATTGTTAATTAAGTCTAAAAATATTAGAGATATTCATGTAATAATTTTTCATATGACGAACAATCAGGGTGCAAATTGATGGGGGGGATGGGGTTTTTCCCCCCCTCTTGTTTTCTCATCCCCGGCTCTGTTTCCCAATAAAGCATCCCAGGGGGGGATAGAGATTTCCCCCCTTCTGTAAAATGGTTGATTTAATCAACAAAACAATAGATACCTACCTTTTTCTGAAATAAATCTAAAATTATAACATTAAATTGTCACACAAAACAACTGTCAAATTGCCTTAGTAGCAAATAAGCTGTATTTGATAAGATTTATTAATTCCAAGATTTATTTTGCTTGCCTACCACTTCTGATTTCCCTTTTAAATTAAAAGCAAATCCTCTTTTATAAAAAAAAAATAGTGTACAAATCGCTTAGAAATGCACCAAATCTAATCTTGAAATTCAAAATTTCCCGGGGGACCAGCATGATACTGGGGGGCCCTCCCCCCAGACCCCCCATTGTGTTCGTGGGCAATCGTATTTTTCGCCTTTGCTATATTTCCCAACATACTCGGAATTTTAATTTTTCCTATCCCCCCCTCTGAAAATTGAACAATTCGCACCCTGCGAACAATGATTTAATACATCGTATTTGTTGAAAAGCAAGAGTGAAATATCATTGGTGATTCTTAAAAATAAATATTACAGTTTTCATAAATTGAAATTGAAATGTAATTTTATGCAATTTCCCATTTGATTAGGTTTTTATATTTTATCAGAGCGTAATCAGCGAATTTTTCTGAATAGGGAACATTTAATACAAACCTCGTACGATTTATTCCAAATTTTACTGTTTTTCTGGTAATTTCATCAAAACTGAAAATCTAGTATGAAAGTAAAATGTGATTTCTCCCCCACCTCCTCCACTTCTAGCGTCATGGTAACCTTCACGTTGACAACCCATGACGTCAATACACAGTCAAAGCCCTTAGATATAATATTTAATAAATACATAGACTCTTCTTGATCGTTTAGGTAGGCTCTGACTGATTGTAAAACATTTCATTGTTTGGTCTGAATGATCAAGTATTTCGCAAATTATTTAATATGTGGACACTCAATTGATAAGTGCATTATTAAGCGAGCGGAGCGAGCGTCTCCACTTGACTCTTGCGGCACTTTTCTGTGTGTGTGTTTGTTTGTTTGTTTTTTTTTTTTGCTGGTTCAACCCAGGCCGCACCGGTCAACGTATCGATCTGAAATTTTGCACACACCTTCATCTCATACTAACTTAGACCGGTATAGTTTTTGAGAAAGATCCGTTCACAAATTAAAAAAATCGCGTTTTCCCATATAAATAGCATTGTAGGTTTGAGGAGCCCGTTGCGGCCGCCCGATGCGCTCCATTCAAAACAACTCGGAAGCAAGCAGCTGTCTATCTATTATTGTTTGAATAAGTAACAATTATTTCTTTGCGGTTAGATAATAGTTAAAGCAATACATGCGAGGGTATACTTAGGGTTTATTTTATTATTTTTGAAGATGTAGTTAATAGGTATAGGTATTTATTGTTTATGAGAGTTTTAACATGCAGTCTTACTTCCAATCTTTTCAAAGGCTGAGCAAATTATTTGTAGACCGATGAAATGTCTGCTTGATTGTAGAAATAGATTGGTTGGTTGATAATTGAAATTATGTTTATGAAATATTTATTTCATTTGTATCAGATACAATGTGTTAGGTTTGTGTTAGGTAAGCAATGTGCTAGAAGAAATAAGCTCTTTTATATGGAACGGCAAGTAACTGTTTGGATAATGTTTCTTAAATTATGTTTGCTCATATTAGCACTTAGATAATGGCTTTTTTTGTGGTTTGAATCTCTGTATTTTTTATTTATAATAATTCCATAATACCTACGTACCTAAATACTAGTGATGCCATCGGGTACCCGGGTACCCGGGTCAGAACCGGGTAATGGGAGACCCGGGTTACACTCACAACCCGCGAGTAGTAAAAAAAAAAAAAAAAAAAAAAAAAAAAAAAAAAAAAAAAAAAATTTTTGATTAAATTTTGTTTTTTGTTGCGCCAATTGAGCAGGGGAGTATACAATCAAGCCATTCCTCTCTCCAACGGGAATCATCACGCTAATTTACCCCTCCAACACCACTCTGGTCCCCACTCAGACAGTGCGGCACCATTTGCTGCAGTCCTATTTTCAATTGTGCTATTTCCATTGCGCAACAATACCTAAAAACTCAAAAGGTATACTGTTTATTCTTCCATCATCTTAAAATCAAAAAAAAAAAAAAAAAAAAAAAAAAATTTAAAGATGGCGGGTACCCGCCCGGGTACTGCTGGCGGGTACCCGGGTACAAAAATTACTACCCGATGGCATCACTACTAAATACTGAAATAAATACACATGAGTGTGTATCATGTTGCAATGACTTGCAATAACTGTTGCAATAACTTGCAATGAGAAGCAAATTCAGCTATTTTTTTATATAATTTAGTGGATCGTGCTTCTAGATTTCAGTTGTTTTAGGTATATTATTGCCGGCTTTTAAGGAATTATGGTTCGAGGTTTTGCACGTATCCGTGCTCGCTTATCAACGCGTTACACAGAGCGTTTTCCTAGTATATAAATCTTCTTGCAGCTCAGGAGAATAGAACAATCAGTGTGGATTCCAGTAATGTGTTGGAATTATCAATAACAAAGGTAATGAAATACCGATCTATGTGATATTTTCCAGTATGATTCTCGTCTTGGGCAAGGAAATCAACCCAGCTTCTTTACCGACTTATTGTTGTTCAAGTAGTTGCAAAGTTAGCCACCAATTTGAAAACGCCATCACCTACTTAACACTCTTAACTACTGAAAGGACGTAGATATTATTTCTTTATATTCACTTTGTTTTCTTTATACATTATTTAACTAAATTGTACATTTAAAATTTCATGAAATTAGGTAGTGCTATTGAAAATAAAATTGATCGGTGTTTGATAATGTTGATTGTTGAAGCAATTAAACTATGGTCGGGGACAGGCAAAGATGAACCCAGTTTAGCATTGCCAGGTATAGGGTGGCCCATGCTAGCGCGGGTTCTTCTTTGCCTATCATTCGCCACACACTCTTTTCCTCAAAAGTGACTAACTCTGGAAAAATTTGTGTTCACTACATAAATCATTCAGCAAGTCATATTCGGCCATTGTTGATTGTAATCTAGATGTTGCAATGTTGTTTGTCGTATGTTTCAGTTTTCAGTTTCAGTTTATTTCCAATTTTTTTTACAATACATATAAGCCCCGGTATTACCAAAGTTAAATTTGCTGGATTAACTAACTTTTGGATTAAATTCAGCTGTTTCAATCATTTCGAGGTATCTGGGCTGTGCCGCCAATTTAGTCCAATATTTAGTTAATCCGGCTCAGATTAACTTTGGTAATACCGGCCCTAAGTAAATAAATTTGATTGTTTAAAAACATGACTTGAGAGTTTATTTTCTCTTTATAAGAGTATTTTGGAAAGTCTTATTCTAAGCACAATATTTATTATGGGTACTTCGATTCTAATATCAGAGATTGGTTTGAAAAAATATTTTTAAAGTAATAAATATGACTATATAGGATTCTTAATCTAATAGGTACTACATACTATATTATTAATCATTTAAAAATTCATATATTGAGTAATAAGCTTTTCCTACTAAATGTTGTCTTAGTTTATTCTTAAATAGTTTAAACTTAGTAATTCCTTTATTTCCTTTGGCAAAGCATTATGGTTTTTATGTAATAGAGTTGTTTTGTGTGCAATTTCTAAGTGACTCTACGTGTAACTATGTTGTTGCAATTTCTAGTGTTGTGGTTGTGTATGTCTTTGTTTTGTACTAGTTCTTTTTATTTTTTATATACATTATTGATATTATTGATTCCAAGATAAACAGGCAAGGCAAGGTTAATATCTGATGTTTGATGAAGTGCTTCCTACAATCTGGTTTGATAAAATAATTATTTTTATATTTTAAACCAAAAAGAACTCAAATGGATTTTCTTTGCATCGTAAATTTTTTGTGTGACTCAATACTCAATGCTCTTGCAACTTTCCTTTAATAAAACTAACTTGAGATAAAACAAACTGCCTTAATTATTATATATAGTTATTGATCTGACCTTGAATCCACCTCCAACTTCTCCTAAAACATTTTCAACTGGTATTTTTACATCTTCATAGAATATCTCCGTTGTGTTGGATGCTTTTATTCCCATCTTCTTTTCGGGTGGCCCACTTTCAACGCCGCCAAATGATCTCTCAACAATAAATGCTGTCACTCGGTCCACCATCTTACCTATCATGAAGTATTGCTCTTTGTATTAACAACAACAGGAAATATTTTTGCCCTTGCTCAAATCCCAAAATAGAATCTAAGGACAAACATTGTTATTCCCTTGTTCTAGTTAAAAGAAAAGCTATTTAGTATTTCTACATGATTCCTACCTGTTTTGTCAGGAACAGGAGTTTGGGCGAACACAGTCATAATCTCTGCAATACCACCGTTACTTATCCAGATTTTACTCCCATTCAGGATAAAATGTTTCCCATCTGGTGAAAGAACAGCTCGGGACCTGGTGTAAGTAACAAAATGTTATTTGCCATATTTCTTGTCAACATTCCTACTTACCTATTTATCTCATTTGATTCGAGATATTCTTTAAAACGACAAGGTAGAATCCGGGACAATGTGACTTAACTCACTTTATGGATCCAGCATCACTGCCAGATGAAGGCTCTGTCAAGCAGAATGCAGCAAACTCTTTTCCAGTTGACACTCGGGGTAAATACTTGGCCTTTTGCTCTGGACTACCAACTAGAAGAATGCCCTGAAATGATAAACTAACTTGTGAAGGCAGAAGAAATGTAGGTATGTGTACATAACTAGATGACTGGAACTCTCATGTAGTTCGGTATTATTCCTACTAAGAATAAACAAAAAATGTACATAATACAAAAGCTTCAAAACAAAGCTAAAAGAGCAATATTACGGGTTAATAGATACACAAGTAGTGGCAAAATGCTCGATGCACTTTATTGGCTCAGTATAAAAGATAGGATTTTACTCTACTCAATGACTCTAATTAACAAGATGACTAAAGGGCTCACCCCAAATTTTTAAGCAATATTTCAACCATGAATGTATGTACACTTGGCCAAACAAAGCTTGAACGTTCAATAAATCTGATAGGCTGATAAAGTTAGATCGCACCATCAGAAGTCAGTCTAAGCGATCTCATTGTCTCACTCTAGTAGGTGACCTCACATTTCAACAGATAATAACAAGCTTTGATTGGTTATGGGACATGACCAGCAGTCATTCAAATTTGTTCAACGTTCAAGTTTTGTTTGGCCGAGTGTACCTATGCATATAGTTAGTCAATAATAAATAACACTAGAATTAAGAAAAATGTAAACATTGTCGGAACTAATTCAAATATACAATAGAATCCCCAAAGAAATGAGAGAATGTGAGGTTGACACACACAAAATGTTTAGAAGGGAATGCTGCAGATTAATACAAAATAAGATGATCATTCAACTACCACATGAGAATGTTAGATTTTGGTTATAACTTATAACGCTGTTATAGATCTTCAATTACATACCTACCTACAAGTTAATTTGTATTGTAAAATGTATTTTTTGAATTTGTACTGCAATGTGAATAGGTAACTAGAGCAAAATAGCAAAAAAATAAAGACTTTCATTAATATGTACTAGTTATGAAAATATTACCTTGAATCCTATTGACTGATGTGAACCAAGGGTAATGGCGACACCTAAATCATTTGCACCCACAATTTCTACTAATCTTGCATACTGTGTGTTAGTCAGACCCAAACCTCCCAATTCTTGAGGAACTTGAAGACCAAAGGCTCCCAAATCCCACAAAGCAGCAAGTGATTCAGCAGATACTTGTTCATTGGCGTCATTTTCAGCAGCATCATTCACCTCCTAAAAATGAAAACAATTATACAAGGTGGAGAAAATAAATGTGCAAAGAGCAAAACACAATTGTGAACAAACTATGCACACCTTGGGCTCAAAATGTCAAATATTATAAAGGACACCCACTCGCTAGTTGAATTGAAAGTCGGTCCATGGGGGGATGGTATATTGTTACAAAACATTTTCACCAGGTAAATGGGGGCCTGGGGTGAGGGCCCCCAGCCCCATGGGGAGCTGGGGCGCATAGCCTATTTTTTTTTTTAATGTCAGGAATGAATTTGGTAAGTCTCTACACGATTTTTACGCTATTTTAAGCCTATTTATCTCAACAAATTATTAAGTCTATATTATTCTCAACAGAGCCGAGGCTCCACTAGTGAGAATGTAATATAGAGAAGGGAGGAGAGGAAATCCGGTACCGGCATGTAGCCTACTCCTGACGAAAGATACCAAGGGGGCCAACGGCTTAATGTCCCTTCCGAAGGACAGTGTGACATTCACAGCACGGGCCTCCACAACCCGCGCCGTCGAGAGACTGATAACAGGTGGAGGGAGGTCGTCACACTAACCCCCAAACACCCCAGTCTCTCTGGCCCAACGGCAGCAACCTGGCAAGGCAGAGTAGAATGGTCATTCATCCGACCGCTGACCGCGCTCAATGTTGCTTAACCTCGGTGATCTAACGAGAACCGAGGTATCCAACACACCAGCCTTTTGCAATGGTTCCTAGGAGGATACCTATAGGATGGAATATGGGGTCCCTCGTCCTTGAATTGATACAGCAAAATATGTTAGAACAATCTAATTATTATTGACAAAACACAAGAAGACAATGGATGTCGCTGCGGTGTTCACAGGCGCGTGAACACTCTAAAACCTATATACTCTTACTCTAATTCACATGCAAATAACCATGAAAATACCCATCAGCACCGTACACAAAGTTCAGGTGATCTAATACGGTGAAGAATCGCTCTTGACGCCGCAGAGACGTAGCTGGGTTCAAGTTCGTAAATTTGCTTCTTCGTGAAATATTATTGATGTAAAATGGGTAACCTGATGCGTGCCACGGCAATGAGGACTCACGCGGTGTCGAGGTGTTGAACAGTGTGTAGATAGCGAATACTCTGCACAGTGACGTTGTTGAATCGTCGTCGAGCGTCACAGGCGTCTAGGCGTTCTCGTGCAAACCGCTCTCGGCGCGAAAGCTTCTCTTGACCACCGGACGGCCCTCCAAGGTCCGTCACCCTCGGTCCTCGTCTCAAAACGAACTGCCTGCTTCCTCAGCTCTCACACGAGGGGTACACACCCCTTCCCCTCAACCCCTCGCACTGGACACTACCATAGAGGTCGTTGACACCCGAGAATGTCGCACACGCAAACTTAGCTTCACTATGCATCTTATGTACTATCTTACGCTATCTATGTTATGTTACTAAAACTAGACATGTATAGAGGTATCCAACACACCAGCCTTTGGACTAAATCACAGCCTTCTCGACAGTCACTTCGTTCTCTGGGTAGCTGCCTGTCGACCAAAGATGAGAAGCGCTACTACCGGCAGGGTGGCAATAAAATGTACTGCAAGGTGTATCTTTGGTGACGTCACCTTGCAGTACATTTTATTGCCACCCTGCCGGTAGTAGCGCTTCTCATCTTTGGTCGACAGGCAGCTACCCAGAGAACGAAGTGACTGTCGAGAAGGCTGTGGGCTAAATGATATCTATAGAGGCTTAATTTGACAAATTCTCCGGAAATTATATTATTTTTAAGTTCTTTCTTTCACAGAGGATGGTAAAGTGAAGAAATTAGCTTATTATTAATATTATGTGTTATTTGTAAAGTGGAGAAATTAGCAATGGGGGGATGGAACCCCACCCCATTGCTTATTATTATTACTAGGAAACCGCTCTATGTAACGCGTTGATGAGCGAGCACGGATACGCGCAACACTTCGAACCGAAATTCTGTCTATCGAAAATGTCATTAAAACTTAAAAGCCAATAATTCTTGAATTTCTTCACAGACTTGAATGAAATCTCAAAAAATGCTTAAAATATTTCCCAATAACCATGCAAAGTTTTAAGTTGATCGATCAAACGGTTCCTTGTTAATTGAGCGAGCGTCTCCATTTGGCTCTTTTGGACACTTTCTCTGTTTTTTTTTTGTTTACTATGTGTTTTTGTGTTTTTCCAGACGCTACAGGCCACATTTTTTTCCGATTGAGTTGAAATTTTGCACACATACTAATATCATTCTAACTCAGTCTGGGATTGGTTTTGAGTGCTGCCCTCTGATTGAATTAAAAACATATCTTCTGATAGGCCGAAAATCAAAATGGTCAGATCGAGTTCAAATTTTGCATGGCCATTAAGAATAGGTACAATTTTAAATTATTTTACAAATTTTCAGCCCAATCAGGAGAGCACTTATGCACTTATTGACATTTTTAAAGTCTTGAAACTGTCAGAAATGACATTTCAAAACAGAAATTCCACAGCATTCTGGATTGCTCTATGTAGCGAAGCAAAGTTTATAGATGGCTATTCTCAGTTTCAATGAAAGACAGATTCATTTATGTTGATAGATTGATCATATTGCCAGTGTTGGGTAAGTTCCTTTTGAAAAGGAACTAGTTCCCGTTCCAAGTTCCTCGCCGAAAAAAGGAGCTAGTTCCAGTTCCAGTTCCTTCAATAATGAAAGGAACTATTCTGTTCCTAGTTCCTTTATAAAAGGAACTTAGTTCCTTTTAGTTCCTTTTTTAAAGAAAGGTGTAATTTTAATTGGAATATTAAAAATTGCAATCTGCAAATTAAAAATTTAATCACTGTATCACAGCAGATTTGAAAAGATTATAAGAGAGATAAGAAGATTCGTAAAAACTAAAAATTCAGTGGCGATGTGATGTGTCCTACCTACACAGTGATCGGAAAGGAAATGGGAGGAAGGAAACAAAGTAAAAGCTAAAAAGACGACGATCTGAGATCTGAAATCTGTGTGCCTGCGCACTGCACTTGTTCACGAGTCATTAGTCATTACTAGGAATGGAGTTCTTTGGTCTGAAGGGTTGGCCACGCGACTACAGGTAGATAGATGTCCATTGTGTTAGGGTAGGTGACGACTGGTTTGAGTTATTTTTAGCCAAATAGCCAATATTTTAGAACCTTGCCAAATAGCTAGGGGGACATCTGACTTCTGACAGAATTAATATGTTTGTAGACGAGTGCAGTTTTTCGGAATAAAAGTACACTCAAGTTTTAAACAAAGGAACTTAGCAAAAATCGTTACAGTTCCTCAAAAAAAGGAACTAAACCGTTCCATAGTTCCTCCCTAGAAAAAAGGAACTAAGACGTTCCATAGTTCCTAATAAAAGGAACTAGTTCCTAGGAACGGAACTATTTCGTTCCGTTCCTACCCAACACTGCATATTGCAATATATGTATGCAATATGTAATGCATTTAATATACGTAGGTATTAGGTACCTATCTAAAATACTTTATTTCAGGATATGGATCATGTTTCACAGTTATATTTTAAAAACAACGTTTCGACTAGATACATATCATATTTTACACATTTCCAGTCCAATCGGTCAAGAATTTACAGACTTATTGATATTTTAAGTATTTTGAATATCTGTCCTAAGAGATTGATGGAAAAGTATCAAATTCATGGTATTGGTCTGTTTTATTGTTCCAGAGTGTTTATGGACAGTTGAAAGGAAAATTTGTAATAATGTAGTAAGATTTCTTTGATTGAATGAATCGGGCTCGATTGGCGATGTCGCGCGTATCGTTGCTCGCTCATCAACGCATGACGGAGCGTTTTCCTAGTTTTAAAATATCACCATGATCTCGTTCAAAAAATATACCTGGGGGGACCACTCATGATAAAAATGTGTGTACACAATATTAAATCTTTCTGTTGAACGGTCATATCTACCTATGCTCTAACTACCTTGGAACTGAAGATTCGAACTTGCCGTGAAATATGAAAGTCGAGAAATTTGATAGCCAACACGCAAAATGTCCATAAACTGTCAATAACTTTGGATTTAAACACAGATTAGTATGAAAATTTTCAAAAATATAGATAATGTCGGTCCCAATTACCATGCAAAGTTTTAAGTTGATCGGTCAAAAGGTTCTTGTTTAAATTTCAATAATCACATGAAATTTTTTTTTAAATTTTAACCAATGGGATGAATTATCTGAAACATTGTAAGATTGGGTACAATGTTGGTTGTAATGACTTGTCAAAATTTCAAATTGATCAAATCAACCAATCGAAAGATAATTTTTTTTAAATTTGAACCAATCACAGGCTCCCGTTCAAAAATGATCCCAGGGACCGCATAGATTACGTTATGTGAGCAAATTTTCAGATCGATTGGTAAAGCGGTTTGACCTGGGCAGTGACCACAAAAAAAAAAAAAAAACACACAGAGAAAGTGCCATAAGAGTACTAGGTCGTTCCATTCTACTTAACCCAAAGTCGTTGCGCCTAGAATTTTTTTTTTTTTTATATTTTGCACAGTTGTTCCTACATATAAGCTAATATCAAATCTCTAGTTTCAGTTCGATTCAAGTCGGCGTACTCAAATTACGTGTAATTAAAGATGGCGCGGACGGGAAAATCGGGTTTTCTAAGCTTCCAGGAGAAATGCTGCCATTTCTATACTATTCAAGTTAACAGAACGATCTTTGCGGCGTTTTGTTCATAAAAAATAAGTCTATAATTATGTTCCTTACAATTTTGCTGTATATGGAACCCTTCATAATGTTATTTGCCTTCAAACTTTGACTAAAATTTTTAAATTTTTCCAATATTTGAGGCATGATTGAGCGAGCGTAGCGAGCGTCACCACGGTACTCTTATGGCACTTTCTCTGTGTTTTTTTTTTTTTTTTGTGGTCACAGCCCAGGTCAAACCGCTCAAGCAATCGATCTGAAATTTTGTACACATACTAACGTACTCTATGCGGTCCCTGGGATCGTTTTTGAACGGGCTCCCGTGATTGGTTCAAATTTAAAAAAAATTATCTTTCGATTGGTTGCTTCGATCAATTTGAAATTTAGCAAAAACATTGCAACCAACATTGTACCCAATCATAAAAAGTTTCAGCCAAATCCTCCTAGTGGTTCAAATTTAAAATCATTTTTCATGTGATTTTTTACATTTAAACTAGAACAGATTGACCGATCAACTTAAAACTTTGCGTGGTCATTGGTACCAACATTTTAGGTATTTTTGCCAATTTTACAGTCTAATCTGTAGTTATTTTCAAAAGTTTTGTCATTTTAAGGTCATTTTATTCCATAATCTTGAAAAATGTATACTAAATTGTCATCCCTGCCTTCTTTACGCTTCTGTTCCAAGGCAAGAATCAATCTTAATGTAACTCGTGGCCTTTAGTGTCCCAAATTCGTTTTAGTAGGGAGTAAAATGAAAAATCTCCCTGCGGGGCAAACTGGATATCTGAAATCTCAATTCTGCCGTCATTTGCATTAATCATCACGTCATCACACATTCTACCTCTTCCACGGAATCCAAGTATAATTTTATAGAAAACAAAGCATTTAAAAAAATAACATACATTTAAATATGATTTAAATATTATATTAAAACAGTTGATTTTTATAATGAATGTGTGTTTCAATTTCCTATAACCCTGGTTCAAAATATGCCTCAAAATTGCACACAATTTAATGACAATGAAAAATATCTCCGGGGGTTTCGCCCCCGGATGTGTTATTAGTGGATAAATAATAGGTACATAACCCAGCATACTTTTTTGTGTCTACCATTTTTTTGTTAGAAAATCAAAACGCCTTTTCAAATTATATGCCAAAAATTGCGTAAATTCAGACAGATCATTCAGTCACCCCCCCCCCCCCCCCCCCCTTCGCCAGTGATTTATCCTGCGTACAACTATGAATGAGTCCCATGCGTCAGGTCGACATGCGTTCAATGATAAAGCATTGACAAAAAAATACAATTTTAAGTCAAATTAAATGAAGTTTGTTGATATAATTCAAATTTAATAAACTGTACACCAGAAAATGTATTGGTTTGGAACACAAATATGTAGGTATACTGATAATCTAAGTGTGGAGCCGGACCCGAACCCGAACCCGTATTATTGCTTTGCCTGATAGATTAGATTAATAGGGTTTAACGGCGCGTCAATGACGAGGTTATATTGCGCACATTAATTATTTTACTTTAAACTTTGTTGAATTAAGTGGAGGACATTGGGAGGGGGTTGACCTAACGGGCCCGATCCGGGGGAGTCCAGCATTGGTGGGAAGGCCAGGCCGGAATGGGGACGGACCGGGGGGTGTAAGGATTCGGGCCGGCGGAACCCGATTTCAGGGGGATCACCATCTCGAGGGGGAAGGCCGGCCCGATGGGGACCGCAAATTCAAGGGAGGACATGGTTAGGCCAACCCTGGCTGCTCTTTGTCTGGACCTCACCACTGACCTGTCCGGCATGGGTAGCCCTTACACATGAGCACGGCGTAGCTGCAATGGATCGTTGGCCAACACAAACCCCACCACCGCGATAAGGTGGCAGCCGTCGGTGGGGTGATTTGCCTGAACCGGAACCCGTATTATTTTTTTGCCTGAACCCGAACCCGAACCTGAACCCTTATTAATTTTTTGCCTGAACCCGAACCCGAACCTGAACCCGTAAACGATCGGGTTCGATGCCCTGCTAAAAATACTCTGTTTTGGTGCCGGCGCTTCTCAGCCTCATTGTACACTCGACAATTCATAAAACGGTATTTGAAAGAAATTGATTGTCTGAAAAAAATGCGATGGCATCATCTGATAAAGTCTATACTTACTCGTCATCTACCTCTAGTAGGTGAGCTCTGATTTCATTGATAATAACAAGGATTGATTGTCAAGGAACCTGACCAGCAGCCAATCTGTTTCGTTCAAATACCGTTTTATGAATTGTCGAGTGTACCTGCGAATTCGGTTTCCATATACAGGCTACAGCTATCTTTTGCTTGAGATAATCTAGTTGCTGGCGAAGACGGTCAAGAAAGTCATTCTGGGATAATGCAACTTCAAACTTGTAAGCTTTCACCTCCCTCTGCACTTTCTTGCTCACATTCTTCAGACTTCTGAGGAAGCACATGAGCACCCCGATGCTCTTTCTGTGCTAGTTGATCTTTATTTCCAACCTTTTTCTCCACATAGGCTCTCTCAGCTTTCGTTGTCCGCTGCCGTTGATGTCTGTTGATGTGCGCTGCACGACGATTGTTTAACACGTAACCCTAGGTACGTACAAACGGCCGATGCTTTATAAACCATGTTGCATGTATCTTCAAGGGATTCACTGACCTTTAACTTGTCACCAAGCACATCATTCATGACATTGACAACTGACAGAGTTCTTCTGTTATAAGGAACTTTGGTATTGAAGGCTTACCCTGCCATGCAATGCCTGTCATCTGCATATCAAAAGCCAGGCAAAGGTCCTCCATCTCTCTATACGAGACAAGTATGTCCTGATGATCAACAGGAACTCCAACCAATGGTTCATCAGCTTCTCCTTCCCCTGGCTTGTTTGTACACTTCCATCATCACCAATTATCTCCGCACCACTGTGACTTTTGGGATTAGCATCTGATCTTTCCAACAATTTCTTAACTTGTTGCCTAATGGTCAATAACTCTTTTTCAGACAGAAACTTCCTAACTTTAATCACTCTTACTTGATCAGAGAGTCACTGCTGTGAAATTGTTGTTTCTGGATAAATATCATTCCAGGATTCCACTAACCTCTCTCGATACCCGGTCTTGTCCTGTTCTAGGCTTGTAGCTATGTAGTACGCACGTGCATGACAGCAATGTTCATTTCCGTCATCCACTTCATGCGCTGGCCTTTCCGTACCACACTCGCCACCACTGGATCAGCGGGACGATCACTAGGACCGTCCAAGCTACCTCCAGTACACACACGTCCATCACATGACTCCTGTGTGTTCGTGGCTGCCAACCATGATGCGCTACGAGTCTCTGAAGGATGTTCTGAAGACCCTTTGCCGCTCTCCACAGGTTGGCTCATATCCATGTGCATAACAGAGTCGTCAACATGATCGAGCAGATTACTCCCACTCCGTCCTCGACCGTAACAACGGTCAACTAAGGCTTTCTTATTATTCGATGTAACCCGTAAACACCCATGAGGGGGGTTGGCCCAGCATGAGGTTATGAGGTTATTATTATCTCAGGCTAAATCTGGCTCTCGGCAGGGGCTTTTATCCCAAAATCTCAACTATCTATTATTTAAAAACTTTCTTGTCAAACGACATGTCTGAAGCAGGGTTGCCTTTTGAAATTTTTTATTAAAACACTTGGGAATATTTAATCCTTTCAAATTCCTCTTGAGGCTCTGGGGCACGACATCTACAGCTGACGGAGCTATCCACATCTATAGTTTCCACAGAATCCTGATTCCACACCCTCCTTATCTCCATAGCTAGATCTTGGTACCTACTACTTCTTTATCTTTCCTGCCTCCTCAGTATCTACGCCATATTGCAAGTGAGTGGAATAGCTATGTCAATAGGGAGGGTCTTCCTCTCCCGTTTATTTACTACCTACAATGATATCGGGCTTGTTGTATGCCACCGTTTTGTCTGTTATAGCTGGCTTATCCCAGTAGACATATTTATCTTCAACAATGGGAGAGGGCTGATTGATACCTACTTGTAATAGGGAACGAGTGTTTGTGGTAGCTCATAATTCTGTAACAATTATTATTATTAGTATTATTATTATTATTATTCTGTAATTTACCCGGAAGAACTTCTCTACTGGGTCAATGAGCATCCCCAAAGTGTCTCTCTGCTCGTCTGTCAGAACATCTGGATAAGGAAACAATTGACTGGTGTTCACCACTCCTCGAAATAAGTTCATCATGAAAGACTGAGATTCCTTTGGTGGCTGTGATTTTGTTTTTGCTGCTTCTTTATCACTGCTCGCAGCCGAGGCCAAATACCTGAAACCAACCACATTCATTGGTTCATGTTTCTTAACACAGACTCTGATGACACCAGTGTGAGAAACAAGGATTCATTCAGAAAGATACCTTAACAATATCTGCCTTCATTGAAAAATGCATCTAATTATAGCGATAATACTGATGTACGGTCAGGGAAACTAGATGGTTCATACTCTGCCTCTCTCTGACCCATTAGATAAACATGTTTTTTTATGGGGCAGAGAGAGATAGAGTATGAACCATCTAGTTTCCCTGACTATGCATAGCCTAAGATGCAAAAAGGCAGAAATCCAACTTAAGTTTTCTGTTGCTTCTATATAGGTATTGTAAGAATGACAGCAGAGCGTAGTCAGTAGAGACTTGGATCATTTCGTATGCATTCACAACAACATTGTTCAGTTAAACTCACTATCATCATTCTCAAAATACCTACAAATTTACAAAGAAATGTACCTGCCTGATCACATACCTACATCTATAATAATAGTTATAGGTAGTGTATTTGCAGTGATTGATGTGTTTTGTATTTAATTTAAATGTGATGACAATGTATGACAATGTTACATGTACTACACCTACTAAATAGCCACTGGCTAACTAATAAACAAATACAAATACATATCTCATTCTACTGCCACGTTACGTTTGGGTAGGACAGACTATAGGTAGGTATGTCGTGCAACGCAATGTTAAACTGAAATCAAAAGCTGTAACTTTGAAGTGATATCTTGAAAATTAGTTCTCGTTAAGACCACTTATTCTTGCCATAGGTGCAGAACACAAAACTCTATTTATATGTCGAGTTTGAACGATTTCTCAGGGGGAGTGAAATTTGGGGGGGGGGGGGGAAATCCCTCCATAAAGAGTAAAAAAGGATTTGGAAAATGTTTCCGGTAAAGGAGAAAAGATGATAATTGTGGAATGTTATGGAAATTGGTATGAATAAAAGTGTCATGGAAATTCATGCACCTAGACATTCAATTATAGCCTAGGTATGTTTTAATGCCAAAATAATTAGGTAGTACCTACATTGTGAAATACTAGGAACACGCTTGGTGTAACGCGTTGATAAGCAAGCACGGATGTACCTACAGAACATCTAAGCATGATCTACCCGAAATTCAGTAAATAATCCCTGCATAATCACGGTAATTATAGACGAAATGCCCGCATGGCTAAGAACCTGATCAGGTAAATGAAGGAAAAACTCCACAGAATGTCCAAATGGATGTTATTTTTTTTTTTTTTTTTTATTTATTATTTATTTGTTAGCTCAGAAGCCATTAGTATACACATACAATATTATAACTCTTATACACTACGTTTCCTTAACCAATCCATACATTTTGATTTGAAACAATTTACACTTTCAACAGACCTTACATCAACAGGCAAACTATCGTATATCCTCGACCCGTCATTAAATACAGACCCTTTCCATTTATTACTTTTGCAAAACCTCTGAACGCTGTTTCCTTTCAATGCTCCCCTGGTATTAATTGTATACAGCTCATTAACTGATTGAAACTTTTTACTGAGATACTCTGGCATCCTGCCTGTTTTGATTTTATAGATAATTTTTTTTTTTTATAGATTAGGTAGTACCTACATTGTGAAATACTAGGAACACGCTTGGTGTAACGCGTTGATAAGCAAGCACGGATGTACCTACAGAACATCTAAGCATGATCTACCCGAAATTCAGTAAATAATCCCTGCATAATCACGGTAATCATCCTTTATCTCCCATGAGATCTTTTATTTGGTATGAAGGAAGATATTAATTATTCGTTTTCCGTTCTTAAGTTTGGCTTTTCATAAATTAACATTAAATTGCATAGGTACCTACCTATTGTACGTTTCACAAACTTTATAAATTGAATCTCTCAATATTTCGCCAGCCTTCTACAGGCTTCTTCAGGAGTTTGACATTACAGTTATTTTGACAGGTAGGTAAACAATGATTAAACAATTGAAAACATTCCAACAGGCTTACAAATTTCAAAGAAGTCACAAAGAAAAATGTTTGCAAAGAGGTTACAAAGAAAAATCATAAAAAATTAAACCAAAGACTAGTACATATAAATTATTCTTGAGGTAATTATCAATATCTTTTTTTGAAAGCAAGAAAATAACAATCAATGATTCTTCTTCACCGTATCCCATCTTCTTAATATTTGTTCTTTTAACGTTTTCGTCCAAATGGTATTATATTCATAGCTAGGTTGACTATGAAGCATGGCTAGGTATGAAGCTAGGTAGCATGGCACTGCCATGGCAGGCGATGAGAGATTCAATTATAATAAAGTTTGTGAAATGTACAATATACAATTTAATGTTAATTTATGAAGGAAGATGACACACAGAAGTTTAATTGTACTTCATGATCAAAGCTGTGAGGACGTCTCGTCTATAATTACCATAATCACCTGCAGGATCACAGAAGAGTTCAGATTTTCTTCAAAACTGGAAGATCACAAAACCTGAATTCAATCTCATCGACAAAATGTCAATTTTGAAAACAAATGACACTGTCTCCAGGAAGTAGTCTATTATAGACATTTGCAGTGATCATGGTCCAATAGGTATTTTATAAGCTTTCACATAGAAGATTTCGTTGCAATGGCAATGCTACCTAAACAACATAAATCCAATTTTTAATGAAACCAATGGACCGATCTTGCTGAAAATCTTTTTGACCACAACCAGAATAGTAATAGGTACCTATAAGTTTTGTGAAAAAATTGACCAGATCCATTACTCCGTTTGGCAGGAACGTCAGTGCACAAATAAAAAAAATAGAGATTGGAGCCATAAGTTTCTAGTGGAGACGCTCCCTACGCTCCCTTAATTATCTTTTAGTCAAAGTAATACCCAAGTAACCTAGGCATTTAGATTGATCTTCTTGTGACATTTTGTAATCTTCGTACTTGATAAAACCCTTGAATATTAAATACCATATTCAATGATAAAACCAAACCCAAAGATAAAACTAGAATAATGATGATAGGTAGGTAAAGGCTCAAATATTGGGCAAAGACAGGAGTTTTAAGCTTATACTTTCACGTCAAGTCGTAAAGGGTCAAGTTGCTGCAGAAGTGAGCATCTGGGCTCTGATCACGAACAAACGAGAAATAAACTGCCCTTACACATTAATTAGTAATTATCACATTAATGTTCCAGACCTAGTGTAGGTAGCCTACCTACCTAGTGCACCATCTACTAGTCAACTAACCTTGAATTGATTTCAAAACATTTTGAACACTTTGGAAAGCGAGCTATGTAGCGTCTGAGATGAAACATATTAAATCTTGTCTAGAAAAGTCAATGATGGAAAAAATTAAAATGTTGACACTTTGATACTTTCCTTAGAACAACTTTCACAACAAATAAGTAATAACACCTGTTTGCGACAAATCTAGGACCATCATAAAAACCATCATGACATCATAAGGACAAGGTTGCCAACTTTATAAAAATCGAATTCCGGACATGGCAGTTCTAAAATTCTCGGAGTAAAAATGGTCTCACAAATACGATATTTTTGAGAAAACAATTAGGTATGCTTAAGAAAAGGCGATCTACAGGAACTAATAATGAGGGGCTGAGGGAAGGGCTACACAGTACCGTACGGGTCTGCCGCACAGGCCCAGGAAAAATTAGAATTTTGAAAGGCTCCAGTTCAAAATACCCTTTTGCAACCTAAACCGCTGTAGTCGGCATATCTGTGGGCAGTCGAAGCTCTTTGGGATGTCTTCTTTATCGGCATATGTGTGCCGCGTGATTTAAACTCTTCACTTATCCAGCCATCCATGATGCATGGGATGGCTCTCCAGCCATGGTGCTTAGAATTCGCCGTAATTCATACAAATCTCTGATGAAATAATACTCAGTTATATCTTACCGTGTGCTCCAATTATATGTTTTTAATGGGGTTGTTCACGCAAAACTATTGTAGATGGCGCTGCTGTTCTAATCGTCCGGGAGAGAGCCAATCAAAATGCATCTAGCGGAATGGAAGGTTTTTAAACCTTGGCGGGAATTTGATTCAGAGATCTTGGATTCAGAAACCAACCAATCAGAGAGAGGCACCTCCAATGCCGCTAGCGCTGCGAGTGAGAGCAAATGGCAGTGAACAACCCCATTGTAGTTGCAATTAAACTATCCCAAAATAATTCATATTTGTAGTGCAATGTTGCCAGATTTATGGTAAATTTCACACATTGTACGCATTTTCTTTCTTATTTGGCCCGTGACCCCATATTTTCAAACGGCAGTCTTATTCTAAAAATTATTATCTCTAATTTGAGACTATTTTCAATAATTTGTCATTCCTCTTGCGGTTTTAGGAGCAATTTAAGGCCAATTTTCCGGGACGATTTCATGTCTCTCTGTGTTATCTTATGGGGGAAAAGATGATCTTCAATCAAGAATATCTAATTATATCATACCGTAAGGGGCAAATATTTTTTGCTAGTTGTATGTAATATGGTTTCATTAATCTTTGGTGTGAATTACAGCATATTCTCATTCCTATGCCGTAACCGTGGAACCCCCTTAACACATTTTTGTTTCGCTAAAACTGTAGTAATGTTAAAGATACTGATCTAAACCCAATTTTATGAAAACCACATAAATTACCAATCTTATTGCAAATAAAATCATCAAAATTTAGTCCGAACTTTTTGCATAAAATAGTTTTTTGACAATAAATTAGACATTTATTTTTTGTACCATCCAAATTATGAAAAATAATAAGAATGGCTCTTTTTTTAGGCAATTCTAGCTTATGTGTGTTTTTTTAATCTCTATCATTATGGACTAAATATTTGATTTATAATACGATTATCTTACCCCATTTTGATTACTGTGCCACTCTTTTTTTTAAGTATTAATAATTCTGACATGGACTCCTTACAGAAGCTTCAAAATAGAGCTATGCGTATTATCCTTAAAGTTGACAGACTCACTCCAATAAACGTTATGTTGAATGAGCTTAAATTCTTAAATGTTAAAGAAAGAGTGCGAGACTAGCCTCAGTTGTTTTTTTTATAAAATAGTTCATAATTTGTTACCATTATACTTACAGAACAAAGTTGAACTAATAAGTGACATTCATTCACATTGTACCAGAGCCAGTACTAGTAATAATATTTTTATTGATTTTAAAGCCAAAACTTCAACCATAAAATCTCTTTTTGTTCAAGGTGCTAGGCTCTACAATGACATTCCTGTATCCTACAGGAGCATAGCTAATATTAAAGTGTTTAAATCAATGTGTATAGAGTTTATATAAGGGACGAGCATAGCAATATGCGATATGATTTTAAAAATTATTGTTATTGTTTATTCAAATGTATATATTGACATACATATCAATGTAATTTTGAATGTCTAAAATGTGTATTCCTGAAAGCGTTACGCTTACAAATAAATAAACATCAACTTAAAAGACAATGTGAGCAAGCTGAAAAAGAAGATCCAATTTACATTAGGTCGAGTTTGGTGGGCACTCATATTGTACCTATCCATGAGGTTGATGTTTAACTGTTTAAATTGCAAGATCGGCGAAAATTTGGATATACTTATTATTTTTCGCATTTTTCATATTATGAATGGTTTAATTATTTTAGGCCCTCCGTACGAGATTATTTTGGGGTTTCAAAAAAACTCTCGGTGCGACATATAGAAATAAATATCAATATTTTATTGAGACCAGGGTTCAATTTTGTTAATCAGGTATCATTGACATTATCTGACATTAGAGTAGGTACCCATGTTATAGTTAACCAATACTTTAAAAAATAAAAAATAAACCTTCTCAGTTGAGTCGCCTAAAATATCAAAACTCTTCTTTTCCATAGCAAGTCATTCTGAGATAAACGTACAAACGTTATATTATTTTAATGTAATTTCCAATTGAACTGATTTTTTTTACTCTGGTGGACAATAACAAAAGAAATATTATGAAAGAGTAAAAAGTGAATCTTAAATCAACATTTCTTTAAAAAATAAATATTTCAGTTTGGAAAAGACAAGTTTTGAAAAAAATGCTGGAATAGACAGGGGTTTGAAAAAAAATATGCAAACAATTTAGATTTGCACAAGCATGTTTATTTTGACAAGTCATGTCAGATAGTTTACAAGAAAAGAATTTTAATATTAACAAGTCAGTCAAATAGTTTACAATAAAATAATTTATGTTGAATTAAGATTCCTAATAATTATTAGAGTCACTGGCACGAGTAATGTCAAATGGCGGCAAGATGCTGCTCACTGATTGGCTGCTTTTGGAAAAGGCGAGTTTTGAAACAAACCAGTCTAAGGAAAAGGCCAGTTTTGAAAAAAATCCATATTTTTCAAGCATTAACAGAGGAAAAGGCTGGTTTTTGTGCAAACTCTTTTCACAATCGGATTCCTTTCTTCATTACGAATCCAACGACGTGTCTAACTAAAATTTTTTTAAATGTGGAAAAGGCGAGTTTTGATACTAAGCGACTCAGTTCTCTTTTTACTTAGCATATTTTTAAAATTATTATAGGAAGTTCATAAAGGTGCGTTTTCAGAGAGCATGCTAAATAGTAATATAAGCATAGAGGTAAGTATATAAGCAGATTTTGCTTATTACTTTTGCTTTAACTTTCAAATGTTGTTTCCGATTTTTTTTTTTTTTTACTTTACTACTTTTTGAGAAGAAATATGACATGAAGTGCCCAAGAGTAGAGGCAGCATAATGTATAGGATTAGGTCGAAATTAGGTGTTTTTGGTATTTAGTCACTTTTAGTAATACTAATGACGAAATCATCAACGAGGCAGTGATTCGTGTAGGGGGAACTTTAGTAGAGCTAATGTAAAGAGTAATATGACTAAATACGTATGTCAGAGTCGATTTATAGCCGATTAAGTGATTTAGTATTGGAAACTACGCGCAAAAGTACGCCCACGCTTCGGAAGCGAATGAATCGCTTTCTAATAAGTGATATCGGACACATGGAAAATACGTGTCTGCATAGCTAATGGACCGGGAAATCGAGTGTTTCAATCCTCAAGTTGCTAACACTTTTAGTTTACAAGCAAAAGGCCGTGACGTCTGAAATTTGGTTTAAGAAATGACTTTACCATAAGATCATAAGGTCGAAAATCCTACCAAAGTTGCAGGAAATTCACCCTTATAGCTAGAACACTTTATAAAACTAGTCGACAAAACGTTCATTACAAATTTCACCCATTTATAGGCCTTGGAATTGCACTTACTTCACTCTTTTAAACTGATCTTGATTTAAGATTACCATTTTGCCATGGGCGTTGTCATGTGCCGAGATGGGTTCCAAATTGCGCTTTTTACGTTTCTCTAAGAGAAAGAGAAAAACGAAGAGAAAAAGTATCATGTATCTATGAGATACTTTTAATAGTATCTTGTATCTGTATCACGATACATTTCTAAACCAGTATCTTGTTTCTGTATATCTCGATACTTTTTCACCCAAGTATCTGTATCTGTATATCTCGATACTTCAAAAAAGTATCTTATGTAACACTGATAGCTAAGGTACTACACAACTGAGTTTTATTTTCGTAGGTACCACATATACACCTATGTGACTATTTGTTTACCAATTATTTGAATGTCACCCTTTAAAATATTTGGCTTCAAAGTTCGAAAAGAAATGGAAAAGTTTATGATTATTTTTTAGTTAGAAGTCTATAAAAATTCAACAAGTTTCAAACTTCTATCAATGTACCCGGTTTAATACACTTACACAATCTTACACAAAAATAACTTGTAAGAAAAATTGAGGCAATTTCTACAAAAAGAACCATAGAACAAAAATTAAAAGAATAGTATCTATATTGGTGCCAAAAAATTACTCACTTTCATTAGTTTATTCTTGAGTATGTGTCTTCATTAGTAGATACCTTATTCAAATGGTTTTACAGGTCCTAGCATTTCCTTTTTACAAAAATGACAGTGAGAAATTTGTCAAAAAACTTTGCTGCAAAATGAACAGAGTGAAAGAAGAATCTCTTGTTCTTGTATTATTATTTTGTGTATCAAATAATTTATTTTTAATATAATAAAACTTACTTTACCTGATTTATTTACAAAAACAACATTGTCCACAGTAAATATTTTTTTTAAATAATTATTGACGAATATTATTGGGAATAAATTGAAGTCTGTGCACAACGTTACATACTACTAATTATATTTCAATTTAATTTATTTTCTTCATATACAATTTAGATTTTTTTATTATATCGAAATCACTTATTTGTAGAAAACGCCTCAATTATTCAAAGATACAAAATACTAGAAATAATCAATTTTCCAGTAAAGTTTTTGAACAATTTTGAGTAATTGTATATGCATTATTGATATTATATTGGCTCTTAGGAAAACGCTCAGTGTAACGCGTTGATGAGCGAGCACGGGTACGTGCAAATTCTCGAACCGGAAATGCGTACACAACGCACAGAAAACATATACATCCATATTGAATTGATTATGATATCAACTTAAAAGTACTATATTATTCTTTTCATCGAAACTTTAAAATAGCATCTAAGCACCTGGTTCATAAAGCAAATCAGAATCAATTCAATTGGCACTGGAAAACATTCATTTCGATACTTCATTACTGACAGATATTAAAAATGTCAAACTGTTCATACGTTCTTAACTGATTGGGATGACATTTTGTAAAATAAGAGACTATATTGGTCTTAATGATCATACAAAATATGAGTTTGATCAGAATTATCGAAGACCGTTTCCATTTTTCAGCCTATCAGGAGATATTTATTTAAATTTTAACCAATTAATGGATTTCAAAAAAAAATATGGTATGCAAACAGAGAAGGTTGGTTTTACATGTGTGCAAAATTTCAGCTCGATCAAAGAAAAACTCTGACCTGTATACAGTCAGGTAACAGAAAAAAAACAAAAAAAAACAGAGGTCCGTGCCAAAAGGAGACGCTCGCTTCGCTCGCTCAATAAAGTTGGGACTAGACTACGTCAAAGAAATCTGAACTTAGTGAGAGTTTAAATCACGCGGTACACAATGCCGATAAAGAAGCCGATCCGATTAGACTGATCAAAGAGCTTCAACTGCTCATAAAGTTCATGGCGGCGTGTACTACCGTAGTCAAGTGAACGTATACCTAAACATGTAAATATCAATATAATAATCAAAAAATGTGTATAATACGGCTGTAGATAAAAATAAATAAATTTTATTGAATTTTTATAATATTTACTACTATTAAAAATTGTGTATTTGACATAATTTATACAATTTCAATAATACAAAGAAGAAAGTCTTGCCATTGACAGGGCAGTGTTCAAGTGACTGACCAATGAACGACGTGATCGACTAAAACGTCAGTGATATTAGCTCTTACAGCGTTGCCAGCCGCAATAATGACAGCACTGAGCAATGTCAGTTCAAAGTTGCTACTGCTCAGAACTGCGAATGTTCAAAAAAGCGAAAAGTAGCGTTTATGAACGGTAGCGATTTTGAGCATTCGCGTTTATGGCGTTCACAGGTTTGAGGCGTAGCCCCGGAAAAGGGTATTTTGAACTGACACCCTTGTGGCTTTTGAACTATTCAAACTCGTTGCTTTTGAACTGTCGGTGTTTCCATCTGGTGAGAGTTCTTCACAATGGCCTAGTATTATAGCATATTATCAATGATGCCAACCTCGTTTTTGGAGCATGTCGGAAGCACTTTGTACCCTTTGTACAAAATAAAATAGCATTAACCCAGTCCCAAACTGACAAACTGACTTGACTGCTGTGCTGTTCAGTTCAGTGCTCTTCTATCGTCAAGTTGTACTAGGTACATTGATTGTATATTTTATTATTTTTTATCGTAAGTGAAAGTGCTGAATATTTTTATTGAAAGAAAGTGAACACAGTGGCCAGGTTATTCAAATTTAAACAATCACGCCCCTCTATTATTCCACATTGGGCAAGGTTCTACCTACTACCTACCTACCGCTACTACCTACCTACCTAGGTACCTACCTACCTACCTACCTAGCTAGCCACCTATTGTGTCGCCTAACCTAGACTGCCAATTATTGACAGGATAGGTTAATCCTAGTAGGTAGGTACTACTACCTAGCTACTACCTAGCCAGCTACCTACCTAGCTGTGTACTATTAGGTAACCTACTGCAGAACTCGACACGAGAAGGTATAGGGTTATACGTACCTACCTTTCTTTTAGTTCACTGAAAAGTGTAATGCAAAGGACATTTAAAACACCAATTCTACTTGTTGATGTTCTATAGTAGCCAATCTTAACTGTGCTAGAATGCCGGGACAATATGATACAATATTACAGTCAATTATGTAAATGAAAGGTGCTGTCCCTAGAGGTTATGTAGGCAACCTACCTATCTACCCTACCTACCTACCTAGTGTTATTCTGTCTGTCAACAGAAGAGTGTAGGCTCGTGTTTCAGTGCTAATTTAGGGTATTTGGTAAAAGTGTCAGTGATAAGTGTTGATTTTCCGAAATGAC
The DNA here is from genome assembly GCA_934045905.1 of Leuctra nigra. Classification (NCBI taxonomy): domain Eukaryota; kingdom Metazoa; phylum Arthropoda; class Insecta; order Plecoptera; family Leuctridae; genus Leuctra; species Leuctra nigra. Next base: position 2,464,932 of record OW203763.1, read on the forward strand.
CATAGCTCGTTTAATTTTATGCTGCATTTTATATTGTGAAGTGATGAAGTCGACATGATCAAGCAACATATTATTCTCTTTAGGCTAACGTACTACCTACCTTTTTTGTTTACAATTACCGAGTGCAATTTCATTATAATTTTGGTAATTATGAACAAAGAGTGCTAGATACGACCTATGACACAGAAGCTGCCAAAAAGTGCTATGTACACTTATGTACCTATCTACATTACCTACTAATTGATTTAGGCAAGTGTGTGTCGAACATTTAATGGTGTTTAATCTGTGGTTGTAGTCCAAAACCTTGACACAATGAATCGAGACTTGGAACTGTCTATTCACGAGTTGCAGGTGTTGTCTGAGCTGGACAGGTAATTATATTATTTATCATCAGGCTTAACATAGATATTTATACCTGCTTGTTGCACGCAAGGAATATCATCATGTTGTGCTCAAAACTCAATTACAAGCACTGTCATATTCATGAGTGGACTTGGGATGACGGGATGTGATTATATCCTGGGCCTTAAAATTTCAAGAAAATAGCATCTTTCACCAAAAATCAACTATTTATTTCTAATTAATGTTCAAGCAAAAAATAAAAATTTACCAAGTGATACATTTGTCTAAGTTTGTCTTCTAATCACATGATTAAAATTTCAAATCATTTCGTCAACCCATTTTGTCTACTAGGAAAACGCTCTGTGTAACGCGTTGATAAGCGAGCATGGAAACAAGTAACACATCGAACCATAATTCCTTAAAACACGGCAATAATATACCTAAAACAACTGAAAGCTAGAAGCACGATCCACTAAATAACTGCATGCGTCTCATTGCAAGTTTGTAACAGACATACACTCATGTATTTATTGGAGTATGTAGATAGGTATAATGGATTTATTAAAAATAATAAATACATATATTGTTACTCACAAAATAGGCAACATAACATAATTTAAGAAATATTATCCTAACAGTTACTTGTCGTTCCGTACAATAGAGCTTACCTATACCCAACACATTATTATCATATCGACTGAATAAATAAAATAATTCATAAACGTTACCTAATTCAATTATCAACCAACCAATCTATTTCTACAATCAAGCAGACATTTCGCTGCACATCGAGCAGACATTAAGCAAATAACTTGCTTAGCCTTTGAAAAGATTGAAAGTAAGACTTGTAGGTATGTTAAAACTATTTAACAATAATCTAGGACCAATACTATCGGTTAAAATAAAATAAAAACTACCTATAACCTCGCAGGTATTGCTATAACTATATCTTACCGTAAAACTTATTCTAACAATAATAGAGACAGCTGATTGCTTCCAAGTTTGTTCTGAATGGGGCGCATCGAGCGACCGCAACGGCCTCCAAATGCTATTTATGGGAAAACACATTTTTTTATCTATGGTCGGATGTTTCTCAAAAACTATACAGGTCTAACTAAGTTAGTATGAGATGAAGGTGTGTGCAAAATTTCAGATCGATAAGTTGACCGGTGCGACCTGGGTTGAACCAAAAATAATAAATAAAAAACACAGAGAAAGTGCCGCAAGAGTCAAGTGGAGACGCTCGCGCTTGCACCACCTTAACCTATCTGAGAAAAGTCCAGTGGCCCACTGTGCCCCAGTCTCCCCTACTATTGCTAATGCATAGGATAGCAGTGGTATCAGGCACGTAGGAACTGCTTTCATCGGGGGAGATTGCGACACCTGGAGGGGCCCCCCCAGTTTTAGCCCCGCAGGGAGTTTTTTAGAATTAAAAAAATAATTTAAGTGATTCTGGGATGCTAAACTTTCTTTTGCATGGCAAATGGGGGGTCAGACTGCTCGAGTAGGTGGGAGGATGATCCCCCTTCCTACTTGCCTGAGTGGTACCAAATTAGGTAGTAATGTATATTTTACCTACCTACACATGTTGAAATAAGTGTAATGCAATGCAAGTAGACCATGGTTATTGGTTAGCAGGGGTGCAATGGGACCCTGGGACCCAGGAATGGGGCCAGGGACCCTGGCCCCAGGACAAAAACAGGGCAGGATGCGCCTGCTATCTTTCTCGAAATCCATTAAATTCAGCCATGGTTTGCGATTTTATTCCTTAAAAATGCAAATAACTTGCATCTTAACATTTTGTTACCTACACTATAGAATTTTAAAACATATTTTAAATCTCGTCCAATTGCGCAAAATCATCCCGAAAATAATTATTTTTTCAAATATTCTCGCCGGAGCCAAATTGGGGGGGGGTCTTGCCCCCCAAACTCCCCACAGGTCGTGAACACCACGGATTTTGGCGCCCTGGCACTTATTTTACTAGGACTGACCCCTGTTGGTTACCTAATTACTGACAGATAATCATTAAAGGTACCTATTTAAATAGTGATATAATAATTGTACTAATAAATATTTGGTCAGAGCTTAGTGTCATGGCCGTGAAGAAGGTCTGAGCCTGAATTAAGACAAAATTCCGATTTTACCTATATTTCAAAGATTTAATGTGTTTCTACATCTGACTCACTTAAGTGCATTACCTGTAAAAATATAACATTCTTGGTTTGTGTTAAATTTACAATGTAACTATACATGGGATGAAGTATAAAATAAAATCACATCACGTACAAATTTCAGTGTTACCTACCTTTTATCAACTACCTATTAATACAGAACAATTATGTTTCAGTCGTCAATTTGGTTTTCTGAAGCTGAACTCTCCCGAACAAACAAGAAAGAAGGATGTGGTGTTGAAAGCAATACGCTACATTGAACGAATGCTTATTCAAGCTCAGAAGAACCAACAAGCAAAACTTGATGGACAGGAAACCCCGATTATTGTTGATGGCGTCAAAGAGGAAGATGACTCAAACTCTGCCAAGTTACTTCATATCGATCCCAAAACTTACTGCAAGTTGGGACACTTTCACTTACTTCTTGAAGATTATGCAAAAGGTAATTTCATCGACAGTTCTAATTGCTTATAATTTCAAATTTTACATAAAAGCTTGCAGGGTATGATTTAAATCAAATGATTTTTTAAATTAAAATCGTTGATTTAAATTAACTTTTTATATATTTATTTATAAATCAGATTTTTATTGATTAAAATCGGATTTATATTGATTAAAATCAAAAAAATATATAAAAAAGTGCAGAAGACTAATGAAATATTTGTGAAAGTACTTAGTACTAATAATAAAGTACTTTCACAAATATTTAATTGAAAGTACCTACTTTATTAATAATAAAGTACTTTCACAAATATTTCATTTGTACACAAACAGTACTTTATTAATAATAAAGTACTTTCACAAATATTTCATTAGTCTTCTGCACTTTTTTATATATATTTTGATTTATCAATATTATAATTCCGATTTTAATCAATAAAAATCTGATTTAAATCAAATAAATCCAATTTTTTGATTTTTATTAAAAAAATTAAAAAAAATCACATACCCTGAAAGCTTGCCATTACATCTCTACCTCAAGTCCCATCAAGGTTCTCTTATCCCATTTTCTCAATTTTTCATTGCACACTTTTGGAACTGATCAACCTCTATCAATGGGGTTGTTCACTGCCATTTGCTCTCACTCGCAGCGCTAGCAGCATTGGAGGTGCCTCTCTCTGATTGGTTGGTTTCTGAATCCAAGATCTCTGAATCAAACTCCCGCCAAGATTTAAAAACCTTCCATTCCGCTAGATGCATTTTGATTGGCTCTCTCCCGGACGATTAGAACAGCAGCGCCATCTACAATAGTTTTGCGTGAACAACCCCATTGCCATTTGACTGATATCAACAAATACAAGTATGATAGGAAGGGATCATGTGCGTTGTGAAAAATATCCGACCGAAACGGGGCTCGAACGCTACTTGCCGGGCAAGAGCTCTACCAACTGAGCTACCCGGTCGGACGGACGGACATTAGACACAATGCACTGATGAGGGTTAGAGATCTCCAAGGAGAATGGAACAGGGAGATATGTGATTTTTTTTGATTTTTTTTATTTAAATCGATTTAAATCAATTTTTTTGATTAATTTGATTTAAATCAGATTTTTATTGATTAAAATTGGATTTAAATATTTATTTAAATAAATAAAAATATATAAAAAAGTGCAGAAGACGAATGAAATATTTGTGAAAGTACTTTATTGTTAATAAAGTACTGTTTGTGTACGAATGTAATATTTGTGAAAGTACTTTATTATTTATTATTATTAATAAAGTTCTTTCAAAAATATTTCATTCGTTTTCTGCACTTTTTTATATATTTTTTTTATTTAAATCAATATAAATCCGATTTTAATCAATAAAAATCTGATTTAAATCAGATAATATATCTATATAAATATAAAAATAAATATAAACAAACTTAAATCATATAATCATATATACCCTGGAATGGAATGAAGGTAGAGAATGCTCACTGCGAACTGTCAAACCACCGGTGATTGGTGATGCTGTCACCCTGTCTCTTTGCACTTGCGTGCGCAACCCTCTTTTACTCGACTGAACGAGTTGCTTTTCAGCTTGAATGATGAGTGAGAGGTCCCGGGTTCGAGCCCCGGTTCGGTCGGATATTTTTCACAGCGCACATCCCTTCCTATCATCCTGACTCAATGGAAGTTTTCCACAGCTACATTCTCAAATACGGGTATATTGCTGTATTTCTTACAAAATGGCTAATGCCACCATTACAAATGTGGTTGGATGAAGACAGAATGACTGGTTTTTGAGCTCACTTCAAGAATCATTGAAATGGACTTCCAGCCTTCTACCTATGTGGTACAGAACTAGTGGAAATGTGGGAAGATGTGGATAAAGCCAATTAAATAACTTCAGTTGCTGCCGTTGGGCCAGAGGGACTGGTGTGGGGTCCACCTGATATCAGTCTCTCGACGGGCGTTACAACGTCCGTGGAATGGGCCATTAAACAGCAGGGCCCTCATACACGTACATGGTCCTTATCCTTGCCTACCCCGGGGTAGCCTACCACTTGCTTACCACCTCGGGGTAGCGAATTACACATTCGTATTCACGAAGCAGTGGTATCTTGGTGGTAAGTCACTGCATACTTGAAATTTGTTTCTAGTGTAAATAGAACGTAAATTTTAAGTAGGCCGTGCTTTTTTTCACCAATCAGATTCGAATATCATTTTCCGCGCGCGTGCATTTGTCTTTATTAAAAATAGTGACAGTTCAATTCCAAACGATAAACTATACAAATACGGAACAAAATGTGTTGGTTCAATAAAATCTGGTGCAACAAAAGTTTTCTGTGGTGAATTCAGTGCTAACCTAACTCTCCAACATAAAAATATGAAGTTTATTACTTATATCTAGTGATTAAGAAAATGTTTTGGAGGTTATATGGTCCATGGATTGACTAACTAGAACCTTCTAGAACCAATAATACTATCCGATATTGTGTGGAATGATTAAATAAACAGGAACTAACATAGGTAGAAAACATTTAAGTAAAAGACAAATTAGATGCAATAAACACACAACACAGCTGATCAGATGACGACGCGAAGGAATTATTTCAAACAGTTGTTTTGACAGTCATGTCAAGTTCAAAAATGGCTGCCAATAAGTTACCACCAACTTCAAACTTGGTTACCACGGCTTACCCCTGCCTCGAGGTAGGGGTAGACTCTACCCCGGGGTAAGACATGATAACTTCTTCGTGAATACCGATACCATCACCTACCCGGTCTACCACGCCTTACCACCAGCTATCATGGCTTACCCCATGTACGTTAATGAGGGCCCAGGGGTCAGGGAGCTAACTACTCACTCGCTTGAAATCCCAATTGTTACGAATCCTCAACCAACTTCACCTCTCCTGTAATGGCGCCACGTCAAAGGAGTAGAGAGTTGTTGGGCGGCAGTAGAAAAAAGATATACATAACTTTGGGAGGAGCAGATGTACCCTCAAAATTTATAATATTAACCCCCGACCCAATGTGTTGGAACCAGATGTTGATTGATTATTAATTAAAGTAGAATAGGTACCTAATAGTAAACAGATATTAATTGACAGCTAAAGGGATAGAAAGGTGTATTATTATTTATGTTATTTATTTGTTTATTGTCAGCTTAGGAAATATGTACAATGTCAATACATGAGTAAACACATTGAAAAGTAATATGATACAAGAATTAGCTTCCCGTGGCTGCTGTTTGCTGCATTATAGACAACCAGTGCTTAATTTTGGTGTAAGTCTGGCTTACCCACCTTTTTTGAAGGTTAAGCTGGGCTTATGCACCTTTTTATATGAATAGGAGGTAACATTATAGTTTTTTTTTAAACATTATTTTCTCATAATTGTGAAGAAATACTCTTAGGTGGCCAAATATAAAAAATTATTGTCCAAAACCCATAAAAATACTAAATAGTAAAAACTCACTCTGGATTAAGATTTCCAAATTTTTCTGGGCCTGTGCGGCCCAGACCTGCATTTGTTTGGAGGACCCTTCCCCCCGTGCGCAAAACTGTTTTTCTGAAAAAAACTGTTGTATACACGTAGGGTTGGCAAGCCGGTCAATTGACCGGTCAAAATATTTCATTTGACCGGTCAATTGACCAAGTTACATTTGACAGGTAAAAAACCGGTCTAATTTGTAATTAGGTGCCTAAAGTATTGTACACTCGACAATTCATAAAACGGTATTTGAAAGAAATGGATTGTCTGATAAAAATTGGGATGGCATCATCTGATGAAGTCTATGCTTACTCGTCATCTACCTCTTGTAGGTGAGCTCTGATTTCATTGATAATAACAAGGATTGATTGTCAATGAACCTGACCAGCAGCCAGTATGTTTCGTTCAAATACCGTTTTATGAATTGTCGAGTGTACATTCATTTGTAAGTTGGTATGAATTATTTCCACCCTCAGAAAGTAGTGGAATATGAAAAATAGATCATTGTAAAGTCCATGCACCACAGGCAGGCAGGCTTTAGCATGATGTTCGCGCAAAGGGAAGTGACAGACTGACTTATCTGAATTCTATGATGATTTTTGTTTGTTCTTTCTTCAAAGGCCACCATAAACATGCATCTTTTATTTTGACAATCATAATTCGGAAACTTCTCCCGCTCCCGCTAGAAATTCAAATTTTCAGTGCTTCCAACCTTACCCACGTGATTTAATTCACTAATTTAATTATTATTTCACTTATTTCATTATTATGAGGTCAAGGCCGACTAATATTCAATGAGTTATTTTAATAGACTCTGAAAGTCTTTGTGCAACCCAAAATGCCAAAATTAAGTGCTACAATGTGAAATGTCTATCTGCAAAAAACATAAATTGACCGAATTTCATTTGACCGGTCAAAATGCCATCCCTATATACACGTATGTACACTACTTAGAAAAAATATGAGACTTTTAATATAACTTGCATTTTATTTACAATTCACCATTAGAATTACTGCCCTAGGAGAGGGTGAATCTGACCAACGGTGAAAAACGAGATGGAGATAAAAATTGGTTTAAATATTTTACAAATAAATAGCGTAGAAATGCACCAAATTCATTACTGAAATTCAAAATTTTCCCCGGGGCTGTGCGTCCCTGACGCATTCTTCTGGGGGGCCCTCCCCCCAAGAAGCCCCAAATTTTTCATACGGTATAGTTTTCCCTGACAATCGTTGGGCTTCTCCCCATTTTCTATTTAACTTTAAGAAACATTGGGCTTGCCCACCTTTTCTAGTACAAATTAACCACTGTAGACAACTGTGTAATAATACCTAGTCAACTGGGGTGACTTTGAACCCCAGGGTGTCTTTGAACAATTTGTCAATTTTGTTTATAATTTTTTTATACTTACATGTCCAACACTTTCTTTGGACTTTATATTTTTTTGTTTCCTTATGGATCACCTTGTATGATTTCTTTGTTCTTTCCAAGATATTGTATCAAAAAGGGTGTCAAAATATTAATAATACAACTACTAAAAAAATCATACATTTTGTGGGTCTGAAACTTTCCATTGTACACATCTCTAGGTGGATTCCTCTCGGCTACAGTATTTTTTTTTGAAGTCTTTGATCCATTGACAAGAAAATTTGAAGTTTCCAGGTGTCTACTAGTACAATCATATTTTGAGAAAAAAAAATTATTTGGATAATACAATTTTTTTAATGGTTTTTGGGGTGACTTTGAACATGTTGAATTATCGTCCAAGAAGACAACCAAACATTATGTCAGTCAAATATCTGATGAAATGGAACCTTATGATAATGAACATGTATTCAAATTCTTATGGAGGGAATCGAAGAACATTTTCTATTGGCCGCAAAAGGAGGACACCTCAATATTACACATTCGAGACATCGTAAAAAAATTGCCTCAACGTATATTGAATAGGAGGTTCACAATGTTATTTAATATCTCATTTGAACGCATCGTTCCTCTACTATGAACTTTTAATCATTAACGTGCATTTCTACTGTTAATCATTGAAATGAAACATGCGTAAATTTATGGCTGCGAGCGCCTTCCACGCACACTGATAAAAATACCATGTTACAAGATGTGTTCTCAAATAAACCAAAATAAACCAATATAATGTGTAGAATTTTTCTATGTGTACTACTAATAACTTCCATTATTACTAGAACAGTATAAAAATTTGGTCTTAATATGAAGCAAAAAATTTTGAATATTGAAAAAGTCCTTAAATTACATTTAATATGCTGAACAAAATCTACAAAAGTAGATTTTCCTATGGTCCTCTTCATGCTGATCACGCCTATGGGGTTACTTTGAACACATCATGGATGCTGGATGCATGAGGATTTATAGTGAAAAAATGTTTAGTGTTCAAAGTGACCCCACTTGCGAGGTGACTTTGAACACCCCTTTTTTATTTATTTTTCATGCCTTGGAGACAAAATAAAAAATCTGTACATAGTTTATACTCTTCATTAGTATGTGCACAGGATTAGTAAAAATAATCAGCTGTGTAAGCCTTCATTTGAGAGAGAAAATGATAAAAATGACTAAAAATTGTTCAAAGTCACCCCAGTTGACGTATTTAAATACTTTGATATCGATTTCACTTTAATTGATTTTACTATACTCTAACCTTTCAAATCATTCGATAAGAAGCATGTGATTGAGAGTGGAGACGCTTCAAGCTATTGATATTCCATCATCAACATTTCTTTAAATGATGCTTTAAACACCAACCAATTTACTGACTAATGATTTGTGGTAATTTATCGTATCCAAGTGAAGGAAGGCTACAATGATTGTTAGCAGAACAATGAATTGTGTATTGGAGAAAGCGCAGGATTCCAATGATATAGATTTACTCTCGCTGCTCGTCTTTGGTGCAAACCAAATCGGAGCAGCCACGATTAACTTGGCAGCGGAAACCGAACGGACTTCAACACTGCTTTAATGATAAACAACCTGTCTTTAGATGCAAACTCCCATCACAGTGTAGCCAACAAAACAATGATTATAACATTGCACATGATTGACTTGCACTTGTATGTTTTCATTAGTTTGTTTTATTCCATTTTGAAATAATAATTTAATAATGAAATTGTATTGTTGATGTTTCCAGCAATGTCAGCTTATCAGAAATTCTTCAGCTTGCAAGCAGATTATTGGAGGGATGCAAACTTCCTGTATGGCCAGGGCCTGGTCTATTTCTATTTCAATGCCTTCAAATGGTGAGTTCTCTTTCAATTTACATACACTTGGCAAAATTATCAATTGTTATGTCTTGGTTGATAAATCGAATAATGATGACAAATTATTCTTGCTGACTATTTCACTTTCCACTGACAATTAGCAGTAGTTGTACATTATTCACAATGATGTAATATTTCACTGGGATTCTTTAGGATAGGAACTAATAATTTTCTAAACAATTTGAAAATCATTATGTCAATTTTTATTTTGCAAAGTGTAATACGTAGCACTGTTATTTGTCTTTCAAAGTGTATTGACTATTGACCCAGGTTTCAGGACTATAATACTTGGAGAAATATAAAAATTATATTTGGCTTTCCAAGTTTTCATTTTTATTTTTCATTTTATTTGAAATCACCAAGAGAATACAAAATATTCCACAAGTGGGATTTAAAACATTAAATAAAATTATATTTAAACTATGATTAAAGAAGTTACAAGACACAATAAATATTAATAAACAATTAAAACTCTTTGTTTCGTTTGGACATTTCACAAGTTCTTTTTAATTTTATTAAATACAATATTTCGGTTATAATTCAATAACCTTCTTCAGGTAAAGTACAAATTGATAAAAAGCAAAAAACATGAAACAAACATTCAACTAATCTAGGTAACTCATGTTCAAAGAAGTAAATAAAAGCAAAGAACCTATAGTAGTAATTTTAACGAAAAATATAACTACCTTGGAAAATAAAGTATTGATAGAGAAAAGAACAGTGGATGCTAAATTACCTACTTGTTGCATTTTTTCTTCCATTTGACATTTTAAAGTTGAAATCCAAATAATATTAAATTCATAACTAGGCTGGCTAATTATGCCTGAACCCTGTTTCCTAAAACACGCCATTGTAGCACCTTTTTTAAATTTTCTCTTTCCCCAATGCTTTTCTTTCCAAATCTTCTTACTTCTATTCCAATCTATCTGGTGCATATTAATAAACGCATGATCTGCAATTAAAGAAGAAGATTGCTGATATTCAGTAGGATTTGATCTTTGATTCTTCAACTTCCTCTCGTGTTCTTTACATCTCACAGCGACTGGTCTCTGCGTCTCCCCGATGTAAATCTCTCCACAAGAACATGGTATATCGTACACCCAGGCCTTATCATCTTGAACTAATTTTTTTGTTTTCGTCTTCATTAATGTTTTCTTGAAAGTGTAACTTGATTTAAATGTGGTTCTTATATTAAATGTCTTCAAAACTCTTCTGATTGCGTCCGAAAGATTAGGGTATCGATTGAAATTGTATTAACTGGATTTTCCTTTTTTTTAGGTTCATCATTAGATTCCATAATCTGATTAATCCATCAATTTCTCTGGATAGTCATTTAGAAGGAAAGATTCTTTTAGAATTTGCAACTCTTTTAAAACACCATCATTAGAAGAACAATGTGTTTTAGTTCTATTAATCAAACATTTCAAGGTGCTTTCTTTAATTATATTGTGATGGTTCACATCCAGTTAATTTACAATTTCAATCGAATATTACCCTAATCTTTCGGACTTAACTTCGAATTTAAAATCATTGAATTTGCATTGAATTCATTGCATTGAATTTCGCATTGAATTTGCACCGACCATGTAGACTTCTTCTATCTTCTCCCTACTTTCTGTCTTTCTTAGTATTGGGACTTGAAAATTTTCAAAATTAAAATTTTCATGAAAATTTTTAAGACCTGTTGAAAATTTTTATGAAAATTTTCATGAAAATACTCATTTACAGGGGACCTTTCAGCATATTTTCAATTGTTTTATTTTGTAAAGTATTAATGGAGGTGTGTTACATTATTATGCGTGATAGAAATTCGTTGAAAAATGTCGGTGCACCTACTAGAAAAATTAAAAAAATAAAAAATTAAATTTACCTTCCTCAGGATTCAAAACATTAAAAATTTTCATGAAAAATTTCATGAAAAATCCTAACACTAGTCTTTCTTTGGCTCCTTTATCGTCATCTTCTTTCTTATGTTGCCTTCTTCTTGACACAATGCGCCTAGCTTTATTTTAATTTTTTTTAATTTCGATTTTAAATTTATTTTTTAAGTCGTTTTTAATTTTTATAATTTTGTTAAAGTTTACAATGATGGTTCACTTAGATTTTATTCTACACATTTGGACACAACGTTAGGTTTGTAGTGCTGTGCGCAGCGGCAGTAACTGGGCGAAATGATTTCACGAATTTTAAGTGCGAAAATGTTTAAACAATATATTATTGCTTGGCCCTTCTTTTAGATCTCAATTGTTTTAAGTGGGAAGGTGCTTGGCAGTTTCTTTTACAAGTTATTGTTTTTGTACAACATAGCAATATCTATACATTATATAAAAATAACGCCAAATGTTATTCAATTTTTTTATCAAAATTGGTTTTTTGCTCGATTAAAAAATTAAGTGAAACAATGTTGTCATCATCGTCATCATTAGGGAAACATCATCGATTTTTAATATTTTATTGATTCAAAGATTTATCGGAAGGAAGAAAATTGATTCAAAAATTGAATTTTTGGGTTGATTAAAATCATATCTTCAAAAAATAAGTGCGATGTCATAGAAATATTCATTGAATATTCATATTCATCGATCATCGAATATCAGTGCAATATTTACGCCAATATTAGAAGTGGCGGGATTATTTTCAGATATGAACAAATCTTTTCTTGTAGGTACGGTATCTACCTACTTAAAAATTTTGAATTCGAAATTTATAGTAGGCAAGTTACATTTCAAAATTTTCTATTATTTGCACACTGCTAGTAATGAGCTTTAGGGACTTCTTACTGATGATTTGTTATAATGTTATACTTCCTAAATATTATGGTCTGGTCTACGTAACTGGGATAATCTTGTCTAATAATTGAGTAGAGTATCATATTTTTTCAATTAAATGCTTATATCTCCAGTGCAGTCTGGTTGTTAGTCAGGTATCCAATATGATTAATATCATTGGTTTGATTGGATATAATTAATTAATTACACATTCAACAACAAAATATTCAATCGCAGTAAATTGTTTAAAACAAGATTGAAATTGTCATCATTTTCGAACGACCTATGAAATGAGGAGAGATCGGATCACTTTTTGTCGGTCGAACAGTATGTTTCTCTTCTTGCGCAGTGCTGCCATCCTCACTCAGTGGCCTTATTTGTAACTAATGGTCTAATAATGGAAATGGAATGGATGATACCGTCTGATACTTCTGCTATGATTCTTAATGTCAATTATTAGTTTTCCTACGCGTCCCAACTTTCATGCAGTCCAAGTATTCTTTAATTACTTAATAATTTCACCAATACTGTTTCTCATTCCCACGACCGATGTATTTTCTGAGTGTGAGTGGATCAATGTTGTGACGTTGCCTCGGTGCGGCTGTGACGTCAGCGCTCATCGGTTATTGAACTCGTGTTCGTGGGGTTATCAACCAAACCGACACACCGACACACCGTCAGCCGTCACCGCTCAGGCGCTCACCGAGTCACCGACCACCGTGCATTCAGCAATCACCACTGTCCTGACCCTGTCTTGTTGCGCCAAGCCGCAGAGTAAATACACGCTTTTGTGTCTTTAGATTTGGACAGGATTGCGATCATATCGCTTGCCATTTCAAGTAAAATGGTTCATTTGAGGGCGGACGCGTCCCCACTCTTTTCAGGGCGCCGTCCGCCCACTTATTTTTCACAAAAGTGAAAATTGGCATAAAATTGTGTACAAATCGCGTAGAAAGGCATCAAATTTGGTCCTGACATTCAAAATTTTCCCGTGGCTCTGCGCCCCGGACCCGCATTATATTGGCGGCGGCGGCGGGGGGGGGGGGGGGGGGGGGGGGGGTTGCTTTCCCCAACCCCCCATTGTTTACGTTAGCAAATATGTTCCCCCTGACATCGCCCAGCGTCTGCCCACTTATATTTAACGAATTAACCTTTATTGTAAAATTGTATGTAGCCAACAAATCATAAAACGGTATTTGAACGAAACAGATTGGCTGCTGGTCAGGTCCCTTGACAATCAATCCTTGTTATTATCAATGAAATCAGAGCTCAACTACTTATGACGAGTTACAATTGACTTCATGGGATGATGCCATACCATTTTTTTCAGACAATCCATTTCTTTCAAATACCGTTGTTGAGTGTACCTACCTAACCTAACTCGAGCAAAATGGATGGCATGGATGGATATTGACGTAATTTTACAGATGGGTGAATCTTGATTTCGAGATGTAAAAGGAAATAAATTACTGATTAGGAGGGACATTACAATTAGTATTAATGCAGGGCCGTCCCGCATAGGATATACTTGGGTGGGCCCGATCCTAATTGCCGCCCCTGTCTTTTCTGCCGAAAATACGTTTGTGAACGAATCGTATGGGGGTCTGGGAGGAGGGCCCCCCAGCAAACCGCGGGTCCGGGCCGCGAGAATTTTTTTAGCACAGAGATTTTTCTTATGGGACTTTTAACAGCCAATCAGAGAGCAGGATAAGGGGGCGTGACGTCAGGACTTCTTCAATCGCCATGCAAATAAATGTGACTTTAACAGCTGACCATCCGCGCCAATCTGTCAAACTCAAAATGTTTGTGAATGAGGATGAATATATTATTATGCCCAACTTTTGTGTTCGCGAGATGGTGTAATGTGATAAGAATTCGCATAATTGTGAATATATTAAGGTATAATAGTCTTGTGCTTATACAAATGTAGGTATTATAGAGCGATGGTTGATGTCGGTGTTAAAATTGTTGGTAGGTCGACCTAATCTCACACATTACTTTACCAGAGTGTACTACCTAGTATGAAATAGAAGGTAGGTATATTAAAATGCGTACAACGATAGTTTGTTCAATGCATTTCACTTTTAAATTGTGTATTAACTACGAACTTAAAGGTATCCTTGATATAAGAAACTGAAATGTTACCCTACCTAACCCTACCTGACTCATGAACAACTGTTTTGTAATGCACGAATATAATGAAACAATAAAAATAAAGCATAGTAGCAATATAACCTACCTTCTATGTTGTGGAATGTTGCTAAATTCATTTTGATTCATTGCTGCAGCGAAAATTACTGAACAGCGATGTTGAATTTTTCATTCACGAAAACAAATGGCTAAGTGACGTCATAACTTCTGACGTCACGCCCTCTAGTCCTGCTCTCTGATTGGCTGCTAAAAGTCCCATAGGAAAAATCTCTGTGCTAAAAGAAATCTCGCGTCCGGCGAGGCCGTGCAGGCCCGGGAAAATTTTGAATTCCTTATACGGATTTGGTGCATATCTACGCGTTTTGAACAGTGATTTTTGTTATTTTTCACCCAAAAAAATGTTATAAAAAATATTTTGTCACCAATATGCTAATTTTAAGTACATAAGTCCTAGTCCCAAACTGCCGCAGAGTTGATAGGCAGGCGTATAGTAACTACTTTCATCACGGGAGTATTATGGTACCCGGAGGGGTCAGGGGGGGGGTCTGGGGGCGAAGCTCCCATGTTTTAGCCCCGTAGGGCGTATTTTTGAATTTCAATTCAGTGATTCTGGTGGCTCTAAAATGCACACATTTAAGTAAACAACCCTCCAATTGTTGCCCCGCAGGGCGACTTTTCAAAATAAGCAATTTAAAATTGATTTTGGGGGGCTGAACTGTTGAAATTACAACAAACAACCTATTATTGCCCCGCAGGGTGATTTTTTAAATGTATAGAATTTATAAGTGACTGGGACGTTAAACTTAATTTTGGACGGTGAATGGGGGTGGGGGTCAGACTGCTCAGTGCTCGGGTAAGGGGATATTCCCCCCCTCCCCTCCCTTCCTACGCACCTGTAGGTTGGAAAGGTTTGCGCAAATACTTATCCAAAAAAATGTATTTATTGATGAAACGTATATTCGTTATAAGCAAGCAATAATTGAGACTTGTAGCTTTCCAAGAATCATGGAGGACCGGCTCAAAGTTACACAGTGGTCTGGGGCGCATTATATCCTGAAATATGTCAACACTCAAGAAAGGCTGTACAGGCTTAAAAGTTGACTTTCTCAAAATACACGAGTAACTGGGCTATAGCTGGACGCGAGAATTGAATTGCAGTTAAGTTCGTAAATGGGGTTAAAAATTAACCAATGAGAAACGAGTGCAGTCGACCGCTATCATACTTAATTGAATGTAAAATGCTTCCACACCTCTAGGTCACTTATTTCGCTTTTGCTTAACTCCATTTCAATTATTTAAATATACATTATCTTCATGTAACTTCAATTGAAAGAAAATTGACAGGGAAGGCAATGACATTTCATTAATCAAATTAAACAGCTGAGCAAAGACAATGACATTTCATAACAGCTGATCAGCTCAGCAAGATCGACGTCATGATTGTGAGTGACGTTTTACCACCCTTACTCCTTGGCTGAAAAATAACTCCATTACGAACTTAACTGCAATTCAATTCTCGCTAGCTGGACCCCTCTGCTATACTCGCGGGTTCTGGGGGAACCTTTATTAATAAAGGTTCCGGCTCCACAATTTTACTTTATAAAGGTTCGGGTTCCGGTTCCAGTTCTTAAACAAATAATCTTTAAGGTCCGGTTCCGGTTCCTGCATAAAGGTTCCGGGTTCTGGTTCCGGTTCTCAAATTTTAAATCAAACTAGATTATAACACTTCAGTATTATGTCAAATTTAATGGAATTTTTGAATTTGGATTTTGTCATATGAATGAAGCACTGGTGTAGTGTCTGTAATATGCGTACAGAAGTCACAGGATGGTACGCAGACTAAATCTCAGAGTCAGAAGAGACAATGGCGGCAATTTTCTCCATAAGACGGCGTAAATATTCATTTTGCCAGAGCTATCATATTCATAATTGTCAGCAAAGCAGTTCTCATCGCAAAAAAATTGAAAACTCGAGCACCATTTAAAAATGAAGGATTTTCAAGAATTAAAAAAGTATACAAAAAATACTAATAGAAATGTTATCAAAAAATATTTTTTTTACAACTTTGCGAAAAATATTCTTTGAAAATATCATAATATTAAAATCCAAAAGTTAAAAAATTAAATCGTACATGTTTCTTTTATTAAAAGAATGAACCTTAAAGAACCTTTAAGAACCTTTAAGAACCTAATTGATTATAAAGGTTCGGGTTCCGGTTCTTGAGGAAAAAAGTATAACGGTTCCGGTTCTGGTTCCAAAATTATAAAGGTTCATACCGGTTCTAGGTTCCGGTTCCGGTTCGGGTCCCTGCTTATAAGCACCTTAGCTTTCGTATAGAATATTATGAACAGTTTTCCAACGTTGCTTATAGTTCTATACAATTCATGTGATTCACTCCACGGTCAATGCATTTTCTTATGTTTAGGTTTCGTTTGTTATTTCTTTGGTTTAAATCTTTGTTACATATTTGACCGTGGATTTTGAGAATTGAGATGATAGTCTTGGGGGGTCTTTGACTTGTTTGACATTTTCAATTTTTTCTAAGCTCTGTAAGCACTGTTTTTATTGAATTTGGAATGTTTTCCCTGAGGACAGGGGATCGAACCCGAACCTGAACCCGAACCCGTAACCCGAAAAAACCCGTATTTTTTGTGAACCTGAACCCGAACCCGTACTACATTTTTGTCTGAACCCGAACCCGAACCTGAACCCTTATAAATAATATTCGTGAACCCGAACCTGAACCCGAACCCATATTTTTAAGGATTTTTTATGGGTTTTCAAATTTAAAAAATACACATTAAATTTAATAATTTGAATACAAATTTTAAATTCATATTTCAATTTCAAAGTATACTATATTTTTTATATGAGGGTACAAAACATTAATTATAATAAGCTTGTGTCCCCACGCCAAATAACCTAACCATTGACCACCAAATGCTGTGGTAGTCAATGACCTAACCGAATAGTTTTGTCTTGATTCTCCGCTCTGAATTTTTAAATGGGGAAGAAGAAAAATAGTATTATTCGAGATATTTTAACATTAATTATTATAAAATCACTTTGTCTCATTTTCGACTTACAGTCCCATATTAGGCGTGCACAACAGGGGGGGGGGGGGGGGGGGGTAACTCGTGGCCTTTAGTGTCCCAAATTCGTTATAGTAGGGAGTAAAATGAAAAATCTCCCTGTGGGGCAAACTGGATGTTTGAAATCCGAATTCTGCCATCATTTCGCATTAATCATCACGTCATCACACATTCTACCCCTTCAATGGGATCTAAGTACTAATTTTATAGAAAACAAGCATTTAATAAATAACATTATATTATATTAAATTAAATGCCTAGAATTCCTTTTAAAAATATGATTTTTATAATGAATATTGTGTGTTTCAATTTCCTAAAACCTTGGTTCAAAATGCCTCAAAATTGCACACAAATTAATGACAAAGAAAAATATCTCTGGGGGGTTCGCCCCCGAAACGGGAAATTCCTTATGATTTTTCTGAATATTAGCTCTGTATTGGCCACTCGAAATTTTTTATTAGTGGATATATAAATTATATATACATAACCCAGCATTCTTTTTTGTCAACCAAATTTTTTTAGAAAATCAAAACGCCTTTACAAATTATATGCCAAAAATCGCGTAAATTCGGACTAATCAAGCAGCCCCTCCCCCCCCCCCCCCTTCCCCAATGATTTATCTTGCGTAGGTACGACTATGAGTCCCATACGTCAGTTCGACATGCGTTCAATGATAAAGAATTGACAAAAAAATAAAATTTTAAGTCAAATTAAATGAAGTTTGTTGTATAATTCAAATTTAATAAACTGTACACCAGAAAATTTATTGGTTTGGAACACAAATATGTAGGTATACGATTAATCTAAGTGTGGAGCCGGACCCGAACCCGAACCCGAACCTGAACCCGAACCCGTATTATTGCTTTGCCTGAACCCGAACCTGAACCCGAACCCGTATTATTTTTTTGCCTGAACCCGAACCCGAACCTGAACCCTTATTAATTTTTTGCCTGAACCCGAACCCCTGAACCCGTAAACGATCGGGTTCGATGCCCTGCCTGAGGATGACCAATGTGATTTGATTGAAACGTGGGAAATGAATGAATGATACACGGCTGTATTACCATATATTACCTAAAATAATTACTTAAATATATAAAATATGACTTTTCCTTATTATCTCGGATAGGTTGATGTGAATAAATACCAAGTACAAGATGAAAAGATTTTCCTCCTCTTGGCTTCGAACCCAGCGCCTCTGAATATCTAGTACAGTGCTCTCTACCGAGGCCATCGTTAGGCCTCGTCTCTACCAACTGAGCTAATTGAGATTGAAGATAGGTTCAGAAGACCGTGGAAATTTATCCACGTTTGACAACTGACTAACTTCACTCGACAGGGATTTTCTCGAAAGAAGATGAGAGCGAAGCGTATGTGAAATATGACTGACTGTTCCTTATGACCAGGGGTGCGATTACATAAAATGATAACTTTCTTGTCACGGTGACAAGGCCCTAGGAGGCCGTGAATAACATTGAGATGAGAAGCTTGTCACCGTGACAAG
Source organism: Leuctra nigra (assembly GCA_934045905.1). Lineage (NCBI taxonomy): Eukaryota > Metazoa > Arthropoda > Insecta > Plecoptera > Leuctridae > Leuctra > Leuctra nigra. The sequence goes on from OW203763.1 coordinate 2,484,174, forward strand.
ATATTACTCATTTTATGTGATCGCACCCCAGGTACCGGACATTTGCACCAAATCTACTTCACTGACACCGCCACTGTGCACAATGCACATTGGTCGTCCTCCGCATTCGATTCGATGACTCCCCTCAAATGTTGCTAGTTGAACTCGTCCGTTTCCCCTCCGCCTCCGGGGTGAACAAAGGCTCAGCCAGCTATCTCCTCGCACTCCCCTCAGAGTCGGGTCGCTTCGTTTCTTTGGTTCAGTTCAGTTCACAGTGACTCGGTACTCACTGCTCGCGGCTCAGTGCTCAGTGCTCAGTCGAGTTGGAGGTGCGAAGGTTGGAGGAGGTTAGTTAGTCAGGTGAATCATTCTGGAGAAAGGATAGGACGTGTTTCTCGGAGGTTTTCAATGAAAACTTTTTATTACAACTCATATTTTTAGTGCAGTTGGTGTGATAGTGTCCGTGCCGATTTCATCTATTACCTACTACCTACCAAGACACAACCTTATATTCAAGAATTGTGCTCGTAAACGTAATTGTGCTTTGAAACAGCTTTGGCCCGGAAGTAATCATCTTAATACATTTCCATAGATAATATTTAAATGTGATTACTTAGTCATAACCTGACTTGTATGATCTCTGTGATTTCTATCTGAACTGTGGAAAAGACTTCTTGATGGGAATGACACTGCCACTAATCATCCCTGGATGGCTCGACTGCCGAATTTACACGGATTATATACTACCTACTACCTATGCGTAACTGAAACATACATTGTGATCTGTGCATTGCTCAAAGTATCCAGGAATATAACTACTCCGAGGACAGCACTTGAACGTTTTGGTAAGTTCTTGCCCAGGTCGCAGAGTGTTTCTTTCATGTTTAGTTAGCTCCATGGGCAGGAAGTGAAAATGCCTTCTATGAAATCCACGCTGTTTTGTCGCTTGCGTGCTATGTGTGTTCGCAAGATCTCATTTCCTCATTTAGTGTGACATTTTATTTGAGAATGTAGGTAGTACCTAGTGAATGTGCATGGCTTCTCGGCCGTGCTATTGTCTTGCGTTGTCAGTTGCTAAGATACGTTGATTACTGCAAATGCAGCCGGTAGGTGTACAGTTATTTTGGAAGAATAACGGAATCAGAAGACACGCAAAATGCATGCTACATTTTGCGGAACGGGAATTAATTAGCTACAATACAACGCTCTTTTCCAAGCGGAACTCCATAGTGTCTTGATTCGATGATAATTGAACGTCTTTTTTAACCAGTGAGTGACATCCTTGTCCTAATTCATCTGTTTTGTTTTGTGTTGTAAATTACGACTAAATTGCTACGTAGGTATGGGTGTATACCTACCATATTTTTTGCCGCAAATCCTATTCGAAGTAATAACTCGCTTTTGACAGGTACATAGGTAGAATGAATTTTGTACCTACGTACCTACCTACTCTTATTCTACCCAATCTGGATCCACATCACAATTTAATTTTTAGTAGGAACTACCCTGCTCTAGGCGTGTTCCATTCGCTTTGTGGCCTGATTGTTTTGTGCAAACATAGGTTATTTCTGTCTGTATTCAGGATTCAGGTAGGATGCGTGTAGGTACCTACTACCCGAATCAAATGTATGGATCGTGTGTGGTACACAAGTACACGTCCTGTGATGGTTGATAATAATTGTCGGTCATCTTTCTTTCAGTTGATTCCTAGAACATTTCATACTATTCGTAAGCGTACTGTTGTTCTAGACAGGAGTCGATGTTCTCGTAACAGATAGTAGGGCATCATCAGCTGCCATAGCGGCCATATTGTCGCAGGGACATTGCACGTATCCACGCGGGCTCAAGATCCCGAGAAGAATTTTACACACACCGTTTTATAATGATTTGGTCTTCCTCAGAAAACTGGAGTGGCTTATATTTTCTTTTATATCTACGATAAAGTTATGAGTCTACGCGTAAGATAAAGACGGACACAGTTGATACCTATCTTGCACGCACTGCGTTGTTTGTTGATTTAATTGCCCCTTTGTTACATTGGTTGGCGAATAGATTCTTATGGCAGCAAATAATTGATTGTTGAATTTCCATTTCCAATAATCTAAAAGGTACAGGTTATCTTAGAGGGAGGGGTAACTTCCACACTTTGAAGGTCCATTCATACGGTTGATTGCACGCAACTAATTAGTATACTTCTACCATAAGTTTCATTGGATGTGCGCGATTTTCCAGTTCAGACGACAAAGTATTCAATCACACGACCTTGCATGCTTCTAGAAGACGTATGAACTAGATAATGTCTTTTGTTTTTGTTCAAATGTTCAAGAAGGAAGTTTTTCATCATTATTTCGTCTTATCTCTAATTATTTGTTACAATAAAACAATAGTGATTCCCGTTCTAATGTCATTGTACACTTTCGGAGCCATCTTGATTTCCTTGTAAGTACCACGCGACTGAAATTCTCACATCTGATTGTTCAACGACGCCGATCGGGCGTCTTTAATCATCCAGTTTAGAGCTAGTCTATACTCCCGATTCGATCGGTAATAATCGGATGATCGGCCAGTTCACACGCGCACATCCAATGAGACTTATGGTAGAAGTATACGAATTAGTTGCGTGCAATCAACCGTGTGAATGGACCTTGAGAGATCTGGTATTTCCGGATGTCAAGTTCAACCCGAGCTGTGTACTAATGCCTTAATACTTGCCCTCTATTGAATAAACTTGTAGGGTCACTTGGGGTAAACTTCTTACACCTGATGTCTATTGCCATGAGCACATGTATGGACACAAAGAAATCACATGAATAAAACATAAATAAAACAAATAAAAAGTAAATAAAACATTGCTTTAAGAATAAACAAAAGAAATGGAGTTTGTAGGTACTTTTGCCATAGGAAGTACAACCTTTAGTTAGTCTAAGGTACAACTAATTACCATGAAAAGATTCAACCAAGTGGATTCAAACGATAGAAGTCAGTGTCTGTTTTTTTTGTTAATGGTCTACCAACATAATTTTTTAAAAAAGTTTTAAATTAATAGACAACATTAAAAATTATCTAGTTAACTCTGCTTTTCAAAAAGTTTGACATGCAGTTCCGTGATCCTAATATATGTTATTACTAAATATCCAGAATTACCTAGCATCACGGTAGGTAGGTGGGTCATTTTCAAAAATGTTGTAGATTTGATACTTTTTTTTATTTAAAAAAAATGTTGATCTAAATGCAGTTTGTCGGTGTAGCATGTTAGTATGTAATACTGCATATATGAAACAACATTCAGCAGCGAACTTTTTAAAAAGATATTAATTTAAAAAATTGAAACACTCAAATTGTCCTTTTTGTAACGATAACTAAAAAGTTAAATAATGGAGGGAATGAGTAAATGATAACAATTATATGTTATATTTCTAATTAATATGGCCTTGATTTAACAAATTCAATTCAGTTTATTCTGATATTCATTTTATTACCTACAAAAATTCACCACTTTCATTTGCGTTACAAAGTGGACATGTGTTACAAAATGGACATTTCGTAACGAAATTGACTGTCACAAAGTTGAAAAATTATTAAACTTGTGCAAACACATCAAGACTTGGCTGAACTGCAAAACCTGCATTCTGAATATAATACCGACTTATTTTGATGCATTTGCTCCATAATTTATCCAAATTTGTCCACTTTTTAAAAGTAAAACGTTACAAAGACTTGTTACAAAATGGACAAAAGTAACTTGCAAAATTCCTAGCAAAAGCATAGAATCAAAGAATTGAATTTTGAAGATTGCATTGCAAACATGCTAAACAAATGTGCAATATTATGAATTAATAAATAAAATATTGAACGATTTCATATTCTTTTCATCCGTTACAAAGTGGACAGTTGATCAAATACACTCGAGCACAAAATTTCTTCATGACACTGTGTTGATAATGGAGAAGCACCAGGATAAAAAATTGATATTGTATGATTGAGGAAACATATTGGTAATGAAACTCCTCTATCAACACGAAATTAGTAAAAATTTATATCCCTATAAATACGCGTTACAAAAAGGACAGCTTGTGCGGGACACACTTTACAAGTTCAAAATATAGCTGAAATATATTATTTTATGTTTATATTTTCATGTAAAAAGAGAGATGAATTGCTCTAGTGTTTTAATGACCAGTCACAACATTAATAAAAAAATCAGCAGTTATTGAAATAAACATTATTATCTTAAGATATGGGTGCTGGGACATAGCAAAATCCGTGTTTTCAACACATAACGTATTAAAAAATCATAGAAATGCATAAAAATTCTCCAATTTTGAGGTAGGTACCTACATTGATGCTCAAATATATACATAGAATAATTTGCAAGTAATGGAAGTCATAAATTTGCCAAATTAAGCCAATAAAAAAATACGAAAGTGGTGGGACGCAAATCTACAACATTTTTGAAAATTACCCAGGTAAGGTAAATTTTGATGAAGTAATTTCCGGTTTCAAAAATAGGAAAATTCTAGTTTGACTATTGCTATTCCAAAGAGTTGGAATACTATTCCAACTACCTTAACTACCTTAAAAACCCTCATGGATGAGCAAGAAACTGTGTTCTAGTAATTTTTTTCAACTAATGACATGTCAATGCTATAAATTTCATTTGGACATGTTGATTGCTTGCATTCTATGACTCTAGTGCAAGGGTCGGCAACCTGCGGCTCCCTAATGTTTCTTAAATGGCTCTTTATAATTTAAATAACGACCTGGAATCGATTTTTTTTTAAATTCGAAAAAAAAGCCGTGCGGGATAACAATTGGAAGGTTATTTGATTCGGTTTGTTCTTTTAGAGCCCCTGAATCACTTTTAAATTGTTGAGATTCTAAAAAACGCCCTGCGGGGCAACTATTGGACGGTTATTTGGTTCAGTTTGTTAATTTTAGAGTCCCAAAATCACTTTAAAAGTGTTGAAATTCTAAATAAAAACGCCCTGCAGGGCAACAACTGGGGGTTTCGTCACCATTCAAATTTTTATTTTCGGTGTATTATATTTGATTGCCTGTACTGCGGCTTCCATTATAATATAATTTATTATTTATTGGGAAATTGGCTCCTTCACCAAAAAAGGTTGCCGACCCCTGCTCTGGTGACTTGTTGAACACCGTTACGGGCTGCACAAGGAAATGTTACGGGTGGGACCACTGTGAATAATATAGTCCAAAAGTGGATTTATTAAGTTTTTTAATGTAATTCTTGTAAGAAATAACAGTTAGAAAGTTCATGTACAAGGTTTTCATAAAAATGCATTTGAAAATAGCTAATTATCTAATATTATAACAATTACTATTCAATTAAAGTAAGGAAAATTGTTTTTTTCCAATTTAAGTTAGAATTGAAAAGATGAATGAAATGCTGTGTATTCTGGCATCTTCTAGTTATAACTGATATATATTATTTAGTTTACAAATGGTAACACTTAAAACTTGACTGCCCACGATTGTTGCAAACTACAGGTGCTTGTCTGCTTTTAAACCAATGATCGATGACATCGATCCAATCCCAATAGTTGCCACGGGCCTTCATGCAGATCACTAAGCATTCGTCGGATTCTTCATAGATTGAGCTCATGATCTGCAATAAGTAGGCAATTATAATATGGGATACGAATAGGCTCATTTAAATTATAACTGCAATTACTTTCAATTATTGTTATTTTCAAATTTTTTGTTTTTAACAAAATATAGTGCTTAAGAAGCAAATTATTTCCAGTTTAATGCAAATAATCGTTCATTTGCTTCCTCTTTTTGGGAAACAGTCAAGAGACAAGTTTTGACATTAGACAATTGGAATGGTAGGTGTTGTCCCACCCGTAACACATGAAAATGTCCAATCCGTAACGCTTATTTGAAGCACTGGCTTCGAAAAATCTCAAATGTGAGTAGGTATTGGATGATGTTAGGGGAACACCATCCACAAAATTTACCACTCAAGAATTCTTGTTAGCAAATGTGTACCATCTATTGAACTTATACATTGTTTTCTTGTTACGAGTGGGACAATACAACTACAAGTGATGAATATTCAAATGAGAAATACACTTTTAAAACTCGACCCCTCTTGAAGACTGGAGCCGGAGGCTTCTAAATTCTCAGCAAGGATCCCCACATTGAAAATATTCTCCAAATGTGTGTTTCTTTTCGGTAAAATCAGTAATACATAGATGCCAACAATGGTATTTTTCACTAGTTTGAAGTGTTGGAAAATCATCCATTAGAAACTGTTGCCACAAATGTATCTCTTCAGATACTAGAAAACCAAGTTCATTTTCAGATTCCTTGGTATTTTTCCTATAATTTAGTCCAGAAACATTTCAAATTTAACAACATTTATTTTTCCTCTAAATAATTTGTCTGCCATGGAATGGCCGTGAAGAGACTTGGCTGGTATTTTTACACGGAGTGTTTTTAATGGGGTATTGAATACTTCGCACCACTAAAAACATGATTGTGACCATCTTTTTAAAACAGCCGAGCAGAAGCATCCAACTTAGCTGCACTTAGTTGATATTATAGAGGTGATAACTCTCTATCGGTCAGCATTACCTAGCATTACCAAGATCTTGCGAAGAATAACAAGATCTTGTATAATTCTTGTCAAGATTTTTTTCGGTGTTTACAGTAATATTATCAAGATAAAATCGTGCTAAGATCTTGCCAAGATATTTCAGTAGGGCTTGTTTCGCTCTTATAGGTGACTCCTCATTTCAATGATAATAACAAGCATCGTTGTTATGGAATTGACCACCAGACATTCAAATTAATTCACACATATTTTTTTATTTGTTGTAAGTGGTGAGTGTACCTCGGTGATCTCCAGTAAAATGTCACACTTAAAGGCTACCCCAAGGCGCTTTCACACTTAGTTTACTTACCCCGTATCCCTCGCAAGAACAATCTGTTCTATTGAAACCAGCCATGCGTGACCAAAAGATGAGAGCTTTGTGTCCAGTGATTTCTTTCAGAGTTTACTTCAAGCGGCTGAAGTATTGATTGTGTGTTCTAAACCTCTTGATTTATTATGGGTTGTTATTGTTTGTTTTTAGTGTAGTAGGTAGTTGGATTGTGTGAACTGTTTCTTGTCGGTTGGTTGAAGGTTCACTAACTCCATTAAAGGTGTCATTCCAAGGCTGCAGCGACATTTCGAAGTATTTTTGACAGATTCTATTGAATTTCTTCGTGTAACGTAGAATTGCCCTCCGGCGGTCTCCGCCTTGCGATTATGACCATTTGGTCTACAAGGTTTTAGGTAATTAATTGCTCCTTTGGCATAATTGATTACTCTCTTAATAAAATTGTTCTATAAATATGAGCGAATATGTATATGATGCATCCCTGCTGAAAAATCGTGCCAAGATCTTATCAATGTATATACAAGATTATGCAAGTATTTGGCAATATCACTACAAGATATGCAAGAACTTGCCATGATCTTGTTCATCTTGACAAGATCTTGCATCTCATGTTTCTTAGACGATCCCCGCTGAAAAATATACGGTGGTAGTGGTGTTTTAAGTAGTACCTACACAGTTTCATTTTGTAAACAAAAAATTTAATATAATTTCAGAGTGTCAAAAAATAAATGCCCTGCGTGTTTTTACAATTGTGTCAAATTTATAAAAAAATATTAATTATTTAAACCAAATTCAGCTCATTACGTCTCAAAATTGATTTCAAAGTGTTTAAAAACCAACTAAGCCCTGCGGGGCAGTGTGTGGAGCCCCACGCCCCTTAAACCGTGGAAAATTGTTTTTCTAAGCGTATTATTATCTGTAGATAATGAAGTTTCATCAAAATATCATTAACATTTTAAGTTATGTTAGAGAGACTTTAAGTATATCGAGCCCCGTTTACACGGTGCAACTTCTTGTACAACTTCTGTACCACCACACTTCTGTGTCACACTTCTTGAATGGAAATTAGAACATGTTTTAAGTTCTGTGATAAAAAGTTGCGTCGTGTAATACAAAATTGTATGAAAAATGGGAATGTGACACAGAAGTTGTACAAGAAGTTGCACCGTGTAAGGATCAGGACCACACCTTCAATTTTGACGAAAATCAGGACCACCTAATATCACCTGAGTTTGATATTATAAAAAATGTAAAAACAGATTGTTAAATAGCTTGTATCTCCATCTCGAATAATAAGACGTAAAACAAGCTGCACTTGCAGCGCCACCTTACGATCTCACTTGTGAACTAACTGTTTATCTCCTGGAAAACTATGTTTTTGGAGTTAGAAGGAGTCGGGAACTTCTATTTCTTATTGCTAGCCGACACCCCCAAAACAGCAACATGTTGTCACATTGCTTGGCAGCGTATCGCTAACGCTCTTCTCGATGTAGTTGTTTCGGCGTCCATTCCTCTTTTGTTGTTATTTGCCATCGCTGCCTTGAATCTATATACCACCATGCTTGAATGTGGTATTTCGAACTGGTCTTGCGAGTTGTAAAATGCATTACAATGAATTGAATGACCTTGTTCGTGACGTCAGTACACGGGTAAGACCAGTTCATGATTTGTGTGACGTCACATTGTCGTCGGCGGCTGGTTATTTCATCACATGGAGGTCCACGGAATGTATTTAAAGGGCTTGCATGCAGCTTGAAACCAGATCCCTCAGCGTTCTTGCGCATCATTTCTTACTGCGATACTCGCTGGTGTTCAACCGAACCAAACAATTTTCATGTTTTGGTTTATTATTTATAAGTTTTCTGGCTTCAGGGCTGCCGCTTGCCTACTGTGCAACTATTTGCCTATACCTTTCTCAACACTGCCTACTTCTTGACTACTTTTTTTTTAGCCATTTTGATGAAAAAAGCGACTAATTGTCTTTTTATTTAAAGTAAATAAAGTATTCAAGTATTTTATATTTTAGTAAATTTTCAAATATTCCACAATTGAAAATGTTGTGACTGGCTGGCACCACATTCTTCTACCTATATTGGGCTGTCACTTCTATTTAAATTGGTGCTGTCGACATAATTACAGAATCATTCACATTCACAGTACTATACGGAGTTAGCATATCATTTCTTTACATGGTAATGCCTAGGGCAGAAAAGGTCGTATGCAGGGGTGGGGGGCGCCCTTCCCCCCACCGAAGTCAGGGCTTCATCTAAAATAAAATCACATTTAAATTAATATGTGAACAAGACAATAATAGAGAGACCATGTCGAAAACGTACCAAAATGCTTGGGATTGAGTTAAATTCAAAATATATCCTGGGTCCCCTGATTTACATAATGCTAATAAGTAATAAGTTCACTAAATTGACCTATTCTTAAATCTCTAAGACCAATTTTTGTACATCTTGTACCTAATTTATAGTTTCCAAAAATAGCCAAACTAGATTTAAAATTGCTCCAAACAAAATGATCTTGACCGAACCCCACTGTTTTCCCTGTTTCCTTGTTTTCACTCTGATTTTTCAAAATATAAATAATATCTGTCTCGCAATTTAGGATACGCAATTAAGTTGCGTACTTAATCCATAAGAAATATTGCGTCTGCAAAATGAAACGTCTGTCCAGGATTACTCTGCGACCGTTTTTTCAACATTTCAAAACCCGATAGTACAAGACTCTTCATTGCTAAAACTGTGCTTTTTTTGGTACAGGTAGATAGAATGCAAGAATTTTGTGGCAAACACATTTTTAAATTCGCATGTTATACATTAGTAACACTGATGTCACTTACTGTGCACTTATGCCACTTACTGAGTCTGATATTATTTTTTTTTGTCTGGGCCTTAACGTCGCACTGTTCTGCAGCGAGGCTAATGGCGACGGAAATTGATTTTAATTATGCTGCAAATCCAGATATTTTATTTTAACTAAATCATGCCTGGCATGTTTCTTAACCTAGTTTCCACATTCAAATTCATTATTTTAGCATTTTGTAAAATATTTTATAAAATGTATGTAACCGGCCCTTGACTACTCTTGTGACATTTTTCCAAAATGGGATTTTATGTTCTCTGTCATAATTTAAGAAATTAAGACACGATTTAAAAAAATGGTTTTACATGACAAGGAAGACTCATCGAATTCACCAAAACCTATTTGAATAATTTGGTGTAGGTAATTCGCGTTTCCAATGTGTACTTTTTTTTAACAGACCGTATGTCTCTATCTGATAATATTGTTGCATTTACTATGTTTTTTTATCATGCCCGCATATTTCTATAGGTGTCCCGACCAGGGCTTTTCTTCTTGCAATATATTAGTCCAGTAATTGTGTGATTACCCAGCACTAATTGCAACATAAGGTTTCAATACATGAATCGATTCAGAAAAATTCCCTCTACAACATATCCAAAATCGCCCAAAATCGCTGTACGGAAAAATGGTTTTAATGACTTTTTAAGCAAATTTTTTTTTTCATGTAACTTCGATTTTGACGAAACTTGGCAGAATTGTTCACCATCCTAAATAAACACAAATAGCTCTCTTAGCGTTTTCCTCAAAATATCATCGTTTGGGAAATATGGACCATTGAAAAGTCATATTTTAGTCAGTTTTCGTCGTGGGGATGTTGAGTGTTGGACGTGGGGATGTGGTATGACCAACTATGCTATGATTCTACTCGGAAGGCTCGCTGGTATTTCTCCTCCATCAGGTTACCAGCTGTCTGTCGTTCCTTGCAGCGCAACAGCTGATCCCCGGGCCATCTGTCCAGCCACCTTCTTTATTATCCAAGAAGCCAGGTTAGCAGGTTGACATCTTGATGAAACTAAATTTACATAGAATAGATTTGAAACACAGTTGGAATCATCTTTCCCGGCACAAGTGCGAGTCAAGTGACGCGTACTTGGTTGATTGAATCACCAAGTAGTGTTATCTCAATCTGAAATGATACTGCATAGCTCGTGGCCTTGGCACAGATTCTTCATCCCTCCCTGTGTTGCAATATGTAATGCTGTGTAATGTTTCGATTGTATTCACAAACATCCAGTGTTGGAAAGCGAATGGAGATCGGTTCTGAAATCTGGATAACACTGGTATTGAGACATGAATCAACAGTTATCGTCCGCATAGGACCAGACTACCTAAGCTTGCTGAGAGGCGGATCTTGAGGGGGGGCTGCTTTTCGGTTGGCCCGCGGGGCATTGTTTCGATTATTGATACAGAATAATCGATTTTGATGTGATTTTGGCATCATTTTGTGATGTTCTCGAGGAAACGTTAAACAAGTACACAGGTTACATGTAAATTTGTTTAGATAGATTGGCCCAGTTGGAGCAGGGGATGTTTTGAATTTTTGATAAAAAGGACACGAATTTGAAGCGATTTTGGCACCTTTTTCAAAGAAATTAAAATGGCAAAATGCAAATGCAGGTAATCTGTATCCCCAAAAAAACACTCCGTGTAAAAAAGTCAACCTATATATTTGTGTGTTGGCAACACTTGGTAAAGAGTTATTAGAAGCTGCTTCAACTAAGAGTTGTCTTATGTGTTTCGATCAGGGACCTAAACTTTTATTACAGTCGGGCGCCGAGTGTTTGAACTCTCACCAGATTGAGCCACCTTCACTTACTCTGTAGTGTGACTTTAGGCCGAAATGGGTTACCCATCAGAAACGACTTTAATATTAGATTGTAACTTCGTAGTGCTTCAGATTAAGGAAATGATCACTTCCCTGGCTAACACAATGTTCGGATAATCATTTAAAAATAACTCATTGCTGGATAAAACTCCAAAACGCAATAATACAAGGTAAATTAATACTCGGGCTCATCTGCTGTCGAAGTCTGCATTCTAGCAACTTGTGACCACATTTAACCTGTTCTATGAATTGATAAGTATTTATTTATATATATTAGCAGTTTATAAACATTACATTGATGATTTAAAACAAGGAGAAACATTTTAGATCAGAAAATAACACTAAAACTGAGCCGCATCTTGGTAACCCATCTTGGTTAAACGTAGTTACTCCTAGCAGAAAAACTGCCTAACATGCATTCTGTTGAGAGTTCAATCACTCGGCGCCCCGGCTGTACCTACTAGAGGTTCGGTTCCGGTTCCTGCATAAAGGCTCCGGGTTCCGGTTCTCGAATAGGGAAGTCTCGTGAAGATTATATTTCAGAATAATATTTATTTTATGAAAGTTGAGATGTTGCTGAACACAGATGTGGTATTATTTTTGTTGTTGGACGAATAGTTCTCATGTAATTAATTTACAAAGTTTGATAGATCTCCTCTCATTTAAAAACAGGAAAATTGGCAATGACATCACAGTTTGCTATATTGCCATGGCAACAAGGGAATCCCCATGTCAACACAATGTTCAAGACTTGGAAATGACATCACAGTTCTGATTCTTGTTAAAGGCCGTTTTTCCCGCCAAAAATCATATGATATTTGAACTCGATTTTTATGAATGAAAATTAAAGATTTCACAGGTAATAAGTGTATTTGTCATTATTATTTGTGTTTATTTATAGAAATTTACTAGAATAAAATTTCATGAGACTTCCCTATTGTATATCAAGCTAGCTTATAAAATTTGTGTTGTTACCTATGTCGAATGTAATGAAATATTGGATTTGGATTTTGTTCCATAATGAAAGCTCTTTTGTGTCTGTTATAATATGCGTACAGAATTCACAGGATGGAGCTCCGACTAAATATCAGAGGAACAGTCTAGTGGCGGCAAGTTTCTCTAGAAGACGACGCGACGTAAACATTCATTTTTGCCTCAACTATCATATTCATGGCAGCAAAGCAGTTCAAATATTAAAAAAAAAATCTTCTAGCATCTTTTGAAAATGAAGGATTACCAAGAATTACAAATAGCCACCAAAAATACCAATAAGAAATGTTATAAAAAATGCAACTATCGTAATATCCAAGTGTTAAAAAAATATATTGTATGTTTGTTTTTATTAAAAGTAGGAACCTGAAGAACCTTTAAGAACCTTCATGAACTTATAATTATAAAGATTCGGTTCCGGTTCTTGGGAAAAAAGTATAACTGGTCCGGTTCCGGTTCCAAAATTATAAGGGTTTATACCGGTTCTAGGTTCGAGTTCCTAGTTTCGATAACTCTATTTAGATCCGATTTAGATCTCGTGAAAAAAGTGGAAAACACAGACCATGATGAAACAGAAGTAGCAGTGGGAGCAGTTGTATATAGTTTTTTTTTGACAATTTAATAAACTGACAAACGAGGGATTATAGCCTCTCCCGCCCGCGATCGCGCTTATGGGCTGGAGAGGAGAGATCTTCAATGTTCTTGTCCTTTACGCCGGGGTGCGAAGAGCAATGCCAAGGCCGTAGCATGACGCTTGATCCGATGACTGGATGGTGATGGGTTTCATTGATTCTCGGCTTCCAACTGCCGGCTGATGGGGATAGGGAAAGGGAGCACCCTCACAGTCGCAGCGAGTGAAAGGGTAAAGCAGGGGGTGGGGGGACAATGGGCGCCCGCCTGTCAGATTATTAGGGGAGACACGTGGTCGTACTTACTTCAGGAACTGAGTGGGTCATTCCTGACACTGAGTCTAATTACTTGCATGCTAGTGTCCTGCAAATTACCGAGGAAGGGTGATCACGGTGTATTTATTCACGCGGGTTTTATAGCCATATTTTTAGGGAATCGTCTCTGAATGTATGGATCTTGTTTTGTTGTGCAATCATTAATCTCAACATTTTCTCTTATTCTGCAGATTTTAAGTACAATCGGCCAAGAATTTGTGGACCTTTTGCTAGGTGTCAAACTCAAAAGTGATGTAGATAGGAAAGGAGATTCACTGTAACTTGTTCTGGTTTGCTTTATATTCTGGTTATTTTAAAGATTCAATGAAAAGTACGATGGCCAATAAAAAATGACCGATAATTTATCTTGTGATTTATGAACAAAAATGAAACTATCAAAAATAAATTTTTTCTAATAGTTCTCTACAACATTTGGGTCTTATACGAAGTAGAGGAACGTGCTCGTAACAATGCCAGCATCCGAATTATTTTTTGAATGCAACAAGAGTCACATTCTTGATGAAATTTACTGTTTCAATTTCAAAAGTTCTAAGGATAGAGAGTGATGCATCAAACTCCTGTGACATCGAAGTCTAGTTTTCCACAGCATGTATGATCCAAATAGGGATCAAAGTGTGAAATATTTCAATTGAAATATTTCAATTTAAAAGTGTCAGATTAAAATATTTCAAGCCTCATTGAAATATTTCAGAAAAATTTAAATATTCAAATTTAAGTAAACTGTCATTTGAGTGAGTTGAGTCTTCAAACTCTGACATCTGCATTGGCCATGCGCACATCAGACTCTGAGAGAGAAGATGATGACTTAGGGTCGGGGACATGGAAAGAGGAACCCTGTTTAATTAACATGGCCAGGTATAGGCCGGCCGTAGAGCAGGTTCATCTTTACCTGTCACCGACCATAGCAACGGAGATTGTAATTGCATCTTCGGAGTTGGAGGAATCATACTTAGAAAAAGAGCATGCCGTTAGGATTCTGTCTGAATCCTATTCAGATTAGCTAATGATTCACATTCAAATTTTGATTCAGGACATAAAAAATTACAATGTGACTTTTTGGATGTAACCTATCGATTCATAATAAAGACATGTCGTGAAAATAACACTATGGGCATATTATACATAAATTTCCACATACAGTTATGTATACCTGACATTTCTTCCAAAATTTGCATTTTTAATAAAAAAAACAGTAATATTTCACAAAACTTTAATATTTCATGAAATATTTCACGAAACTTTCAAAATAATATATTTCATGAAATTTTCGATCACTAGATCCAAATTGATGTGTATCATTCATGCCTGCTCCACAAGCCAACAGTAGACATAGGATTGATCTTAGTTCTATTGTCCCATCCCATCAATAATTAATTCACATTGTTTTCTTCGCATTTCAAATGAGATTTCAGAATGTTGTGTGTTTTTTTCCTTTTAAGTGATTTTTTGATTTTCTTTTTAATTTTGTAAATTTTTTGTTTTTATTTTTGCATGTTTTTCAATGTGTACACTGAATTTTTGTTGTTGTTCACCCCTCGATTCAGTCTCTGTAATATTGCTTTTACCCGGAATAACCCCCGGGAATTTTACCCGGAATTTTACCCGGACAGTTGTTGATTAAATATCCTCTAGAATAACGATCCGTGGCAGAAGCGAAGGGAGATGAATGGAGATGAAGTGCTGTGAAGTGGCGGAATTTCGATATTCGCTCTGTGAGAGACGCAATAAATTATCAAAAAACATCGTTTTCTTAAATAATTTCTAAAATGTAAGTGATGTTGGTTAATTTGTGGATGAGCAAATAATAATTCAATAAAAACAAATCTTCCCGTAGATTTGTAAGTCTTTCAACATTATTCTGGTGCAAAGATAATGAAATTATCTCCTTTTTTTGCGAAAATGTAGTAATTTTCGGGTTCTAAATGCCTGCTGGAAAAAATAAAACTAATAACTTATTCCAAGCTATGGAATTATTTTCATTGAACTGTTCTGAATTCACGTCCATAGCCCTATTTTGTTAACAATTACACTGGAAAAAGATATTGATAAAAATCGATTAAAAAACTCTTCAAGGTCAAACTCACTACCCAGCCGTCTTAAGAGGGCTTGGTAGTGAGCGTGGCCTTGACAAGTTTTTTAATCGATTTTTATCAATATCTTTTTCCAGTGTAATTGTTAACAAAATAGGGCTATGGACGTGAATTCAGAACAGTTCAATGAAAATAATTTCATAGTTTGGAATAAGTTATTAGTTTTATTGTGTCCATCAGGTGTTTAGAACCCGAAAATTACTAAATTTTCGGGTTCTAAACACCTGTTGGACAAAATAAAACTAATAACTTATTCCAAACTATGAAATTATTTTCATTGAACTGTTCTGAATTCACGTCCATAGCCCTATTTTGTTAACAATTACACTGGAAAAAGATATTGATAATAATCGATTAAAAAACTCTTCAAGGTCAAACTCACTACCCAGCCGTCTTAATAGTTTTTAAAATAGATTTATAATTTAAAAAACGAAATTAATTTGATCAATATTTATATTTTGGGTAGTATTCCAGTGATCAGCACTAAATAAGTAACTTTTTTACTAGAAATGTTCCGTACTTTGTACCTATTCAATTATTTGATATTCTAACAGCCTTTTTACACATAATGCAGCCATTTCAGCATCCCAAATTAGTTTCTATTAAATTATAAACACAAAAACGCCCTCCTGGGCATGATTTTCTTAATTGTTACATAATTTTTCATTACCAACAACAGGTTTCTGTGCATTTTGGCCAGGGATTGTCATTTTCGTGTTCAATAAAGTTGCGATTTTTATTTTAAATTATGGTACTCTTGATAAGCAAATTTAAATATTTCATGCATACCTTTAGTTATCATTGGGTATAAGAAAAGAGATGTAAGGTGGTCCGTAGCCAAGTTACATTTCTCAAGCTGCAATTGACTCGTTAGTTCTTTGTAAAAGAGTTGCGTTGTGTATCACAAATTTGTGGATCTGACCTAGAGAGACGTCACCCAAACAAAACATGCGAGTGACTGTGCGTGAGTTGTAATTCGTGAGTGTGCGTGAGCGTGCATGAGTCCATAAGATTTCCTGTGTGAGTGTGCCTGATCGTGAGCGAAATGCAGAACCCGCGTGCGTGAGTGAAAAACGTGGCCGCGTGACGTGACCGCGCGTGAGTAAAAAATTACTCACGCGCTCACCTCTAGTTTCAACTAGCACCGGTCTCCCCTATGCGTACATAATTTGGACTTGATGTTTTCTCTACTTATGGAGTTTTGGTTAGAGATTGTTCGCTTATCAACGTGTATCACAGAGCGTTTTCCTAAGATGACAGTCTGAATGCATTTGCTGCAGTTTCTAGTTCCATTCGGTTGAACTGTTTTCGAGATATCAAGAGATTGTGCTTGCTAAGGCACGTGGATACCGCGTTGTCAGTTGTGGCATCGATTCACTTTCATTTGAGAGGCCCGCCTCACTGCACTTCATGTTGGGGCTAAAGAAGTACATCGGCAAACATTCTCGCAGTGATGATTAACATTATCCTGTTGCATCCCTTGGCTGCTATCATAATTAGCGGTTTCTTGGCAGATTATGTACTTATTAGAAATGAATCTAGGAAGGAGCCTGCGAAATTAAAACACACATTTCTCCTGGGATTCGAACCCAGATCTTTTGGGTTACAATGCTTTACCAATTATACATTTTTAATCAGCATGTTTTTTATGCCATATAATCTGATAATTGCTGATTAAGAATGCGCCCTGGTAGGTAAAGCGCAGTCACCCGACCGATCTGGTTTTCAAATTCCAACAGTGTGTTTTTTTTATTTCCCAGGCTCCTTCCTAATACCATCCAGAAGTGAGCGATCACTTAATATCCATCACTATCACCAATCTGTACCATACATTATGCCATGGCGTATTATGCCATGCCATATACCATGGCGTCTGATTTACACATCTTCACTTTCGGAGAATGTTCTACATGTGACATCCCCATAACTAATGAAAGTTATGGGACACTGGTTGCAATTTTCACATAATACATACAGCATTTCCTTTCCCTAACCTATTGAATGACTCTCCTGATAATGTCTCATATCGAAGGTTTCACATTAAAATGGTTTTAATGAAATATCAATTTGCATGCAAGGCACAGTTACTATGTATTCAAGAAGATAATTGTACTTTAACTACCTCTTCCCACAGAAAGTGTATTTTGTATACGTTCCATATTTTTTTGTAAGACCTTCGATATGTTTATGAGATGCCTAGATAATTTCGTAATGGTCATTTAATTGGTTTGGGAGGTACAAAATCAAAATACGATATAAGATAAAAAATCGTCAAACCTGGCCAGATCAATGTTTTCATATAAATTTCGAACCTATTGAATGACCCTGTGAAATTGTTCAAAAATAGGTATGCTGAAAAATTACCGAATAATTATAATAAGAAATTCACTCTTTTGTGGAGAGGAAAACTATATATATAGGTACTGTATTTGATAACATTTTGAGTTACAATTGTAATTCTGAATCCTTCTAAACAGTGACTTCCATGCAATGTGTATGGATACCACGGTTCTGTCAGGGTCAGTATTGGATGGGTGACAGTTCAGGAAGGAATGACACAAATATTCATGTCAGACCTTCAATCAATATTTTTTTACATGATCGGACATTTCGGGAAGTCATTCTTCAAGATTTGGAAAATAGCCATGTCAAAATCATGAAACCAAACTACGTATTTATTCGCATATAGTCTGCAGGTATATTTCAAATATTGAAATCTCAAAACAGGGATGCGGACTATACACGCGATACTATACACAGCATTTTTCGAAAAACCAGTTTCAAAAACAGGGGTGCGGACTAGACGCGGGTGCGGACTATATGCGAGTAAATATGTACACCATTTTTTAACTTGTAGAGCACAACATGTGATTATCATCCACAAGGTTATATTATATTAAATATTGTTGGTCTTACCAGAGGTCGTAATGTACTCCCAAGTGTGTGGCATTTAGTAGATCATAGTAATTTTGAAATATGTTTACTCCTTGATTTTTTGAAATTTTTGAATTTTGTACCCAACTAGTGTGAAGAAAAAACTACTTAACAGTTCGAAGGCCTGTGCGTGTTCTGTTACGTTACCCATCAATGTATACAGAATTCCAAAACTCAATGCAGTAAGAACGTTTGAATGATTCACTGTTTTGGTTGAGTTGATGAAAGTCGAGTTCTTTGAATGTGATTCTGGAGGCCACAATTTTATAAATTTTTTATCATACCTCTATATTTGCAAAGATTGCACCCACTGCTGCGTAGATAAATGATATGGTATGTCTATTTGTGTGTTCAGGGCTGTGAAAGCATTTCAACAAGTGCTCTACGTTGACCCTGGGTTTTCTCGCGCCAACGAGGTCCATCTCCGTCTGGGGTTGATGTTCAAGGTCAACAACGACTGGGAATCAGCATTGAAGCACCTCCAATTGACTCTCATCGACTCCAGTCCAAGTACCTTCTCAAAACTAGAGAGTAAGTCCAACTCAAAACCAGATGCAGATCAATGCTGGAGGAGAGTTTCATATTTCTTTTCAAGTCAATAATTAGCTGATAATAAGAAAGATCGTGCTTACAGCAGTTGATATCAGGGCCATAATATATAGCCTGAGGAATTTTAATATACTACTACAAAATACAATAATATGTAATACATATCTACCATAATACAACAAAAGTGACATTTTTTACAGATGGAGATAAATTGAGTTTTACATATTTCCTCGTTGTGGCTACACATTATTCCCGAAGCTTTTAAAGAATACTGGAGTTTACAACAAGATAGTCATACAGGTTTTCAATACCAATTGGACCTAAAAGATATATTTTCTAAGCCAAACGAGGTCACACTCACATTCTTACAATTCAGAAAAGTTTTTACATTCTCTATATTTTTGTTTCAACAAAATCAACTCTCAGCTATAGAACCCATAGCCTATCACATTTAAAAAAAAAATTAACTTGGTTGCCTTTTCCTCTGGCCTGCTCAATTATATTACAAGCTCTTCATCTCTTAATGCACATTTTTTTTTAACCTAATGCAGAAAATACTTCAGTTCTTTACTATAAATCATAATAATACATGAAAACTTATTTTTTTTAAATTTGGGAGTACCGAGTTAGAAGTTAACAGAACATTAAAACTTATTTTTTTTAAATTTGGGAGTACCGAGTTAGAAGTTAACAGAACATTTGTGTCCACACTACTCGAGTATTAAACACAATTTATATTGCTTCGCAGACCCTTTCATTACTTATGGTTGACATAAACTCGAAATTTGACGTGGATGTTGAGTTGTGCTTTTCGTGCTTTTTGGTCACAATTGTGTACACATACATTTCCATAAAAAATAAATTTATAATTGTGAATGAAGAAATATTCTACTTATATGATTAAGCATAGGTACTTTAAAGCTTTTGCAAGAATTTTTTACCTCAAATCTGTAACAGAAGGCTCGTGAAAGCAATTAGTTTAGCATACAGCAGAAACGTTAGTTTGACAGACAAGTAGGCCAAGGAAGATTAAGCACAATCTGCGGGTGAACTGAGAAACTACTTACATGTCCACATTCATCAGAGGTCGGTCGTCAACCGGTGGTCCGCGAGAAATTTTTGAAATTTACTTTTAACATTAAAAGCAATTTATTTCATTTACAAAAACTAACTAGCCTTACATGTTTCAGTACGTCAGTACGTCTTTTCCAAAATGTGTATTTACTAGGTATTTCAATCTATAATTTAAGAGTACCTACCTACCTAATTTTAAACGCTATTTGTCGAAATAAGAATTGTCTTAAACTAGTGTAGAATCGCGTAGAAACGTACAAAGAATAGGGAAGTCTCGTGAAGATTAGAATTCAGAATAATATTTATTTTATGAAAGTTGAGATGTTGCTGATCACAGATGTGGTATTATTTTTGTTGTTGGACGAATAGTTCTCATGTAATTAATTTACAAAGTTTGATAGATCTCCTCTCATTTAAAAACAGGAAAATTGGCAATGACATCACAGTTTGCTATATTGCCATGGCAACAAGGGAATCCCCATGTCAACACAATGTTCAAGACTTGGAAATGACATCACAGTTCTGATTCTTGTTAAAGGCCGTTTTTCCCGCCAAAAATCATATGATATTTGAACTCTATTTTTATGAATGAAAATTTAAGATTTCACAGGTAATAAGTGTATTTGTCATTATTATTTGTGTTTATTTATAGAAATTTACTAGAATAAAATTTCATGAGACTTCCCTATTACTGAAATCAAACATTTTCCGGGGCTGTGCACCCCGGACCCGCTTGCTGCTTGGGGACCCTCCCCCCAGGCCCCCCATTATCCCGTATGCAGTCTTATCTTCTGTCATACGTATTGTACATAACAGAGGGGTCCGCGAAATATAAAATAGTGATTTAAGTGGAGAGGTTAATTGCTTCTAAGTTTTAAAACCTATAAACCTATATTATTAAAACCTATTCCTATTTTACCTTAGAAAGAAGAATGAATTCAATTTCCCTTTAACTGTCCCATCATGTAATATTATTAATGGGGACCAGATTCAAGAGTTTCTGCACTTTTTATGTACACTCAACAAATGATAAAACGGTATTTGAAAGAAATGGATTGACTGAAAATAATGTGATGGCATCATCCGATGAAGTCAATGCTAACTCGTCATCTATCTCTAGTAGGTGAGCTCTGATTTCATTGATAATAACAAGGATTAATTGACAAGGAACCTGACCAGCAGCCAATCCGTTTCGATCAAATATAATTTTTAATTTAGCCAAGTAGTGTACTTGGGGCATTGATGTCAAAACCAGCCGACATTGAACAGCTCAAAGTTTGCTAATCTAAGTTTGTTTTGATTGTTTCCAGTTCGCTTCCATATTGCCCACCTTTATGAAGTGCAGGGCAAGTTCAAGTTTGCACGGGAGAACTATGAATTGTTGCTGCGTGAAAAAGACTTGGCCACCCACTTGAAGGCAGACATATGCAGGCAACTAGGTACGTAAAACATTTCCTCATTGTTTGAAAAAAGTTCATTAGGTAGGAATAGGATCATTGAGGGAGTCAAAATTGAAGGAAAAGGATTGGCTAGGGCTTTGATAGAAATTTTTCTTTGGGGATTTCTCTCTCAAACCCGCCTTTTCCACTGTTTTTTTTAAAAATTAAAAAGCATACCATAAGATTTTTCAAATTAATTCCGAAGGCGGATTGTACAGCTACGTTCAGACTCTAAGACAGTTGTGTTGCCTAGCCTCCTGCAAAGAGGTCATATCTAATGCAGCAGGCTAGTCCAAGCAACTGCATCTGTGTATTGCGGTTTGCGTGCCAATGCGAGCTCATGGCTGGCTTCTTTTGACGCTCACTGGTAATAAAAGATTTTTTTTTTTTTTTTTTTATTAGTCACACAGATACACACAGTACATTTACAAAAAATACATCAAACAAAATCCTGCAAAACCATGCAGGCTTATCTGCAGGTGTATATCATAAAAGAAAAATTAACAATACAAATAATGCGGTGTGACAACACAAGAAAAATACAAGATCAAAAAAAAAAACTCCCACAACAATAATACGCACCAATGCCGTAGTGAAACAACAAAATAAATCTAGACTCTATTATTATACAATGAATTATTACCAACGAGCAATCTGTCACAGCTTTTATAGAAGATCAGCAAAAATAAAATTAACAATTGAAAAGAAACCAATTTTTTAACTCGCGTTTAATTTCAGCATATTTTTCTAAATTCTTTAAGTTATCAGGGATTAAATTTAAAATATTCGAAATGTTAACAGCTAACTGCCTCTTACCATATTTGTTGGTATAGTTGGGGACTGTGTAAGTTATATGAGTTTGAGCTCTAGTATTTTTTGAGTGTACAAATAAATTCCTAAATTCATGACAATAATAATGTTTTAAAATCAATCTGTACTTGAAAAGTTGTAAAAAAGGCAACAGATTAGCAAACTTATATAATTGATCAATTGAAGCCTCGTGCAATTTATTATGGGGTGGAGCAATTGTTCTTATCATCTTATTTTGAAGGGATTCTATACGTTTAACATGGCCAGCAGTAGCATTTCCCCACGCCAAGATTCCATACAATAATAAAGATTCAGCAAGAGCACAATACACAGATCTGATAATTTCAAATGGTAATATAAATTTAAGTTTGTATAAATGAAAAGAGCATATTCGCAATCGATTACAGAGAATGTCAATGTGTGGCTTCCAGCTGAAATGGCGGTCAAGTAACACACCTAAGTAAACATAAGTGCTCACAATGTCAATTTCATTCTCACATTGGCAACATCTTGATCCGCAACTCATTAAATGTAGACAAGAAGATGTATGGAATTTAACCTGTACAGGAGAATCAATACTCGAGTTGAAAGGTGAACACAAGTGCATTATTTTTGTTTTACTTGAATTAATGATTAAATCGTGATCATGACTCCATTGCAATACCCTCGTAAAGTCCTCCTGTAGATATTGATTAGCAATTGACAAATTTTTATGAACAGATAACAATACAGTGTCATCCGCATACATATAAATCTTACACTTTGAGATTACACTGAACAAAGAATTCACATACAATAAGTACAAAATGGGACCTAAAATTGAACCTTGGGGAACACCGGTCGAAATACTTTTAATATCACTAGAAAAGTTATCAATCCTAACAAAAAACTTTCTACCCTCTAAGTAATTAATGAACCAAGACAATAATTGCCCTCTTATTCCAGCACTTTCAATAGCGAGAACCAATTTTCCATGATTTAAGGTGTCAAAAGCCTTAGCATAATCTATAAATAAAGCTAAAACATTCATATTATTATCTAGCTTAGAGTTAACTAAATCAGAAAAGGACAGCAGAAGATCCGATGTGCTCTTCCCCTTTTGAAATCCATATTGCATGTTATTAATTATTTTATGATCCTCTAAATATTTAGTCAAATTTATAGCAACACATCGCTCCATTATTTTCTCAACAGCCGGCAACAACGAAAAAGGTCTATAATTTACATATTGCATGTGACTGCCTTTCTTGTAAATCGGCTTAACTACAGAAACTTTTAAATTTTTAGGGACTAAACCAGTTTTAATGCTAACATTAACTAAATGTGCTAAAGTTGGACTAATTTCATCTACAATATTTTTTAAATCAGACACTCTTATTCCCTCAAATCCTGGCTTCTTGTTACTATCAGATTTATTTATAATATCCTTAATATCAGCTCCCGTGATAGTTGGCATACGCATTGATCGATTAGCAGATGAAAGAGAGAAGTTAGATAACGTGTAAATATCACAATTATGCAATATTTTAGTCACTTCCGTAATGAACGTGTCCGCAAATTCATTAACTATTGTATTATTATTATATGTTTTACCAAGATATCTTCTAATCACTTCATCAACCGAAAGCTTCCGCGGCTTAGATAATATATCACTAATTACTTTCCATGTACCCTTTGCGTCCCTACTCGTTTCTACCAACTGTTGTTTATAATGGAGCTCCCTACTGCGAATTATTTCCTTGTTTACTAGATTCCTAAATTTTCTGTACTCTGCTCTATACATCGTTTTAAGAAGGTTGGAACAATTTTTCCATCGTCGAAATAGCTTATCCCGCTCCTTCACCATTTGTATCAATTCATTTGACATCCATTTTTTAATTGGTCTCGACTTCTTGAATGTGTTAGAACTTTCAGAGCAACATGCATCATAACTAGTTTTAAAAATATCTTCTATACAATCATAAATCCTATCCCCATCTTGCTCTAATATAATATTTTTCCAATTAACCTCCTTCAATATCCTAATTAATTTTTTCTCTTGAAAATATTTACTACTAGTATTGTTTAATTCCGGTTCTATTATGAGTTTATTATTGCTTATGTCTACTCCTATCATATAGTGGTCAGTTATTTTTGTCTCATAAATTACGGATTTAATTACGCTGTTATTTCCGGCAATCCGTACAAATATATGATCAATGCAAGTAGATGACAAGGTATTGTTTACAATTTCTACACGCGTAGCCTCATTAATACAGGAAGAAAAACCATTTGACATCAGCACATCCTTATACCTATTGATCAACAAATCATCTTCCTTCAGCAAGTCCAAATTTATGTCCTCTACAATTACAATGTTATTGTTTACATTATCAAAATACTGCTCGATCTCAGACACAAATCGATCCTTGTAACAATCAGGCTAATGATGACTAATGATATTATCGTTTTTCTGTACGAACTATTATTTTTGCGATCACGTAAAGAAATTGCATTCTCTAATGTATTGGCAACGAATGAAGACCACTCCATGGGTCGAGCAAGCTCTTGCTCTTGTGTCAACCTGATCAAATATTGGTGGTCATTGTTCATCCACTATTGAATCTTTTCCAATGGGGTCGAGGGGGCTGAAAGGGACAGAGTCAATATATTGATAATATGTTACATATAAGAGTCTTTTATTATATAGAGTCTCCTTATTTTATCACATGATGCCACTAGCAAGAAGAACACTTTAAACTATCAAGTTCAATCGTTGGGGGCTGAAAGGAGCAGGTAGTTTGTACAGAAAAAAACACTCCGTGTAAAAAAGGCAGCCAAGTCTCTTTACTTTAAAAAAATTCAACACCGAAAAGGAGTGATATCAAAAAAAGGAGCCAAGTCAATGACATTTCCAAATATTTAATCGTATCTTTGAAATAAGATATACTTTACAAGAGGACTTGGCGCATCGTTTTTTTCTTTGCGAACTTGTGATGCATTAAGAGTCGACAGGACTCGCAGAAAATTTCGATTCCGATGTAAAAAAAATCTTAGAAATGCATGAAAATGCACTAGCTCTGGGTTGTACGTGACAGTTGTGACATTTAATCGTGTGTTGCATATTGCATATACTGCTGTGAAGTAAGTTATTTTAATTCAAATACTGAAAACCACAAAAAAACATAAAAAGGCGGCCCCTACTTTTTTTTTTAACGGCTTGACCGATTGTTTTCAAAATTTAACAGCATAGAGATATAGAGTAAATCTGTGCCTCGAGTGATCCAAAAAAATAATAAAATTTTTTTTTTCTCGTTTTGAGGAAGTGCTAACATGGGCAATATATTTGTCTTTTTGGCACCACTGCCCTGAAAATACTAAACAAAAAATAACACTTTTGGCCCACTAGAGGCACAGATTTATTATTTATCTATAATCTGTGAAAATTTTAAGACAATCGGTAAAGCCGTTTAGAAAAAAGTAGGGGCTGCCTTTTTGTTCTTCATAAAACATGGATTTCATCAAGTATCGTAGACTCTTAAATGTGATTTTTCTAGCATTACAAGGAAGAAGAAGAAGAAGAAGAATTTATTGCTTCGTTAATGATGCATTAATCTATTTTTTAAGTGTCCCTTTCAACCCCTTCACTGTCCCTTTCAGCACCATGGTCGGGGTTGAAAGGGACAGAGGCAGGCTATCTTTAGATGTCTGTAGTTTTACAATGGAGGCTCCAACAATGATGTTAATTTTTAATAGTCCAATGTTCATAGATATTAAAACAGTTGAATCAATTCTGGAAAGTTGAACGTTGAAGAAATAATTGTTTTATGAAAAACGTCCCTTCCAACCCCTGACAAGAAAATAGAAATACACAAGAAAATATAGTAAAAGTACATGGAAATTCTCTAATGTATTGGCAACAAATGATGACCACTCCATTGCTCGACCCATGGAGTTGTATTAGTCCTATACACTCATAATAGGCAGAGAAGTAGCTCGATTAACCATGATCGATTTGTACCCGAAATACAACTGTACCCGAAAAACTGTAAAAAAATGTAGGTACCCGATTTGTATTCAATATTACCAATTTTACCAGATTTTGGTAAAATTAAATTTTTTTAAATTACCGGTAATTTTTAATTTTAAACTAATGGCGACTATAAACCTTTTTTAAATAATTTAGTGTATTTGAAATGGATTGCCACCCGACTGGAATGATATTGATTTCAGGATGGATGTACCACTGTGTTGACACACTTGGGGAGAAAAGCCAGCGAGAGAGTGTTGCAATCCACTGCCTTCAGAAGTCCATCGAAGCAGACCCCAAGTCCGGCCAATCGTTGTATTTGTTAGGTAAGTCTCGGTCACGATGGTCTATAAGAGCTCTCGTTCTTGTTTTCTTACGTTTATTTCACGATGTATGATGTTTGTCACATCCGCCAACTTTGTATGTTATTAATTGCTTACCTACTTGACAATTATTCCATCATCGATAATAATTAGGGGTGTTCATTGATTATTTTTCTCAAATCGATATGCATCAAGCATAATCGATGATTTATCGGATTAAATAGTATTATTGTAAGTTTGTACACTAAATATATAACTTTGTAAGAGATATTTTTTCTTCGGAACAATTGGAAAAATAAAGTAAGGAAAATTTGGGGAAGTATTTTGGTAGTCTTGATTTGGTAGTCTGGTTTTTCAATGTGTTCTGTGTTTCAGGGCGCTGTTATGCCAGTATTGGCAAAGTCCATGACGCTTTCATCGCATATCGCAACTCAGTGGAGAAATCCGAGGGGAATGCTGACACATGGTGTTCCATTGGGTCAGTCAAATGTCTATATGCTTTCCCTCTCCAACACATTTAAACATGCAATGAAAATAAACCCCAATTATTTAATTTTTTTACATGAAATATGTTGTTATAAGAATGTAGGTTTCTGTGGAAAACTTCCATGGAGTCGAGATGATAGGAAGGGATGTATATATATATATATATATATATATAGTGGTTAGAGCACTGGACCGGCAATTCTGGGACGTGGGTTCGATCTCCACAGTAGGCAAATATGTTCAATTTGCAGTTGGTATTAATATATATATATATATATATTGCAAGTGATTTACAGCTGTGGCCGTGTTGTAACCTCTCCTTGAAGAAGGTCCACTTGCCCAGGACCCCTGGTGGGTGGCTGGGTCGTTGTTAATGTTAAAAGCGCCTGGAGCTCACAATCACAATAAAATAGTTCCTGCTTCAAATTCGCAGAGTATGCTTAGCTTTGTTATTGTCCTGATTCTTTCACAACACTTATAAAACCAAACTAAACATTAATATTGTAGGATTGTTCCAATATCCTAAGATTCCTCCAACACACAGAGTTTCTTCCTCATCCCCTCTGCTCTCTTGCAACCCTCTACACTCAAGTCTCTCGTCCAACTCCTCACTTCCTGTCTCTCACTTCCTGCCCATCCCTCCCCTGACATCTCATGGCAGTTGGGGTAACTAAGTAGGCGGGATATTTGAACTGCTACAGTGTCTCGCATCCTAGACGCCAGAAATCCTTGTCCCCCCATTCGTCATCTTTCAATTGATGACTATGGATCTGACTTGCTGCCAATACTTCAAATAGTTGCTTTCTAGGAACAGTATCGTATGCCTTTTCCAAATCAATAAATACCAGATGAGTCTCCATTCCTCGCGACTTTCTTTTCTCGATTAACTGCCGCAGTGAGAACACCTTGTCCATGCATGAGCGCCCTGCTGTAAACCCACTCTGTTCTTCTCCTATCCACGTCATGCTCAATCCTTGTTTTTATGATCCATCCATACTATCTACCGATCAAGGAGAGCACGCTAATTCCCCTGTAGTTCTGGCACTCCAATCTATTTCCTTTCTTAAAGATTGAACTGATGTAAGCTAGTTTCCATTCTCTTGGCACATTTTCTCCAAATATCAAACATGCATTTAAATATCTTGGCCAAGATCTGTATTACACCAAGGGGACCATGCTTCACCAACTCTATCGGTATATCTCCAGGACCTGCAGCTTTTCCATTTTTGGAGCCCTTGAGCGCATCATAGATTTCCTTCTTCAGTAATTTTTGAAATTATAACTGCCTCTTCACCAATCGGCGTATTAATTCCCAGGGTTTCCTGCATATGCTCCCTTCTATCCTAACGCAACATATTCATGTAATACTCTCGCCAATCCTCCTTCCTAATCATTGGTATATTAGCCTTATTCTGAGTATTTTGTCTCATGCTGTCTAAGCCTAGTGATGTGAAATTACCGGTAATTTAAAATTTGGTAAATTACCATGTAACTTACCCGGTAAATTACAAATGTTGGGTAATTTTGAAAATTTTAAGTCAAGCTTTTTCTAGATAACAATATGAGAAGAAAGGATAAGATATTTTGTGCTTAAGACCACAAATAATTTTTTCATCTTAAATTGTGGTGTTAGTGTCATTCCAAGCCAACGCAACCAAAAAAACTCCAAAATATAATTTAATCTCTCCAAATTTACTAATAAATTGTGGAAGTACTACCAAGAACAAAGCAACACATGTCAAAAACAAAATAAAGTAAAGATACGAAATTTATTTCGTATCTTTGAAATAAAAGTATAAACACCAAGAAATACTTTACAAAAGGACTTGGCGCATCGTTTTTTTAAATACATTTTTCTATTCATAAGCATAATAATATGCCATTTATATACAACGGTCATTTATAATTTTTAGAATAATAGGGAAAAATCTTTTAATTACATATTATACATAGGTACCTACTGTATTTTTTTTTTTGGAATATGTACGCGATGAAACTTGTTGACTATGTTTGTAATAAATACACAATAGTTAGTTATCTTCGTAATATTGTTTCGTGGTCAACATAATTAAGTCTCATGCGTTATACCTTCTCATCATGAAATATATTTCTATAAATCTGCATTTTATAACAATACATTTCACAACGTACACAGAGAAGTAACATTGAATTTCTTTTCAAATTTTTAACTTAATACATTTGACACTTCAAAAATATATAATAGTGTTCCATAGATAGTTAGTAATTTTTTGACAACGTTTCATTATTTCCCTCATTCTAGATCAATTGATGAAAAGATATCCTTTTTCTAATGGTGAAAATGGTATCACCATTTTAACAGTGCTATAAGAATATATATGAACCCACTTTCTTGTTATTTAATTCTTTCACCCTTATCTAGTGGAGCGGTCGCTCCACCCAGCCAAGTCGTACAGTACACTTACACTCACGCAAAATACCGTTACTGCCTAATAAACTAAGGAGCAGACCAAACACTTTAACTGTAAGCAACAACATAGCATTTTCGGCCTACTGGATCTTAAAGTCCGAAAATATCACATTGTTGTAAAATATCTTAATTTCGAGCTATGGCCCACCCCACCCCATATACCAAATTAGGTAACAACAGATTATGCCATTTGCGAGCTAGAAGGCCATGAAAAAAGTTAAATTACACCCCTTTTAAAAGGTATCTGATTATGATTCAGATTCAGATATCAGACAACACTGTTGACAGGGCCACAGCCTAAACGGCTAAACCGATCGATCTGAAATTTTTACCACATGTGCACTTTTGGCGTCTGATGATACTTTGCCATTACAAATTTTTTGTGCCGCCATTTTAAAACCGGAAGTGACGTCATATCTCAAAAACGGATGGACCGATCGGGACGAAACTAGCGCCAAACAATTCGGACGGTCATCTATATAAAATATCAATAGTCTAAATAGAAATGTACTATTACCGAAACCGGAAATTATGTCATAAAATGAAAAATCAGACTTATATCATCTTTTATAACAATATATTCAGAAGGCTTTTTATGTTATATAACATTTATAAATACATATTTTAGGTGGCACTGACGCCAGCCGCCATTTTTAAAACCGGAAGTGATGCCATAACTCGAGAACGGCTGGACCGATTGGAACCAAACTTTCACTATACTTCATAGCATATTATTTATAGATAGTATTTACATATCAACAAGCACAACTTTTCTTAGCAACCAAATCACAAAGGTGTATTTTTTTAAAGGAATAATAGTCTTTGGTGCCACAATATAATGATGTTACAAGCTGTAAGAATAAACTGAAAAAAAGGGGTGATTCCCCCAAAAAAACACTCCGTGTAAAAATACCAGCCAAGTCTCTTCAACTAAAAAAAGATAGAAGAAATCTAAAAATTCAGCACTGAAAAGTAGTGATATCAAAAAATTGGCCAAGTCAAAACTTTTCAAAAAATACTTGGCGCATCGTTTTTTTAGGACATGTATAGATGAGTACATTTCATTTCCTGCCTACTTCTATACTATTTATATGCACGATGCGCCAAGTATATTTTGAAATGTTTTGACTTGGCTAATTTTTTGATATCACTACTTTTCAGTGCTGAATTTTTAGATTTCTTCTATCTTTTTTTAGTTGATGAGACTTGGCTGGTATTTTTACACGGAGAGTTTTTTATGGTTATTACTTATCTATACAACATGAAATCTTTCTTCTATCGCCATTGACGAAACTATAAAATAGCTTTTACCAAAAGTATTTATAGTAGGGTTGGGATTCGATTTGCTTTTCTAAATCGATGTCAAAGTGAAAATTTCGACATCAAATCGAAACAATTTCGACATCGAAATAATTTCGACATCGTAAAAATAGGCAACAAAAATAGGCACTCGACATCGAAATTACGGTGAAATATGGCAACATTGCAGTTTGCGCCTGGCCAAAGCCAAAGCCAAGGCCATGCGTCTAGCGCGAGAGAAATCCCTTTCCCATCCCCTTTCGGAATCAAAAAGGACAAGGAAATGATTGAAGTGAAGTATTTTTTAGTTTGGAATATCCTGCAAACATTTATTTATGTAAAATTGAACAATTAATGTCATATTTCGTCTCAAATCCATTTGCAAATTCGTGGCTTTAGAACACTTTTTGCCGTAATATATTCCGCGAAGCAAAACATTGTCTGCTTTACTGTTAACACCTAAAATCAAACACTTTCCACACTTCACTTGTCTGGTATGTAGAGTAATTATTTTTTGAAAGCCAACATAATTTCATATGAGAATAAAAATAGCACACACCCTGAGAGGCAAGAGACAACTGACCATAGTGTCAGTGACCTTCCCTCCCCTATCCCAAAATACACAGGCGGTATGCAGGAAGGGCAGAAGTAGGCCAGCTGATCTTGTTGCACTGTTGCCAGATCTCCTTTTGGGCGCGAAATTTCAAACATTTATGATACAAAAACGATGTCAATCGATTTTTCGATTTAGATATTCAGATCGATGTCAAATCAAAAGTTAAAATCCATTCGACATCGATGTCAAATCGAAATATCGATGTCAAGTCCCAACCCTAATTTATAGATACTGGCTCTAATAGAAAGAAGAAAATGTACCTACTTGTACATTTTGCCACATCTGTCCCACCAATGTGAACTGGTCCGGCTAGTTCCTCAGTCGGAACTCGGGTCGTAGACACGTGAGGCAGAAAGTCGTACAAGTTAAAACACTGGAGTGAGGACTGGTTGAAATAGGTGCATCATACGTAAATACAAAGTTGAATAGTAAGAAAACCCACGTCTCGTGGTTTATTAACCCAACCCCCACCGTACAATGAAATGGCGAACAGAATGTAGTAAACTAAATGTGATATTGATTGTACATAAAAAAACTAATGATACAGCTCTGAAGTTACTATTTAAATTGAACAATGCAAGAAACAAGTAAAGATAATGAAATAATAATAAAGTGAGGCAAAAGCCTGACTTACCAGATCTCTTTCTTCTCGAAAAAACTACTCACACTAACTGTCAAAATGGGCTTGTGGTGACCTTGTCGTGATCAGCACGCATTTAGTCTGATATTATACACATACTCTTTCTCATACTTCAAATTTTAAAGAATGAGACGTTCACAATGCGTCAGAAAATAATACAAAAGGTCTAAATTTGTTTTAACATGTCGAGATTAATAATAAGCTACAATCGGAGTTGTCCGAACAGTTTGGACGGCCTAGCTTGAGTCTGATCAGGACCCAACACAGAAAGACACGAGGGCACGCACTCACGTATGACTCACTAATATCATGCAAGGTTGTTCTAAAAGAAGAATCACACCTAGCTCCGCATCAGCAAGGATTAAGAAAGGAGTCTAAGAAAATAAGTAAATGCGAACTACTACGGCAGTAGTAGAATAGCCAGAGGGGCACAAGACCGTAAAGTTAAATTTTAAATACCCTGAGTGCGACAAGCCGTGGTAGAAGTTCTGTGACCGTCCTCCCTGTTGACCAACTCCGAAAGAGGTTGAGATAGGGACCTCGATTTACCAGCAAGACAATTGCAAATACGTCACATGGAACATTCTACCCCTGCGGCGGAACCGCCCCCTGTTCTGATCAGTTGTCACAAGAGTCCAAGCGGCCGTGCGCAGCCTTGAGCTATCAATGTGCTATGTCTCGGCGTACCGAGTAACAATTACAAATTAAAGTAAAGAGACCTACCTTTTTTTTACGTAGTGTTTTTTTCTGGGTTACTACCTATTATCCAAGTAGAAATGGACAATTGTCTTGTTTGCTTTCAGTGTTCTTTACCAACAGCAGAACCAGCCTATGGATGCACTGCAAGCTTACATATGTGCAGTTCAATTAGATAAAAGCCATGCAGCTGCTTGGAGTAATTTAGGTGAGTTTTCAAGTTTCTGTCCAATCTCAATCAAGTCCTTAACCAACATTTCCTGCTCTGAAATTTTGATTTACTTGCATTTGATGTAAGTAGTTAAACAGAGCTGATTTGTTGCCCAGAGATTATATTTTTGCTTAGAAGACACATAGTGAACTGTATTTTTACTTATTAAGGTGCTGCAAGCGCGATCGATTTTGCTGCCTTTTGTAGACACTTTTTGCGATACGATTGGACACGAAATGGGTATACCAAATTATTTGAAATTTTAATCGTGATTAGATAAAAGACAAACTTAGGGTTATCCTTTGGTACATTTTTTATTTTTTGTTTTGTTAATTAGTAATAATTAGTGGATTTTGTGTGAAAAATTAGCTATTTTCTTGTCTCCATGGGTGCCGTATAAAATTAAATTTCTAAAATGTGCCACGTGATAACCCTAAGTTTGTCTTTCATCTAATCATGATTAAAATTTGAGATCAATTGGTTAACGGGTATGGTCTCCAATCGTATCGCAAATTTCAGAGTTTTGCGCGGTTTTGTTGAAAAACCGGCGCCTAATTAATGATGCAATGAGCAAAAATTAAAAAGTGCTACTAATATACAATCAGACTGATCATGTGAACATCCTGTAAAAGTTACACTCACTTATGAAACAATTTTTCTCTCTCAATTTTCTAAAACGGCTGAGTGCTAGTATCACCTTAATAAAGAAAGAGTACCTACATCTCACTTGCACTTTTCTATTGCAGTCTTTTCATGCTACGTATTATTGACCTTGTACATTCAGACAAAATTTAGAGTGGCAAAGTTTTGAAAACACATATTTTATTAATAATAATAATCTATCCGCTGGTTCCAATTTAATGGGTCAGGGGTGGGTGTTCCCACCAACACTAGGGGCCGCAGGACTACTGGAGACCGGCTGGCCACGCCTGGCATCTCCTCCTCGTCTTCTTCTTCTTCCTCCGCTTCCAATTGTTCCACAAATTGCCTCCACCTTGTTCTGTCCTCCCACTGTCTCTCAGCCTCCAACTCACTCCAACTTCCCCCTCTCTCCAAACCATCGTCCTTAATAACTCCAATCCACCTCTCCCTTGGTCTTCCTACTCTACGTGGTCCCGAAAAAAAAAAAAAAAAGGTAATATCTCAAGGATTTTCACCATGTTTATCCATTTATTGAAATGATCTTGTCAGCAATTTTAATTCCTTGGAATCTTCTTCAGAAAAATGACGAAATATCCCAAATATAATGAAAATGACTAAGATGTCTCTATTGATTGGCAGGCATCCTGTACGAGAGTTGCAACCAGCCACGTGACGCGTTTGCTTGCTACGTCAACGCGAACCGCACGGGCTGCGTAGCGTCGTCAGCACCCGTCAGTCCGTCAGCCAGTGTCAGCGCCAGCGGAAGTCAGCGTCAGCCCATGAATCCCAACCTCGCGCAACGCATCAAGTTCCTCTCTTCACATCTCACCAACGCGCCCATGCCAAGTGTCACTAGCAAGTAGGTTATTCACTCGCATCCAAACACAAATATCTCCATTTTCATTCAGTCAATTTAAGATTCTGTGGATAGTTTTGGTGGAACAAGTGTTTGTTTTGGCAGGTTGTAAATTTAGAGATAAACCATGTATCAAGTCAGGGGCTGGAGGGGCACTTTTTGCTTAGCTGTGCATTGACGCTAAAGGGCTAAGATTTACAGATCATAAAATACGGCCTGGAGCTTGTTTGTAAATGTCTTGTACTCCAGTCACTTTAGACCGAAAAGGGGCGTAACCTCAAACTAATTGCAACAAATTTTTTTTTTCGCTAATTATCGGGACCATGTATATGTACCAAAAAAAAGTCTACCGATTTTCGAGCCGCCATTTTGTTTTTATTAGGGGTTGATTGAAAATCAATTAATTATTTTTAATTAACGTAATTGATACATTTTCATCAGATAACAATTTTTTTATTCATGGACAATGTGTTTTACAACATATAAGAAATAATCAAGACGATTAAAGTAACCCTTCTATGTATAACAAAATTTGGGGTAATTTACCCCCAAAAATATTAAAATGGCCACAGGGGCTAAACTAATTGACTTACAGACTTCGTTTTTTTTACTGAAATGATCCTTTGACAGTAAACTACAACATACTAAAAGTCTACTCACATAGATTAATTAGAACCGCCGTAATTAATTTAATTAATCAATAAAAAAATTAATAAAAATATTATTGCATATCTTTCAAAGAGCAAGTCAACAAGGTATAATTAAAGTTAACTTAGACTTTAAATCACTCAAACTTGAGATTAAAAGTCTGATGATGAGTAGTTGTTGCTTAATTGGATAACAATTAATGTGTTAACTAATCAATTATATTCAAACATTATTACGGTTTCCCCATTGATATGGATATCAAAATACAGCTTATTTCAATTGGAATAAACAAATTATGGTTGTATTATATATTATTGTGCTGTTTTTCAAAATAACATAAACCAAATTCAGAATGAGTCGTAAGAAATTACAGTTTTGTGAAGAAGTTATGTCTCAGCAGTTAGTGTGGCGACAAAATAATAGCACGTACCGTAAAAGAATAACTTCATTTTATGGAATAGATTAAGTATTCCATTCTGTCGATTGGGCTTGACATTGGTAGTTTTTTTTTATTAGAGATGTCTATTTATCCTCGTTTTGAAAAAGTGTCATTACCTTCCTCAAGTACTTATTGTTGCGATTGTAGGTAATCGCGCGTAGACACCACTGATCTCCATGGTAGACACATGTGGTTTTACAAAACTATATCATTGGTGTATTTTATATTGTAACTGTGTAAATCGAGTGATGTGAGTTCATATTAAATTAATAAATGGATCAAGGCCTGATTGAAAACGGGATTTTTTGTTTGTTATCAAGATGAATATCTCAGATGGCATGTGTTATTTGCAACGAATTGTTAATTAATTTAAATGAAACGGTGCAATAAGCTAAGGGAGTCGCCACATTGCAAGATGCTATAAATTAACGTGGTAATGACTTTTCTGTTAATTTAGGACAAATAGTTCATTGTCCTATACAAATTGTCCTATACACTATTAATAGGGAGATTCTCCTCTGGAACAAAATGAGGAAATCAATTGACATATCTCTGTCAACAAGTGACAGCAAAAGATCTCTTCGCTCATCAACAGCCACATTTTCATGTCAACTCATTGCTTGTATGTGCAAGACAAACAAGACGATGCTGCAAATTTTAATTCCAGTCAGAACACTAGAATTTGATACCTAATAATTTAAAAAGAGCATATGAATAACAAAACAGTGCTTGATCTGCGCCTGTTTTAGATCGAGTTGTATCAGCAATTGATTTGCATTTACCACAGAGATGACAGCGTCAAATTTAGAACATAATGATCAACAATTAATTCAGAAGCAGGTGTTTGTGAGAATGCATGCAAGAAGAGAAAAGTTTGTTTTATTCGTCCAGTTGGCGAAGATAGGTCTCTTGCGTTCATGAAAACACTAGATTATATAGTATCCCACGAAGGGCAGCAATTATATCAAATCAACGGCTCATTTGCTTTATGTAATGAAGACTTTTTTGAATGATGACATTGAACCATACTCCAGAGTAAGTACATATGAAATTCAAAATTACAGACCATTTTGGGGACAATATTTTAGTTGTCACAGAGATATACGGCAAGCAGACTGTATTTACTTTCAAACAAACGGCAGCCTCCACACTCAATGATTTTTATTCAAAAGCTAAAGAACAAATGAAGATGAGAAGATACAATATTTATAAAAATAGCAAAAGAGTATAACTAACCCATAATTTGCTTATTCCCATTGTAATAAGCTGTATTTTGATATCCATATCGATGGGAAACTGTTTATTGATATTTGAGAATTTTGATTAATTTACACTTTAATTGTTTTCCAATTAAGCAACAACTACTCATAATCAGACTTTCAATCTCAAGTTTGAGTGATTTGAAGTCAAAATTAACTTTAAATATACCTTGTTGACTTGCTCTTTGAAAGATATGCAATAATATTTTTATTAATTTTTTTATTAATTAATTTAATTTATTACGTTCGTCCTAATTAATCTATGTGAGTAGACTTTTAGTATGTTGTAGCTTACAGTCAAAGGATCATTTCAGTAAAAAAACGAAGTCTGTAAGTCAATTAGTTTATCCCCTGTGGCAATTTTAATATTTTTTGGGGTAAATTACCCCAAATTTTGTTATACATAGAAGGGTTACTTTGATCGTCTTGATTATTTTTTATGTGATGTAAAACACATTGTTTATGAATAAAAAAATTGGAATCTGATAAAAATGTATCAATTACGTTAATTAAAAATAATTAATGGACTTTTAATCAACCCCTAATAAAAACAAAATGGCTGCTCGAAAATCGGTATACTTTTTTTTGGTACATATATACATGGTCCCGATAATAATTAGCGAAAAAAAATTTTTGTTGCAATAACTTTGAGGTCAAAAGCTAAAGTGACTGGAGTATTGTTCTTGAGCCGTTGACAATGGATGAATGGCAATCGCCCCTGGATACAGCGTTTGCCGACATCAGTATACTACATCCATCCAGCGAGTGTAAAGCCTTTCCTTTCATGAGACGAGCAGTATTGTTCGACCCTTGTTGGACAGTTAAGCTCTGACAAGATACAACTCTTTTAATGACCTGCCACCCCTTCCACCTATACTGTTGCCATTTTAAACAACTTTCCTTGAATTTTAAAAGCCAACTGCATTGAAAGATATTTGGCACCACAACAAAACAACCCTTTCCCGAATACCTGCAGTGGTTGAGAGATATTTACAACCGGACAAGCGTCAAAACACTCAGGATTACAAGCTAAGCCCATTGTTGAATTTTGCACAGCATTTGCTGAACTGGCTACATGCTCGCTGGGCGTACTTTAGGTATAGACCAGGGGTCGGCAACCATTTTTGGTCAAAGAGCCAATTTCCCAAAATGTAATAAATTATAATGGGAGCCGCAGTAGAGGCATTCATATATAATACAACGAAAATAATAGGTAAATTTAATTACTAGTTTATTTTGATATTTGACGAAGCCTCCTAGTTGTTGCCCCGCAGGGCCTTTTTAAATAATTTTACAGTTTAAAAGTGATTTTGGTACTCAAAATTAATAAACTCAATCAAATAACCCTCCAATTGTTGCCCCGCAGGGTGCTTTTTTTTTAGAATTTCAACAATTTAAAAGTGATACTGGGACTCAAATGAACCAACTTAATCAATTAACCTTCCAATTATTGCCCCCCAGGGCGTTTTTTTCTTCAAATTTTCAATTTTTTCGATTCCAGAATTGTATTTAAATTATAAAGAGCCATTCAAGAAACACCAAGGAGCCGCATGCGGCTCCTTAGCCGCAGGTTGCCGACCCTTGGTATAGACTATGTATAGAGAAAATCGACAAACTGTTCAGGATAGGAGTGAGTTTATTGATTTAATGATTTAATTCTGTTGGTGTAAAGAGAAATGTGTGGAGAATACACACAATGACCCTATGAAGTGTTGAAGAGAGTTTACTTGTTCTGTCAGACGGCGGCAATTGCCGTCTATCGAAGAGGCTTGGAATCTGCCCATCTCGGCGGAGATGTCTTCGCGGCAGCAGCAGACGCATCAGCAGAGTCCCACAGCGGCCCAGCAGCGACCAGCGGCCTATCAGAAGGCGTACGCAACGCAGGGCCCGCCGCCGCCGTATCCCGCGCAACAACAGACACCCCCGGCAAAGAGGTTCAAGGTCAGTTCTCAACACAACTTGCTTGTAGTGGCAGGAAATGTATGGAACGATTATTAAAGAAATGCTTAGAATTGTTTGTTGCACTGCAGTATTTTTAGTCTGTATCTTAAGGACAAGTGGGTTTCACTTCGGCTTGACTATCAAATTATATATTTCATGTCTAATTGGTATTGAAAACCTGTGTGATTACAGAAGGTATTTTTCTCTACCAGCGTATTAGGCCACGCTTGGCAAAATCGGTCAAAACCCCTCGTTTTGAGCATTCCTTCCATTGTATTCGGCTGAGAGATGCCTGGATTTCCCGTGACCGACCTTCCCCACTCCACCTATCTAGGGAAGTACAAAATGGTGCAATAATACGCTCTCAGTGAAAACTTCTATATAAACTCCAGTGTTGTTTAAAGGGCTACTCTCATCTTGAAACAAGTAATTTTTAATCGGGGCGCACCCCCACACTGAGTCCAGATGGCCGCTTTGTTCCGTTCTTACTCATCCCCTCTGGACGCAGGTAGGATTTCGGGTTCTTTCCGGCCGAGCCTCTGCGTACGTCACCGCGGGCATGCCTTGCCCACATGTGTATTCATCATTTGAGATTTGAAAGGCTTTTGAGAGGCTTGCTACTTATTGTTTCTTCAGTCCGCTGTTCGGTGTTTTCGTGGGTGTATCGTATTGTATCACTCTCATTTAGTCACAATTTTATTTCATAAGTCGTCGAACGGAATATATTGATATCAAGCCAAGTGTTTCAATGGTCAACATTGTGATTGAGGCGTGATTGACGTGAATGAATAGATTGACAGGCGTAGTTTCCTGGATAACCGATAAACAATCAAACTTTTTGTGTAATTCATGTATATACTAACTTTAATAATTCTATATTTTACGAGTGTACAGGAACGAGTGCTACTGTGATAGCCTTTTTATGTACATGGTGTTTATAAAAGACAGTGTTGGTTTACGTATGACAATATCTATAAAGATATATTTTAGAATGTTTACACTTGGTTGAAAAATTGTTCAAAATTGTTAAACGTTGAACTGTGTTTTTGGATGCAATAACAATTCTGATACGGAGGAACACTATCGTTCCATCGAATTCTTCGCGAATTGCGTGCATGACACAAGATGGAATATAACAATGCGATGATCTTTTCCCAGTGCAACCCATGAATTTACCCAAGAAACAAAATGATGTGTAGCCGACAAATCGACAAGTTTTATTAGAACATTGTCGCAGTTTTTTCTTCGCTTCTTTGCAATTTGATTTTAAAATTAAATGATGCCTATTCGTATTTAGAACGTGTGTCTAGTATAATGGTGCCGAAAGAATCATGATTTTGACAGCCCACTAATTATTGATGATCTTTGCTTTTGCAACACAATGATTCTTTGTCTTCTTGCATTGCCCAGCAAAACCCGCACTTGCACCTAGATGTGTTGCCCGCTCCGCTCGCCCAATAAAAGTTCTCGCGTTTTCAAGCGCTATTTGATCTTGTGCTTTGTTGGCTTCAATCTCTTCGCTGGTAAATTTAGTTTCGAACAAATAAGGCACAGTTGCCGAAATTATTAACCTCCATTATGGGTTGTTACTCTGTATAAAGACAATGCAACGACAATGAGTGGTTCACACATGGGGTCCAGAGCTGTCGCGAGCACACGGCGACGTGGTAGGTAGAGAATAGTCCACCGGGCACCGAACGCCCGCGGTGACGCAAGGTATAGTCCGGTAAAAAAATTAGACCCTGCTTGAAAAGATTTTTTTCTCTGAAACCGTACATCCACATTTTTTTTAAACATTTTTATTTTATTCTTGTCGTTGTGTGAAACAGTACGTTCAAAGTTTTCTCAAGATAGGAGAGTCCCTTTAAAGCTTCCTGAATAATGTACATACAACCTAGGAAATATGCAAAACTCCATAACGGATTCCACAAAGATTGACTATGAAAGACTGTTTTTATTTAAATTGTGGCCGGTCTTTCAATACTCTACAATAACAACAATACAACAACTCAACAATAACAACTCAACAATACAGTCCTAATCAACCCTTTAAAAGTTAGCAGAGTATTGGTGAGTTGGATGACTTATTAAGTACATAGTTAATCTCAATGGATCTTTCTGCTTTGTTTTAGGCTGGAGAAGGAGAAGTGACCTCCAACGGGCCCACGGGGCCGGGTCAAGCGGGGGCCGCGGCGCGACCCGCTCAAGCCAGAGCGACTCCACCACCATTCTATCTCACACAACAACAGTTGCAGATGCTTCAATATCTGCAGCAGAACTTAGCCAATATCACACCTCAACAGCAGGTATTTGTTATTCCCAGTTGGTAACTGAGGAGGCAAAATGGAAGGATTTATTATCTGCCTTTGAGTTGGTTCTAACACAATTTTGTCCCCACCAAACCGTAAATTGAAGTCTACTGAGTACATACTGACAAAAGTTCATGGAAACGTTCATATTGATTATTTATGAACATCACATTCACAGCATAAACTTAGTTCGTGCTTAGTTTAGTCTAAAAATAATTACGTAGTATATATGTAGGTACACTCGACAATTCATAAAACGGTATTTGAAATAAATGGATTGCCTGAAAAAAATGTGATGGCATCATCTGATGAAGTCTTTACTTACTCGTCATCTACCTCTAGTAGGTGAGCTCTGATTTCATTGATAATAACAAGGATTGATTGTCAATGAACCTTACCAGCAGCCAATCTGTTTCGTTCAAATACCGTTTTATGAATTGTCGGGTGTACATAGCTTACTTACTATTTATGAATGGGAACTCTATGGTGAACTACCTAAATCAAATTGAGCATTGATATAAAAGTTTAGGGAGAAAACTGAAAATGATTTGTTATACAATAATAAATATCTGGGACCGTACCGTTACTAATGTCAGGTCGGGGGGTGGAATTCCACCGTTAATCTTGGGCTTTTCACCTCTCTCGGTCCTCCCACATTAATCTTCCTGCATCCTCACCTCTTTCCTCTCATCCCACTTCACTTTGTTTTTACGCTCTGTCAAAATCTCTTCGGTATTCTCTTGGGATCCATCCTTCTATTCTCAGTCTATTTCCTATCTTATAGTTGACACCAAGCTTCTTCCTTATGTCGGTACTTCTTCTTGGTTTCTCCATCCTCGACACTACATTTGACATAAAATGAATAAAAGAAATCGTTTGAAGCGTTAAAATGTATATGTGTTGCTAAGATTAATGAATAATTATTTTGATTGTTTTAGTTTGAAAAGTGACTCAATTGTATTGAACTGGTGGGATAAGTTGATAATTAGCTTTGTTTCTGCAGGGGCTGCTTCAGCAATTGCAACACCAGTATCGCTTAATGCAGCAACACCAGCAACAATTACGCTTACAGCAGAACCAGGCTTTACAACGTACGCCGCCCGTCCGGCAGCAACATATTCAAGGCCAAGCGCAGCCGTCGCAATATTCAACGTTTCAACAGCAAACGCAGCAACAACAGTCCTCAGTTATCAAGACTTACCAAATGACTCAGCAAGGGGTTTGTTTATTTGTTGCATTGTATTATGTATAGTCAAGGAAACTAGATGGTTCATACTCTATCTCTCTCTGCTCCATATAAAAACATGTTTATGTTATGGGTCAGAGAGAGGCAGAGTATGAACCATCTAGTTTCCCTGACTGTACAAGTAATAGGCTATTAGCAATGATTTTATTTTTGGTTTGGATTATTAAAAAATAGCCCATTCGTTAAATACGATTTCATCAACATAAAATTTACATAAAATTATTTTAAATCTTAATAAAACTTGAAAATGTTTTGGTGGCTGCTGAGATTTGATGTCACCTGACATGACCAGCTTGCCATGTTTTGTGTTGTCATGTTCTCACCAGGCAGGTTTTGCCGCGTTTTGGAACGCATTTCAAATTTCAAATTTTTCACAATTAATTAGGGGATAATCGTCAAGTATATTTGATTTGAACTCTTTTCCTTGATTTAACTACTCATAATATTTTATTAAAAAAATGCAAATAACCTATGTAGATAGAGTAAAATATCAAGGAATTATGAAGTAGGGGAGAAAGGAAGGAACCTCATCTAGATTCCAAACATCATCAACCAATAGGTAGAGCCAAGATTACATGGTTTTAAAATTGTCTAAATTTCGTTTTAAATATTGACAATTTCGCGTTTTGGTGGTTTTTTGATATAATTTATCTTAGTTTTATGTAAATCAACACAAATAATTGAGCGAGCGTAGCGAGCGTCACCACGGTACTCTTATGGCACTTTCTCTGTGTGTTTTTTTGTTTTTTTGTTTTTTTTTGTCCGCACAGCTCAGGTTAAACCGCACAACCAATCGATCTGAAACTTTGCACATATGCTAACGTAATCTATGCGGTCCCTGGGATCGTTTTTGAACGGGCTCCTGTGATTGGTTCAAGTTTTAAAAAAAATATCTTTCGATTGGTTGCTCCGATCAATTTGAAATTTAGCTAAGTCATTGCAACCAATATTTTACCCAATCATACAAAGTTTCAGCCAAATTATCCCATTGGTTAAAATTTGAAACCATTTTTCCTGTGATTTTTGACATTTAAACTAGAACCGATTGACCGACCAACTAAAAACTTCGCATGGTCATTGGTACCAACATTTAAGGTATTTTTGCCAATTTTCAGTCTAATCTGTCGTTATTTTCAAAAGTTTTTGTCATTTTAGGGACATTTTGCGTGTTGGCTGTCAAATTCACGGCGACTTCGAATCTTCAGTTCAAGGCAAGGTAGTTAGAGCAGAAACTTTCAAACGCAATGAAACTAATAATGACCGTTCAACACTCGATTTGATATTGTGTATGGCTTTGGAAATGTATGTCGATCATCTTTACGCTAATACCATCCCGCCATACAACAGAGATCGTACAGTGGTATACCAGCGCTCCGTTGTATGGCGGGATGGTATAAGCGTAGGGATGATCGACATACTATTCCAAAGCTGTAGACACACTTATATCATATGAGTGGTCCCATGTATATTTTTTGAAGGAGATCCTGTGATTTTTGAAAATTAACACGGAACCGTTCAATCAAAAGGTTCAATCGATCAACTTAAAACTTTGCATAGTTATTTGGACCAATATTTAAGGAGTTTTTGGATATTTTTTTATACAAGTCTGTGACGAAATTCAAAAATTATTGGCTTTTAATGACATTTTCGAATTCGAAAGACAGAATTTCGGTTCAAGGTGTTGCGCGTTTCCGTGCTCGCTCATCAACGCGTTACACAGAGCGTTTTCCTAGTATAAAATCACAAAATAGAAATTTTTCAAAATGTTTGATTTCAAAGCGAAATTTCATGATTAAAAGTGATAAAACCATATAATCTTGGCTCTACCAATAGGTACTTGGCCCCTCTGTAGTTTTTAAAGCTATTTATATTGGGGATTGTCCATTAGAAATATTAAAACTCCAGATCCCCCATAATCAGCAATATCTGCAATTAAGTAGGTGCACGGACTTCCTTATAGTATGTTTGGCGTTATTTGAACCTAAGTTTTATGACGAATAGTTTTCTTAAACCAGCAGTTTCTTACATTGGTTTGACGCTCAGAAGCGAGCTAACTAATATACTTAAAGTAGGACAAGTTATGCTGAAAAAATAATGAAAGGCAACCGTGGAATAATGTACCAAATTCAACTGATTTGTAACCAGACCAAAGCGTATGAAGCAGGGCTACATCACACACTAGTAGCAATATAATACCTAGGTATTAACCTGCAAGTAGTCACCTGAGGTCTTTCAGACCCCAGCCTTGTCATTTCTCCTGTTTAAGGATAGCAGCGCTAGG
The DNA here is from genome assembly GCA_934045905.1 of Leuctra nigra. NCBI lineage: Eukaryota > Metazoa > Arthropoda > Insecta > Plecoptera > Leuctridae > Leuctra > Leuctra nigra. The sequence goes on from OW203763.1 coordinate 2,528,955, forward strand.
CTTTTTTCCTTCTCAGTACCTTCAAGTAGACATTGAACACACTGACAGACATTGCTGCAAATCTAGCAGGTTTCAAAGTTTTAGTGGACCTGATTGACCGCAGGTGACCACTCCTGTCACTGTTTTTACACAATTATCATGGATAGCATGGATCCTCTAAAATTTTGTATTTTTCCCGTTTTTCATTCAAATAAATAAAAAAATATAAATCAACATTAATATGGCAATATTTGGTGACAGGTAATATAGATTAATGGCGCATCGTCAAAGGAGTGGAGTTGTTGAGGCGGCAGTAGGACTGCAAGTCCTGTAACGCCATAACAAAAAAAAAAGAAAAGATTAATATATATCATTATCCACCATGACATTTAAAATAAATGGACACATTTATTGTCCATAAATGGGTTGGAGACAAAGCCTATCTTGCCTGCAACCCCTCCATCAGTCCTCCACTAATAATCCACTCCTCAACTCACGAGCGCATTTCTCATCAAATTACAAACCTATTGTTGGTTGGGATTGTTGAGATTTAAGAAATATGAATATTAAATTCAGTAAACCTAACTATAAGCAATGCAGCTGGTGATTAAGTCACAGATTAATGATTATGCAAGAAAAAGTGCAAATAAAGATTACATAATTTTTTTTTTTTTTGATACCCGGGTATTAAAATTGTAACTGACCACTAATCATCATCATGATCCTGGAGATGTTAAGCTATGTGATTGTAAATGACTAATGAGTGTGATTTGTTGTTGCACAGCAGCCGGCTACTGTGGCTCCGCAGACGGGATTGAGTGATCCGAGTGGCTACAGTGCCGCCACCCCGAGCAACCAACAATCCCCCGGAATGCCGTTCAAGAGTGTCACTGGCGAACAGCAGTGTTACCAACCGCAACGCACTAACATGCAGTACCAATTCTCCGGGCAAACCTCGGCCGGTTTCACACAGGTAGTTCTCACCCCAACACTTATCCGCAACACTTATCCACAACAGTTTGTCTCCTTTCCTGCTTTCACCGTTGGTCAGAATAGAATTCCGATTCCCATTGATGTCTGTCTTACTTCAAGTCAAGAGGTTTATTGAAAATAATATGTAGGTACCTATCTATAATTTTTTTATTTTATGTTCTGAAGTAAGAAGATAAGAAGTGAGCTGGGCGTAGAGAGATTGGGGTTTAAATTGGGCAGAGAGAGGCTTCGGTGGTTTGGCCACATGAAGAGGATGGGAACAGGGCGAGTGCCACGGCGGGTGTTTGAGTCGACTACTTCGGGACCACGTAGAGTAGGAAGACCAAGAGAGAGGTGGATTGGAGTTATTAAGGGCGATGTTTTGGAGAGAGGAGGAAGTTGGAGTGAGTTGGAGGCTGAAAGACAGTGGGAGGACAGAACAAGGTGGAGGCAATTTGTGGAACAATTGGAAGTGGAGGAAGAAGAAGAAGACGAGGAGGAGACGCCAGGCGTGGCCAGCCGGTCTCCAGTAGTCCTGCGGCCCTAGTGTTGGTGGGAAACCCCCCCCCCCCCCCTCCCCTGACCCATTAAATTGGAACCAGCGGATAGATTATTATTATTATTATTATTATTATTATGTTATTAGAATATAATTATGCCTGAAACGTTCTGGTCGGGGCCACACAGGCCTGGGAAAATTATGAAATTTTCAAATTCTCCAAAGAGAATTTGACAATTTCTATGCGATTTGGACAATAATTTGTCGGTCACCGTTTGATATTTCGTGAAGTATTCTTCACAATTATGAGAGTTTCTTTTCTTTAAAAAAATTCATTGTTGTGCTTTTAGGGTAGCAATTTCCCTGATTGAACCCTAAACTTCTTGTCTGGTCCCAGATTCACAAAGCTTTTCCCTGGAGGAATTGATAATTTACCCCAGTACTAAAACAATTTCCTAGAGGGCAGAGGCTATAAAAATCACGGACAATACCTTAATCAATTTTCTAGTTCAAAAACGACCGTCCCACAAAGAACCTTGCTTTGATGTTACTTCTTCTTTTTCTGTTTTTTTCTTCTGTAATTTTTTCAATTGTATCTGTCTTCCCAACAGTCTTGAGGAATGAAGGGTTCCAAACCAAGCACGACTGAGACCGAAACTAGCATCTCTGTTGAAGTCTTCCTAATCTCAATCGCTTCTCTTACCATGTGGGGCCAACCAATCAATCCCTTGGCCAAAATCGCAGTTTTTTCAAAAAGGATATTAATTATGATCATGTTCTAGAGCATGCTTAGCTACTGCCGAGAGACGTTTGTGCCTCTTTCACATTCTCTTCCCCTCTGTCATCCCTCTGTTTCAGGGCTTCTTTCCCAAGACGGACGTGACTCATATGTTCCTTTAAGCCTGGTCCACATAGACCGTTTTTGCATTTTCCGTTTTCCGTTTTTTCTTACCGACCAATCAAGTCCAGAAACCGCTCAAGGGAGACTTGTGATTGGTTAATAGGCTAGTTTCACCCCCTCTGAATACAATAGGAATAGGCTCCTCCCCCTACCTTGAAATCACGGCATAGGGCCATCAGGCCAGTGAGATGCAGCAATAGCATGTGTTTAGGGCGATTGTTTTCTTAGTTTAGATGAAGTTGTGCAAGAAAGATATTTGAACAAATTATATGTGTGAATAGGCAATACTGATCCTTACGCCGGCATAAACCAGTTCAGAATGATCATTTAGGAGATACATTTCCAATTATTTATTAACATTGATGGGCCTGACCCACGCCGAGATCGATACGGCAAGTGAAATCACTAGAGCAAGTTTTAAATGGTGATGCGCGAATTCGCGAATTGTTTTGATTGCACTATTTTCTTCTACTAAAATCCATTTCATTGTGTATAGATCCCAAATCTACTATTTTTTAATCGCGAAAAAAAACGAAATCCTACCATGATCGCGATATTCAACATTTTCCGCGAAATGACCACGAAATAAAGGTTTTCTATTAAAATTACTGCTTTTATCCCCCTAACAGGTCACACAACAACAAATGAAACCAGTTTCTTTCCATGTGCTACTCACTCAACCCCCTCCCCCTCGCCAGCCGCTTTGCTACCCACCCTCTAAGTGAACCAGTCTAACCAGTTGATGATGCCTCCAGGCTGCTTGGTTTTGCGCCCCCATCTGTTCAAGGTCGACCTGTTTCCCCAACCCCCCTTCCACCCTCAACCAGTCGCAACTATTCATCAATAGTCTACTGACACAGAAGGATGTTTTGGAACAATTACTCCACTGAAAATTGTTGGATTGGGAAAGAAAATATCTTGTCAAACTATACATTTTGCGTCATGAAATTTTAAATATTATGTATTATCTACACAGAGAAAATGTGGGTTGGGGAAAAGACAGTACAGAGCATTAACCCTCTTAGTGCCAAGAGCCGATATATCGGCTCTGAGAGTTTGTGCGAAACTTGCCAAGGGCCGATATATCGGCTAAATTTTAAATTAAATCTCGCGCCTCTTAATGTCTGTGGAATGTTGAACTGCTTGATCGACTGGGTTGGTAATAGTGTGGTAGTTTATTGAAAAAATGTTTGGTAGCGGTAGTGTACAGATTTCTTACTATTTTGACGCAAAATGACATTTTTTCAATTCAAAATGGCGTCTACTTTTGCTGGCATATATTTTATACATTATTTCATAGCTTCTGTAGTTTTAATCACAAAAATATGAAATTAATCATGAGTGTTGAGAAAATATCAGTTAATCTAAAAAATATGTTCACTTTATTGAGAAAAATTCATTACAAAATTTGTGGCATAATAAACATTTTTTTTATTTTTAATTTTTTTTTATAATCCAAATAAAAAAATAAAACATGTACTATAAGAATAAACATGAACTAAATTTTTGTCCAAGTCCTCATTATACTTTTACCACCATGTAAAAAAAAAAAATCAACAGTTTTGGTGAAGCACAAGCAAAGATATCAACTTTTAACTGTGACTCAACAATTTGTGAAAATATGGCCTGGCATTCTTCGCATATATACAGGAAATAATGCTGGCACTAAGAGGGTTAAAGACGCCATTCTAGACAAGCCTATTTCAGTGCTAATAGTGCATGATGACCAATCCATTCCAATCCCTCCTCCAAAGTGGCATACATGTTTTTCATCAAATTATGGTTTCTGGGGGCTATAACAATGTGTTTTATAACCAATTTAATATCACCACAAAATCGCGAAATCCCTCTTCCAGAAAAAACACAAAAACGAAATTGATGATTTTAAAAACGAATTTTAAGAAATAAAATCACCATTTAAAACTGGCTCTAGAAATCACTCTATAGAAAAAAACGGAAAACGCAAAAACGGTCTATGTGGACCCGGCTTTATTCTCACTGCGAATTTTCGCCCAAATATATGAATCAAAACTGTTGACATTACAATAATAAACTACCTACAGGATGAAATATCCCAATAAAAACGATTCTAACTACTCCAATCCTGAATCTTTAAATACAGTTGAAAATTATTAATGTGTTTTGAAATTTTCTGTACTCAACCTGTCCCGAGGGAGAGATAAGAGGGTTGGAATCAAGGCTTTCCCTACCTGCATTATCTACCTTAATCCCTCCCTCAACTCACAAGCACATTCATTTCTCATGAATGTACAAACAATAAAATTACAACTTATTAGGTACCTATATTGGTTTGTAAAGGTAAGAGCAAAGGTATCGTCAGACGCCAAAAGTGCATATGTGGTAAAAATTTTAGGTTGATCGGTTCAGCCGTTTAGGCTGTGGCGGTGATTGCAACCTTTTCTGTTATCATCATCATCAGAATCATCTGAAGAAGAAAGCGGTGTAATTTTACGATTTTTACTGCCCTCTAGTTCGTAAACGGCATGACTGATTGTTGTCGCGTGATGTATGTGGTGGGGTGGGTCATAGCTCAAAATTAAGACATTTCACAACAATGTGAGATTTTCCATTGTTGAGATCCAGTAGGCCAAAATTGCTATGTTGTTGCTTACAGTAAAAGTGTTTGGTCTGCTCCTCGGTTTATATAGGCGTTTACGGTATGTTGAGTGAGTGTGAGTGTACGGTACGACTTGGCTGGGTGGAGCGACCGCTCCACTAGATTACTTGAAATTGAAACTAGGTGATATGATTGCAGCTGGTTTATGTTGTGAAAGTGAAATAGTTTCTCCCCACTGAAACTCTGGATTGCTTTCAGACGACGGAGTTCAATTCCAAGGACATTTCCGTATCGGACCAAGAGCTCCAAGCCTTGCTTTCTCAGAAGGACATTGCAACTTCACTCGCCGAAGATCTGCTCAAACATTTTGGCTCCGATCTTGATGGAAAGGAAGACGACTTACTTACGCTAAATCACGGCACCACGCTAAGTTCTGGCCCGTTTTCTCCATCCAATTTGGAACCAGCAATTAGGTAAGATCATTATGATACATACTAGGGATGTCGGCGGGTCGGAAAATCAGGAATCGGGTACCCGTCATAAATACTTCAGGGGTGTGCGAATATTCGAAAATTTCGAATACTTCGAAAATATTTGGTTCGAATATTCGATTCGGTATTCGAAAATAAAGTATTCGAAATTTTGAATACTTCGAAAATTCGAATATTCGAAAATTTTCGAATAGTTCATGTCTTTTAATTCAAAATTATCCCGCCATTTCTCATATGGGAGTGTTTTTCAATGCTGCCAACTGCTGCAAAGTCTAAAACTCCAACCGAAAATAGTCATGGCCGCCATTTTGATTCTGAGAGAATATTATTTCAATTTGTAGGTTATTGTTCCTCCAGGTAGACCTTCCTCATACTCCTTTTGTTCCTGTTAATTTAATTTTTTGTGATGATAAGTGACAACAATATTATCCTTGCATATTACATCATAATCAGTACATTTTCACTGTGGCCATCTTTCATTCTGGTCGTATGAAAAGAGTTTGGTGTCCAATTTTTTTTTTAATTGATATTATGTCTTTTAATTTAGATTCCAATTATTCGATATTCGATTCGATATTCGAAATAATTTTGTCAATTATTCGATATTCGAATTCGAAGTCAAAAATCACTAATCGCACACCCCTAAAATACTTGGTTCGGAATTAGAGGTGGTGAGTTACGCGTGACACACGACTTTTAGCACGAGTGTGCGTGAGTGTGCACACCCCTGCTAAAAGCCGTGCGTGAGTGTGCAAAGTTATTGCTCACGCATGAATCGTGTCACGCGTGACTAATATTCCCAACTGTGATCTTGTGGTCTAGAGTTCATAGAGTTTCTTCATTCTTGAAGATGTAGTGATATTTATAAGTGACTTTTTGTACTAGAATAGTGTTCATTATTTTGTATTCAATTAATCAATATTTTAACTACCCTTAAACCCGTAATGCAGCCATGTATGCGTCCCAAATTAGTTTCTATAATGTGAATAATAAACAAACGCCCTGCGGGGCATGATTTTCTTCACTTTTAAGTTTTGCATAATTTTTCATTACCATCAACAGTTTTCAACTTTTCTATGCATTTTGAGATGTGTATCAAAAATATGAGAATCTGACCTCACCCAAACAAAGCATAAGATTTTGTAGAAGTTATCAACGTGAGTGACTGTGCTTGAGCTGTAATTCGTGAGTGTGCGTGAGCATGCATGAGTCCATAAGATTTCTTGCGTGAGTGTGCGTGGTCGTGAGCGAAATGCAGAACCCGCGTGCATGAGTGAAAAACGTGGCCGCGTAACGTGACCGCGCGCGAGTCAAAAATCACTCACGCGCTCACCTCTAGTCGGAATCTAGTAATTGACCCCCCTCTCCCCCCCAAAAAAATTACGTAAATAAACAAGCAAGCCTTGTTAGAGGAGTTAATTACCCTTCTCGCTGGGCCATCTGTGCACTTGTCCTTGAAAGGAATTCGAGAAAACGGAAGGGGATTTGCGAGATAGTTCACTTGAACTAATATATAGCTGACAACTTCAATCATAAGAATTAAGAAAACACAAATTTATGCACCTTTTCCACCCACCGCTCAACTCTCACTGTAACTTGCAGCATGATTAAAAAATGTGCTTGATATTCTCCCTCCACATGATTTCACCCCTCCTGCCCCATACCCCCCTCTCACCCCTTAGGAAAGCAAGGTCTCATTATTCTCATTATTTTCTATATTCTCAACTGAGCCGAGGCCCCACAAGTGAGAATGTTGAGTGAGAGTGAGTCATTGAGCCTCTTGAAGCTTTCTAGTAAAACCTCTTTAAGTCGAAATTGAAGGGGACCCCAAAAAAAGCACTTCGACTCATGAATTTTCGAGTTATAAGGTTTTTCATAGAATAATGTTTTCCAGATGTGTAGTAAAGATAAGCCTTGTAAACCAAGTGGTCTATAACCACTTGAAGACAGCTGTTTAGTGAAGGGTCAATGCCTCCAATGGTTTAAAGGACTCCTATTATTTAGGCAATTAATTTCATTTATCTGCAGAAAAATTAAACTCACACTTAATTTTTGACAATAAATCGATTTCACAATTATTATTTATTCAACTAGGTACCTATAGGTGTGGTGTTATAATCAAAAAATAAATAATGTAACCGAAACGGAAAGATAATTGTCTGCTGTCATTTATAAATCATCAAAAGATTGAGAAAAAAATTAAAAGGGTCTAAGATTTGAAAAAGTCACTGATTTCAGTTTGTTTTTCAGTCGACAGAATATTTATTTTATGTAGACATCCCTATTAATAAGTAAACATAAGATTAAATATTACACAGAATGAAATAATTCAATGACCAATGTTTATGCCGTTGGTCAGTTGTTGACTATTTATAGCCCTTTTCACACAAACTTACTGGCGTCACAACAGTTTGCTCCAATTCTTAGAAACAGGGATTCAACCCTCAAGGTGTGTCTGCTGTTTTTTTGTTGCTTGGTTTCAAGAGACCCACTTGTCTTTGAGATAGAGCAGGTAGTGCAGCTGGGGTGTCTCGGGAAATAGAGGACTGTTTTGATAGAAATAATCAATTATTCTACGAAAATTGTATTATACAAAAAAAAATGCTTCGATTTATAAACTGAAATCACATGTTATATTCCGACTTGGGGCCAAATATTACATACTAGAGCGTTTCCATTCATTAGATCGCGAGACAAAATAATTTTTACGCCCTTCCCTTCACCACATTGCTCTTTAAAGGGCCTATGTCATCTTGTGGCAAGTGATCTTTAATCGGTCCGTCTTCCTTCTCTCAACACTGGACGGTGCTTTGTTCCGCCCGCCATCCTGTCTCCTGGGCTCGGGAGCGGTTCGACCAAAATGAATACATACGTCACTCTGTGCAGACTACCTGCCCTTAGACCACGCGTAAGCCCATTGCTACAGCTTATTTTTGCAATATTTCAATGTTTATGAAGAGTTAAAAGTCCGTATGCGTTTATCATTGTCTGAGAAGATGTCTTCCAGGGAATATTGAATTTATGGATAGACTTAATAAGTTGATTTAATTGGTTTTCATTCAATGAGACATTCAACGTTAATCGAGTGATTGTTATTTGTTTGGACTAAGTTCTATATGACGTTGGATGCTAGAGAGTTGAAGTGTAAATACCGGGAATTTGTGTTTTAAATAGTAACAAAAACTTTTCCAAAATACATTTTCATTGTGATAGTGTTACCAGCTCCTTGCAAATAGCGTCGCTCACGCCCAATCAACTTGTTTGATAATTTGTTTCTATGTTTTTTCCGAAACGTTTCATATCAGGCCCTTACTTCGTGTATAAAAAAAGCAGTAAAAAGCAATTCCATCTATCAAGGAAAACATTCAACTCATTATAATATAATGAAATTAAATTACGTATATCTCTGCAATAGACAATTGATGTTCCGTGTCGTGTTACTGGTTTTTACTATCACACAATATAAAATGTTGTTTTTGTGTGATATGTACCTATTCACTATCACTATCAGTCTTGATGAGTCCGGCAAACGGCAATAATTTTTGAATCTACAGAAATAATATTCCACTTCATTGTTCATGGCGAAACATTTAAACAACAATTACTCCACAATGCATTGCTAGCACGGTAAATAAAACTTCAATATTTCTGTGCAGATTCTGTCAGTTTTAAAATATGTTTCGAAATTTGTACAGCTAACGGAATCTTTCACTGCATTCTCCACTTTCGATTGTTTACTAATTGTCCGGTGTATTGTGCACCGGCAGTGGTGCGAAAGAAGGGTTGACGGCATCAGCGGGCGTGAACTTTTCCCTCGTGTTCACGCTAACCAATCAGCGCTGCGCATAGAGTGATGTAGGCAATCACGCCCGCCAGGTTCAAATTTCGCACAGAAAATAATTAATAATTAATTCAGGGTACAATTATTGATTGAACATGTCATGGACCTCATTCCCTTCCCACCACTCTCCAGAGACCACACGAAACAAACCTCTCTCTTACAGGGTCCTTTTGTTAAGAGCAGGTATAAGGCCAGCTGGTCTGGCCAGTTAGGGGGGAAAGTGAAATAGGCCATTGTACCCTCTGCTCCAAAAGTATAGACCATTTTTAATATGTAAAATCCCACTTGATACTACGAAAATTGTGTTTTACAAAATAATTACTTCGACTTAAACACTGAAAATCAAATGTTATTTTTCGACTTGGGGCCAAATATTACTTCGAATTACGACTTATCCAAATTTCGAGTTATAATTTTTTTTAACATTGAACACCCTATACTGAGGGCGGGACTTGAGTTTACTTCGATTTATGATTAGGGTTGGGACTTGACATCGATTTTTCGATTTGACATCGATGTCGAATGATATTTTGAGTTTCGATTCGACATCGATTTGAATTGTTTAATCAAATAATCGTTTGACATCGTTTAAAAAATTCCGAGAATCAGCGCGCAGTATTGTAGAGCTGGCAACAGTGCAACGCGCCTCTCAAGATCAGCTGAGTGGCCTGCTTCCGCCCTTCCTGCATACCGCGTGTGCAGTTGAGGGTGGGTTGGTCAGTTGTCTCTTGCCATTCAGCGCGTGTTGTTTTTATTCTCTCGTGAAAGAATGTTTCCACGCAAAAAAATAATCCCGCCGTGGAGACGAAGTGAATTGTGGAAAGTTTTCGAGTTTGAAGTGAACATTACGGGCAACATTGCTAAAGGATGTTGAATGCAGACAATGTTACCTATGCTTCACGGGATATATTCCGGCAACAAGTCTAATAAAACCATGAATTTGCAACTGGATTTGCAACGAAATTTTTTCATTAATTGTTCCCTTTTACATAAATAAATGCTTGTACGTTATTTGAAATGAAAAAGTTATTTATTTCAATCATTTCCTCGTCATTTGTTGCCGCGAGGGGGGTGTGAGAGGGACATCTCTAGCGCTGGAACATGGCCTTGGGCAGACGCAATTGCAGTGTTGCCACATTTCGCCGTAATTATTTCGATGTGGCCCATTATTACGATGTCAAAATTATTTCGATGTCGAAATTATTTCGATTTGATGTCGAAATCTTCAGTTTGACATCGATTTAGCAAATCAAATCGAATCCCAACCCTATTTATGATGAATATCGGCTCAGAGTTGTTCGATTTAAGGAGGTTTTACTGTACTCCAAACCAAAAATATGATCTATCCTCATAAGAAAAACATTGACCCGCGAGTTATTATTTTTTAGCCGAGTAATAGATTACCGGGAACCGCCTGAGTACCCGCCGACGTCCCTAGTACATACTGCTATAGGTACTATGTTGTAGGGTTGACTTATCGGTAGGAACGAATCTGAAAAGGGTTCACAAATCCAAATCTGCAGACCACGGTTTTACAAAAATAACATTATGAAGAAAATGTAATGTACAAATAACTAAGGTTGGGATTCTATTTGCTTTTCTAAATCGATGTCAAAGTGAAAATTTTGACATCAAATCGAAACAATTTCGACATCGTAAAAATAGGCAAGAAAAATAGGCACTCGACTTCGAAATTACGGCAAAATATGGCAACATTGCAGTTTGCGCCTGGCCAAAGCCAAGGCCATGCGTCTAGGCGCGAGAGAAATCCCTTTCCCATCCCCTTGCGGCACCAAAGGACAAAGAAATGATTGAAGTGAAGTATTTTTTAGTTTGGAATATCCTGCAAGCATTTATTTATGTAAAATTGAACAATTAATGTCATATTTCGTCTCAAATCCATTTGCAAATTCGTGGCTTTAGAACACTTTTTGCCGTAATATATTCCACGAAGAAAAACATTGTCTGCTTTACTGTTAACACCTAAAAACAAACACTTTCCACACTTCACTTGTCTGGTATGTAGAGTAATTATTTTTTGAAAGCCAACATAATTTCATATGAGAATAAAAACAGCACACACCCTGAAAGGCAAGAGCCAACTGACCATAGTGTCAGTGACCTTCCCTCCCCTATCCCAAAATACACTGGCGCTATGCAGGAAGGGCAGACGTAGGCGAGCTGATCTTGTTGCACTGTTGCCAGATCTCCTTTTGGGCGCGAAATTTCAAACATTTACGATACAAAAACGATGTCAATCGATTTTTGATTTAGATATTCAAATCGAAAGTTAAAATCCATTCGACATCGATGTCAAATCGAAATATCGATGTCAAGTCCCAACCCTAAAAATAACCGTTTTGATGATAATTGAACAGTAGATAAAAATAAGATAATTATTTACATTGTTACGATGAAAATGACAGCACACGTGGGATGGGCACAGTTTTTTAGTTTTAACCAAGATGAAACCAATTAATTCCAGTAATTGCTGGGTAGAATGGTTGGTACCATTGATCATTATGAATTGGCACAGCTATAACTAAGTCTCCCAATGCTCTTGTTTCAGTATGAATGCTCAGGATGATTATCAGAAGATGTGTGAAAAGGCCGCTGTGAAAGAAGAAGATTTGGCTGCAAAAGCCACGAGTCCAACTGCATTTCACAAGCAGCTGAAAGAAAGTGCACTTGATTATCTTGTTCAAGCAAAACCAGAGCCGGATTACAGCATTGAGATGACTGCTGAGGAGGTCTTGAATGCATGTCGGTACGTAAACAATATGTACTAAATCCTTGTCAATACATAACATTTAGCTAATAATGTCACCGATTCAGTGATACGTAGTAGGTTAGAGTGTTGGTATTAATCTGATGTGCTTGATTGGACAGCGGGTACGGACTGAGCGGGGTCTCGAACTGCAGCATCTTGTCGGACCGAGGTCCGCCCCCGCAGCCTCCCGAACCGCCGCAAACGCATCTGACCCGAGAACAATTGCTTCCGCCAACTCCCTCCGTTTATCTTGACAACAAGAAGGACGTCTTCAGTCCGCAGCTGCAAGAGTTCTGTTTGATGCATCCAATTGCCGTGATTCGAGGTCTGGCGGCGGCGCTCAAACTAGGTGCATTCACAGGGTTCATTAAATAACAGTAACATAGAACTGTTTTGAGAGATTCAGGATTGCAGTAATTATAATCGTCCTGATTGGGATATTTCATCCTGTAGGTAGTTTATTTATTTAATAGGTAATGTTGACAGTTTCGATTCACATATTTGAACCTTCTTCCGTGATTTTTTATAGCCTCTAGGAAATTCTTTTAGCACTTTGTTTAAAATGTTTAATTGTTTTATATGATTTGGTTTTTAAGTTTAGTTTTGTCCTGAAGAAGGTTTAAATATGTTAATTGAAACTGTCGGCATTTAAATAACTTAACTACCTACAGGATGAAATATCCCAATCAAGCCGATTTTAACAGTAACATAGGTACCTACCTAGTTTCGTTACTTTTGTCTGAATCGTAATAGTAATTCCCTGTGTATAACAAAATAATAAATAATCCTTCTCCCAGTTTCAAGTGATATTTGCTAGGGCCTCGGGTCTCCTGAGCTATCTGGCCAAGCTTGGCTCTTCCTCTTCTTCCACTTCTCCAGTCTCTCTTGCACTCTCTCCTTCTGTCACTACTTGCAACTTGAAACTCCCGACGTGGTATTGGACTCCTCTTCATGTAGACAAACTCTCCCCAGTTTGTCCACTTTAAAGTAGGGGTGTGCGAGTACTCGAAATTTCGAGTTCGAGTCGAGTTTGGGGGGTGAATCGAGTCAAAAAGGGTTAAACTCAACTTTTTCGAGTTGTAAAAAAAAAAAAAAAAAAAAATTTTTATTTTTTTAAGACAATATCTATCCTGCCTACATCCTTAACAGACCCCTACATACTTCTTCCATCAATAATCCACTCCTCAACTCACAAGAACACATGAATTTCTGTTAAAATGTTTCACAATGAAATAATAACGAAGCATTGTTGGATGAAATTGTTGAATTTGGGAAATATGATATTCCTGCTGATAAAGTTACATAACTCAACTGCAGGTCTAAGTGCTTCTGACAATACTTCTAGGAATGCAAAAACCCAGAATTCTTGGCCTAAGGATGTTCTAGGGTCTTTGGCCTTTACATTCTATGTAGTGCCTAGTACCTAGTAGTATTTCTAGTTGCAGATTGCATGGATTTTTTCCCCCAAAATACAGTAGCTGTTAAAGCTTAGATCTTTACTTGTCATTCCAAGCTACAAATTTCTAGTAGCAGCACTTCAAACCCCAGTAGTATGAGAATCAAAATTATTTACCTATACACATCTTATCTTATAATAAGAAATTACATGAATTAGCAGCCCTACAATGTATAGATGATGTATGATTAATGTAAATATTTCTATTCATTTTGTGATGGTTGAATAATAATTTTATGACCTAATAGTACATAGGTGAACATTTGCTGAACATGACTCGAACTCGACTCGAAAAACTCCATTCATCTCACTGACTCGACTCGAACTCGACTCGACCTTAAAATATCAAACTCGCACAGCCCTACTTTCAAGTCTGTCTTGCTCCTGATCTTGTCCATCTTTGTAACTCCTTGTATTTCATTTCTGCTGCCTGCAACTGGTTCTCCTCTTTTCAAATCCTCAGGTACATCCTTTTGTTCTTCTCTTCCAGAGTTAGCTCGTCGTTCTTCCTCACTCAGGGTGCACCACCCCCTTGTCATTCAGTTGTTCCTTGAAGTTCCTGTACTTACTGGGTCATTGATAGTACTCCTCTCTTCTAGCCCTATTTTCCTTAGTTATGCCATAGAGCCTCTTTTGTTTCCTTGGAAATCCATTTCTAGTTTACCAGCTAGTTCTTGGATTTCGGTATTCAACTTACTTGTGCGCAGATCGATCTCTTTTGATGATATGCTTTTCCGGTTCTTTCTTTCCACCATGGTGTTTCCTTAGCCTTCCTTCTCTCACTTGCTCGCCCACAGACACTTTCACTTTCCTCAGCACTTTCCACAAACACATTCTTAATGATTGATTCCTCTTCTACCAAACGTCTCCTAATCTCTCTTTGTTCGCTATCTTCTCTCTAAACTCTTGTTGTACTGCTCCGTGCTGCAGCTTCCACACTTTTATTCTGCCATTATTTTTACTTCTCTTCCTGGTTGGTGTAGCTTTTAAAGCTAACTTTCCAACTAGAAGCCTATGGTCACTATGCAGTGCTACTCCAAGTAACTCTTGAGGTCATTTCCCATACAAATGTAGTCTATAATGGACTCAGTAGCTTCCTCACCATGCCCATATCTTGTAATCTTCTTCCTTTTCTCTTTCTGCCTACCTGGAGTCCATTTCTTCCAACATCTTTCCTCCATCTGCATTTCTCCTTCCCCATCCATGGTGGCCCATGACCCCGTTAAATCCTGTCCTGTCCTCATTAATGTACTTGTTGAAGTCCCCCATCAGTATTACGGTGTTAGAACTTTAGAAGTGATCCAGTTCTTGGATGAAGTTCTCCTTTTCCACTAGACTTTATCAGGAACCTTCACCTTGCTCTTCAGTATCAGCGAAATTAAACTCTGTCTAAAAGTTATTTTTGGGATGAGACCGTCCCGTTGAAGATTGACTATATTTTGACCAATAATGTTGTGGGTTCTACTTCCTAGTAAAAAAAAGGTTTGAATGTTGTGAGTGGTTACAGGTATGCTTTTGAATAAAATTCAACAATTCAAATGTGACTTAATTTCAACATTTATAAACTACCTAGTCATAACTTTTAGTTATTTTCAATTAAATGGTAATGATGCACAAAGAACAACCACTTCAACATACGGTAAATATCTCCGAAATGTTTAACAGAGGATCTTATTTTTAATTCACTTTCCTATCCATAAATATCTACCACGCAGGAACTTTTGTCAATGTGATGGTCTTATTGTTCCAGATTTGGGCTTGTTTTCAACTAAGACACTTGTGGAGGCCAATCCAGACCACATAGTTGAAGTTCGAACACAGCTCCAACAACCTTCCGAGGAGAATTGGGACCAGAATGGTTGCAAAGTGTGGGCATGTATTAGTCATCGATCTCACTCCACTATTGCCAAATATGCTCAATATCAGGCCAATAGTTTCCAAGAGAGTATCAAGGTAGGTTGGTTAACCACGTGTTTTTAGTTTTAAATATATTTTCTCAATGTAGTCGGTCTTGCTTCTGGAAAAGTTTTCTTTGTCTGGAGGTTATCTGCTGGACTACTTTGTCACCTATTGAGATGTGTTGGTGAAGAACAGCTTAGAATTAACACAGTATCAAAATGGACAACCAACATATTTGTATTTATTATTGTCTCATAGACATTTACATGGTTATTGTGAGTATCGTCAAGTAGTAATAATAATAATTTTTTATATTCTCAACGGAGCCGAGGCATCACTAGTGAGAATGTAATAGAGAAGGCCGGTTTGAAACCCGGTACCGGCATGTAGCCTTCTCCTATGAAAGATACCTTGAGGGGCTTAGTCCCATCCGCAGGACGGTGTGACATTTACAGCATGGGAGAGAGACTGATAACAGGTGGAGGGAGGTCGTCACATTAACCTCCAAACACCCCAGTCACTGGGGTTTAGCAAGCCAGAGTTGATGGTCACCCATCCAACTACTGACCCCGCTCAATGTTGCTTTACCTCGGTGATATGACGAAAACTGTGGTAGCAAATAGGTTACACCAGCCGTTGAGTACCGTTATATACGCGCTTTTCTAAATGTTGAAACTGATATCAATATTATTAGAAGTGTGAAATGATTATTATTTCAATTATTTTATTACTAGTGTAGTCAGGATGATAAGAAGGAATATCCGGCTCAACCGTGGGACCTCTCACTTGCCGGGCGAGAGCTCTACCAATTCAGCTATCCAGCCAGATGAGGGATATTAGACAACGCTCTAATGAGTACTAATGAAGTTGGTGGAGCGCTCGCCCGACAAGTTAGGAATCTCTGAATGGATGATACAGCTTTGTACAGCTTTTCCAATGATTTGATTCTGCTTTCAGGAGGAAAGAGAGAAAGCGGCTGGAGTTCCACACACAAGCAGTAATCTTTCAGACTCGGACTCGAAAGACTCGACAGGCAACTCCGTCAAACGCAAGAACAAGATCTGGAATGCAATGGGGACTCCAGGTATTTTCTACAAAATTCATTTCTACCAGTTCTCATCATTTGATTTCGAAAATTTGGACTGATAAAAACTACAATAAATATCTACCTAATCTAAACAAATATTCGTGTAGAACAAATCGTGGGCTTGGAGGAGAAACTGACTATGTCAAATGGCAAACTGAGATAATGGCCATGTTATTATTGGAAGTACCCAATGAGAAGTACCATAACAAATAGAAAAATAATGTATGTACACACAAATGAGCTTAGCATTACTAGGAAAACGCTCGGTGTACCGCGTTGATGAGCGAGCACGGGTACGTGCAAATTCTCAAACCGGAAATGCGTACACAACGCACAGAAAACATATTCATCCATATTGAATTGAAATATGATCCACTTAATCAACATAAATAAAAGTATCTGCTTTTCATTGTAATGTGAAAATAGCATCTAAACACTCTGGTACTTAAAGCAAATCAGATTCATGTTGCAGTCAATAACATTCTCAAACCGGAAATGCGTACACAACGCACAGAAAACATATTCATCCATATTGAATTGAAATATGATCCACTTAATCAACATAAATAAAAGTATCTGCTTTTCATTGTAATGTGAAAATAGCATCTAAACACTCTGGTACTTAAAGCAAATCAGATTCATGTTGCAGTCATTTCAGTCATTAGTCATCGGTCATCGATTAGTTCAGTCATCGGAAAAACAGTCATTTCGATACTTAATTTCTGACAGTTATTAAAAATGTCAATAAGTGATACGTTCTTAACTGATTATGATGAACATTTTTAAAATAAGAGACATTGTTGGTCTCAATGATCATGCAAAATTAGAGCTGTGCGGGTACCCGAAAAATCCAGGTCGGTCCGGTTTTTAAGGTAAAAACCGGTTTTCGGTTTTGAATTTTCATTACGCGGGTCGGGTCGGGTAGTTGCAGCAAAGCCTGACAGATGGCGCCAGTAGTTCCATTTTAGTAGTAAGACTCCAGGGGAAGCAACATAACAGTGCTACATTTCCCCAACAGCATCAGAGCAAAGAAGGTGTGTTCAAAAAAGGCGCGCTTTTTGAATAATAACATTAAATAGTAAACCAAAAATAATTTTTTCCAATGGAGTTTAGGCTCTGGATCTAGCAGTAGAAATCTGACATTAATTTCGTAGGGCACAAATTATTAAGTACCTATTGATATCACTTTATTTTGCCAACCTAGTCAGTAAAACCAAAATAATTCATTAATTAATTAATTAGGTATGGTTAGTGACAAGTTACTTATGTATATTTAAATTACATTTTCCTAATCAATTATTTATCAAAGATAATGTGATTTTTTTTTGTTATTCAGTGAATAATCAAAGTGAAATCATGAATAATATAATAGTGTATTAGTGAATAATATGATTATTCAGTGAGTGAGCTGCCTTGATATTTTTGGAATTGATCTCACATTGAACTTGACTCATCTAATCTAGGAAAACCAAATTAATAAATATAATTTAATATATATATTTTTTTAAATCACAGCATACTTTATTATATATATATAAAGCACCTTTCCAAACATTTTATTGAGTAGGATAAATTGCTTAACAATATTATAGGCCACACAAATAAATATACCACAATACCGGCTGGCCAAGCCTGTCACATTTCATTTCTTATAAACTAAACATTAAATTCATTATTTCAAAACACTTCTTTCTTCTTCTTCCACTTCTTCTTCTTCTTCTTCAACTTGTTCTTCCTCAAATTCCATTTCATACTCATCATTTTCTTCTTCTCTCCACATATCTGCATCTTCCCTCCCATCTTCATTTTCCACCCCTTCATTTTCTTCACATTCTTCCACCTCTATTTCCTTTCTATCCACTAATTCATTCCATTTCTCGTCATCTCTCCACATTTCTTGATTCTTCACATTCTCCCAACTTTCCCCACGATCTTCAATGTCTTGTCTAATCTGCTCAAACCATCTTGCTCGAGGTCTACCAACTTTTCTTTTCATATTTTCATTCCTATCAAACTCTCTTTTAGCCAATCTTGTATCTTTCATCATCTTCATCATCTCTTATATTTATATTTATATTATATATAAATATATATTAAAGACATGATACGGTATTATGCTACGTAAATAGTTTATTCAAACCGACGTTTCGATAGGCGTCCGCCCACCCTTATCAAGGTACAAACCAACAAATCAAATACTAAAATGTAGAGAGAAATCTGTCAGCTGTCAAATAAGACAAAACAATGCCAGAAACAGAACATATTATACAATACTATGAGGCTCTGGAAAAACAGCCCTCTCGAAAACCATAAGAACGTCAAACAATCAGGGTCGATTACATCTCTTGTACATGGATCTTGTTACTCGACGAACCTCTTCCGAAGAACCTGATGAACTGTGCGATTGATCTGCATTCTCTTGTTGCGACCGAGAAGCCAGTGTAGCTAACGGGAGGTGGTCATCAGGTTCATCTAGCAGGTCTACAGTGTCCCAGTCTTGACTTCCACTCGCTTTCTTCTTCCTTACTCGACGAACCTCTTCCGAAGAAGCACCTGATGAACTTGGAGACTGAGCTACATTCTCTTGTCGCCAAAGTGAAGCCAGTGTAGCTAACGGGAGGTGGTCATCAGGTTCATCTAGCAGGTCTACAGTGTCCCAGTCTTGACTTCCACTTGATTTCTTCTTCCTTTTGTCCACTCTAGGTGGAGAATTTCGTGCTTGTTGACTGTCTTCAGCCGATGGACGAGACGGAGATACTCGCAGACTACTTAGAACAGTTTTCCAAACTTGTGGGAGTTTAAGATTTTCAAGCTGCTTATTCATACAGTGAGGTCTAATTTCTATCTCAACCGCTTCCCGAATAGGTTTGACTGGCGTAAGCTTCTTCATTTTCTCTAGATGGATGACATGAGATGTGGCTCTTACGTGCTGTGCCAGGGCAGAAGTTCTAGAGTCTTGGGCAAGCTGGAGTCTGTGTTCATCCTGACGTTGCCACATGTTCCTTCCCGTCAGTCCAACATATGTCTGAGGACAATCTGAGCATGGTATCTCGTATACTCCCCTTCCCTCTAGATGAACTGGATCTACAGAGCTTCTAAGAAGCATACTTATCTTCTTATCCGTATCAAATACTGTTTGAATATCCTCCTCCCTCAGTAATCTACTTAATCTGTCAGTCACCCCACACACATACGGCAGAAATGCGCGTGTAATGCGTTTTTCTTCCACTGCAACGATGTCTTCCGTTGTTGTCGCTTCTTCAGCTCGTACTCTCACCCCATCTGCACTCGCTGCTTCTCTTGCCGCTGCTGCTTCCGCTTCTGCTGCTACTTCAGCATTAGTTCTTCTGAAGAATGCTTTCTTGATAATACTGCTGGAATAGCCGTTCTGAAGTAGAGCTGTTTCGAGTGATCAAGATGATCCTTATCCGCAATGCGTTCAAAATATATATATATATATATATTTATATTATATATACCGTATTAACTCGTGTATAAGACGCACTCGTGTATAAGACGCACCCTTGTTTTGAGAAGTCTATTTTAAGAAAACACTTAGCATGCGTGTATAAGACTCAGTAAAATGATGAAAAACATTGTGTGTTTGTATACCAACTTGATATCCATCTAAATGTTGGTTTTTCAGCTAACTGAGCTATTTGAATGAAAATCACTGCCAACTTGTTGTAAACAAACAGTAATTTCCTGCTTCTGAGAAAGGGGGGAGGGGAGTCTCTTCCCAGCAGCTGTTGCTTGCTCTAAGAGGCATGCACCTGCCTTTCCTCTGCATTCCAAAACAAACCCAACTCGTCTCCTCCCCTTGCATTAAGATCGCCATTCAACAGTGTTTAGTCTATTTTATGCCTGTCAGAGCAATGTTTTTCAGACGTAAACATATATTTTGTCTCCTGATCTAATTGCAAGGGAAAATATTTTGTTGCACAAATTTAATATGTTAATAGTGTTGTGTCTAGACACAGTATGAGTAGTCCAGACAGAGTGAGAAAGAAAGGCAGAGATAGACAACATGTGGCAGTCTACCACAGCTCTGTTTACAAACATCCACCTTGGATTTACTGGGAAAAAAGCTTGGTATGCGTGTATAAGACGCAGGGCTGTTTTCAGAATCAAAATATTGACATATAATTGCGTCTTATACACGAGTTAATACGGTACCTAATATATTTAGGTAAATTTTGTATAGTAAAAAAACAAAATAAATGTTCCTACACTGAATATAATTAAATGCTTGCTAATTTCAAATTACCCGACCCGACCCGGGAAACCCGGATTTTAGAGCTACCCGAACCCGACCCGACCTTCAAAAATGCTGCCCGCACAGCTCTATGCAAAATATGAGTTTAAAAAGATTTATCGAAGATCATTTTTAATTTTCAACCTATCAAGAGATATTTATTTAAATTTTAACCAATGAACAGATTTCAAAAAAATTAGGGTCTGCAAACAGAAAGAGTAGCATTACATGTGTGCAAAATTCCAGTTCGATCGGTGAAACGGTGCGACTTCTATTCAGGTAGCAGAACAGAGGTCCGTGTCAAAAGAGTCGAAAGGAGTCGCTCGCTCAATTAAATTACTCGATTATTCCTAATAGTAGAGATAATTAGCCTAAAAATAGCGCATTTAGTGATAGAAGCACCACAATTGGCACCAAAAATTTTAAGGGGGGTGCCAAAAATGTTCTCCTTTTTTTCATATTAACTATCTATCACTCACAATATGTTATGAGCACTCAATCGATAGAAAAAATAACATGGATTCATGCTATGATATTTGTTTTATATTTGCAACGACCTACCCCTGATAGGGGTGACTAGGGTTTAAAGTTAGGGGGATGATTTAATTTAAATATTGATTCCAATTAATTTTACAAATATGTATTGTCACTTTAAATTGTAGGTAGCTAGGTCCAAAAAATATATAAAAGCATAATTTTGACCCAAAATTGTAAGGGGTAAAACTTACTAACTTCCACAATTATGATGCCCTTTCAAGTACTGAGCAGTCAATCGATACAAAAATGTATTTAGATTCATAATATAATATTTGTTTCATGTTTAGATTAACCTTAAGAAATTATGAGTACGCCCTCTGAGCAGTTGAGTAGAGTACCTATAGATGAATTTAAAAGTCTTTAAAATAACGTTAAAATTAGGTATAGTAAAACAATACAAATAAATAGACACACAGAAACAGAAAATATTTCCACCCCTTGATTAATTACGAGGGTGTAATAATGTTAGAAAGATTTTGTACTAAAAATCGCGCATTTAGTGATAAAAGCACCAAACTTCGCATATTATTCTATATGGCCCAAGGAGGCCAATAATTCAAATTTCAAATTTTCTATCTCTATTTTAAAAAATAGTCACATTTTAAAAATCCTTTCCATTTCTAGATACAGTATATTAAAGTTGGGACTTGACATCGATTTTTTGATTTGACATCGATGTCGAATGAAATATTGAGTTTCGATTCGACATCGATTTGAATTGTTTAATCAAATAATCTGATAATTAGCGCGCAGTATATTAGAGCTGGCAACAGTGCAACGTGCCTCTCAAGATCAGCTGAGTGGCCTGCTTCCGCCCTCCTGCATACCGCGTGTGCAGTTGAGGGTGGGTTGGTCATTTGTCTGCTCTTGCCATTTGAGCGCGTGTTGTTTTTATTCTCTCGTGAAAGAATGTTTACAAGCAAAAAAAAATAATCTCGCCGTGGAGACGAAGTGAATTGTGCAAAGTGTTTGGATTTAAAGTGAACATTATGGGCAACATTGCTTAAGGTGAGAATGTAGGTTTCTGTGGAAAACTTCCATGGAGTCAGGATGATATGAAGGGATGTGTGTTGTGAAAAATATCCGACCGAACCGGGGCTCGAACCCGGGACCTCTCACTTGCCGGGCGAGAGCTCTACCAACTGAGCTACCCGATCGGACGGACGGACATTTGACACAACGCACTGATGAGGGTTAGAGATCTCCTAGGAGAATGGAATGAAGGTAATGATTGGACATTACAAGCTATCAGACCATCGGTAACGATACTGTCACCATGTCTCTTTGCACTTGCGTGCGCAACCCTCTTTTACTCGACTTAACGAGTTGCTTTTCAGCTCGAATGATGAGAATGTAGGTTTCTGTGGAAAACTTCCATCACTGACTTTCACAAGTGCGTTGTGTCAAATGTCCGTCCGTCCGATCGGGTAGCTCAGTTGGTAGAGCTCTCGCCCGGCAAGTGAGAGGTCCCGGGTTCGAGCCCCGGTTCGGTCGGATATTTTTCACAACACACTTCCCTTCATATCATTGCTTAAGGTGTTGAATGCAGCAGACAATGTTATGCTTCACGGGATGTATTCCAGCAACAAGTCTAACAAAAGCACGAATTTGTAGCTGGATTAGCGGCATTTTTTTCATTACTAATTGTTCCCTTTTACATACATAAATAAATGCTTATAACTTATTATAAAAGAAAATGTACTTTTTTAAAATCATTTCCTCGTCATTTTTTGCCGCGAGGGGGGTGTGAGAGGGACATCTCTCGCGCTAGGAACATGGCCTTGGGCAGGCGCAACTGCAGTGTTGCCAAATTTCGCCGCAATTATTTCGATGTGGCCCATTATTACGATGTCAAAATCATTTTGATGTCGAAATTATTTTGATTTGATTTGATGTTGAAATTTTCATTTTGACATCGATTTAGAAATTAAAATCGAATCCCAACCCTATTGAATATCAATAGTTGAGTCACCAACAGATCATAAACACAAAATTTTGTCTCCCGTGACCATATAGAGAAAATTGGGTTCAAGTAATCCAATTTTAATATTGCAATGAAATTTAGCATTACTTTTCATTTTAAACACATCACTAAAATTCTTGCCATTTCTACATAAGGCTGAAATATAAAACGAAACTTTCAGGGATTGAATATCAATATACATATGAGTCACTAACTACGCACAACCCCATTTTTTTGGCACTGAGCCCTCT
Organism: Leuctra nigra; assembly: GCA_934045905.1. Lineage (NCBI taxonomy): Eukaryota > Metazoa > Arthropoda > Insecta > Plecoptera > Leuctridae > Leuctra > Leuctra nigra. Next base: position 2,552,434 of record OW203763.1, read on the forward strand.
TGGGGAAACATGGGGTTGAAAAGTAGGAATTTGGCCATTTTGCAATTTATCAAGATTTTTTTATGTTTGAAGGCATAAAAAACTGAACAAACTTAGGTTAACATCTATGCCATATATACCTAGAAAAACCACTAAAATAATTGGCCTGTATTTTTCAACCCTTCAGTAATAAATCGAGCATAAAAAACAGGGCAAATTGGAAAAATTCACTCTTAAGGTGGATTTTACCTATATGATGCCAAGTTCTATTGCCACCAGCGCAGTGCTCTCAGAGAGCTCGTTGAGCACGGATGTATCGCTCCCGTTATTGCATTCTATGTGTGAGTGGGAGAGAGACAGATGATATGTCTTTCTCTGTCTCTGTCTCACAACTCATTAACAGTCATGTCTCCAGTCTGGCAGGTCGTAAACCAAAACAATTTCACTTAGTCGGCATATAATATCAACAAACATGCATGCAGCTGTGACCTCGACATCATATTACAAGAATCTTGTAAGAAAAGAGCCTTCACAATCGGCAACTCAGATGCAGAGGCACATTAGCATCATTATTAGTTTATATTTCTGTACATCAGAGGTAGAAGGTCGGAAGTCAAGTTTCTCAATTCGATTGAAACGATTTTCTCTCATGAGTGGCACATTTTGAATTTATGTAATCAAGCTCTATCAATTGCCTTTTTTTAGACCGATGTCAACAAATCGGGTGCAAGTAGTTGCCCCCCCCCCCCCCCCCCCGCTTTGGAAATTTGCTCAAAAACTATGGTTTGTGCAATAAAAAGTTTTGTTTGTACAACCCTGAAAGTTCCTTTGTTTCTATTTTTTTTTTTGGGGGGGGGGTCAAAATTTTGGAACTAGCCTTCCCTTTTTGGATTTGTGCTCTTTGCCTGATTGCAATCGTTTGTGCTGGTTTGTGCAATCAAAATTTTCGGTGCAACACTGAAAGTATGTTTTTTGGGGGGGTATCAGAATTTTCAAAACCAGCCCCCCTTTTTGGATTTGTGCTCCTTTTCCAATTGCAATCGTTTGTGCTCCGTTTGAGCTGGTTTGTGTAATTAAAAGTTTCACTTTGTGCCACTGGAAATACCTTTTTTGGGGGGTGTCAAAATATTGGCACCAGCCCCCTCCCCCCCTCCCCCTCCCCATTTTGCATTTGTGTTCTTTTTACAGTTTGCAATCTGTTTATGCTACGTTTGTGCTGGTTTATGCAATCAACATTTTTGTTTGTGCAAGTCTCCTTAGGTCCAAAAGCAATAATCAAAATTTGCCCCCCCCCCCCCCCCCACCCCCCAAGGAAATTTGTTCAAAAACTAACAAAATCGTGCTGGTTTGTACAATCAACATTTGTGTGAGTCTCCTTCATCCATAAAGAATAAACAACATTTTTAATGCCCCCCCCCCCCCCCCCCCCCCCCCCCCCGAGGCCTTCGTTAGTGAGTATAACGAGGGCCTCGCCCCACCCCTTTTTTGGAAATTTGGCCCAAAACTATTGCATCGTTTGTACTACGTTTTTGTAATCAAAATTTTCGTTTGAGCAAGTCTCCTTCATGACACAATAAACAACATTTTGCACCCCCCCCCCCCCCACCCCTTTGGAAATTTGCCCCAAAAACTATTAGAATCGATTGTGCTGGTTTGTGCAATAAAAAATTTCGTTTGCGCAAGTCTAGCTCCATAATAGCCAAAACAATGTCAAATCTTGCATCCTTCCCCCCACAAATTTGGAAACTTGCCCCAAAAACTATCGCAATCGTTTGTGCTACGTTTGTGCTGGTTTGTGCAATTAAAATTTTTGTTTGTTCAATTCTCCTTCATGTGAAAAATTATAATCAACATTTTGTACTAGCCCCCGCCCCCCCCCCCCCCCCCCGCCCTTTTTTGGAATATTGTTCAAAAACTATAACCTTGTTCCCGTGCAAGTCTCCTCTCAAACACACATCAGCTTGGAGATGCTACGGGATCAACAAGTCATTCTTGAGATTCAGCTACTGAGAAATGTAAACCAATACATTCCAGGCATAAACAGTTTTATGTTTGCTACGTGACCAGAGCAAGACAAAACAGATGTCCCCCTCCCCCGCGCACGCATGCAAAACTCAGTACTTGGGAATAACACCGCTAGGAGCGCGTTTGGACAGACGCATGAATTGCAGATACTGGTCCAGAAAATCTACAGCCCGCGCGGCGTCACTTTTTCCCCCAGAATAACGTTAATATGACTCCAATCAATGTGAATCTTTCACCATTAAATTCAGGGATGTTCACGAGTGTGATGAATTAGTTTGCATTACATTTGAAATACCCGTCTTAAAGATACAGGCATCAGAAGATGACGATAATTTATGTGATATTTAATGGGATTAAATTTTATTTTTTTTACTCTTCTGGGGAAATGCATATGTGTTACAAAACAACCCACAACAAAATATACCGTTCAAAGGGTATTATAACAAAATCTTAGCGTATTCCATAATGTGATTTCAAAGTTCTGGGGGCAAAAATTAGCCTTATTTAAAATTCGATTTTCCAACGATTTTCCGGAAAATTGTCGACATAGAATTTTTTAATTAATTTTATGTTACATTTTAAGTACATATATACTAAGATCAATACAAATTTCAACACATTTTGAACGGTAAGATCCACCTTAATTTGAAGGTTACGCAAAGGGTGTTGAACATTATGATAACCAAAATGATATACGGGGATGTGCTGAAGAGAATCTAGTTGAGCGGTCGCTCCACGCCAGCCAAGTCGTACGGCGCGCACACTCTCACACACCATACCGTTCAAACCTAAAGGCTGGAGCAACCCACTTTTACTGTAAGCATCAAAGTGGCATTTTCAGCCTACTAGATCTTAAAAAAGGGTTACATTTACTGGAACAGGTTATCTTAAGGGGAAGGATCGGCTGACTGCTCCCAGAGAATCAGCTCTAATTGCTATTGTGGGCGGGGTTTTTAAAGGTAAATAAGGCGGGATCAGATTTGGCGACGAATTTGTTGTCATTACTGTGATTGGTCTAGCTGGGAACAATGTTTGATATGAATGTTTTCTTCCGACTTTAATTCCCATGCAAAAAATGTAAACAGAAGTAGATCGGATACCCCGAGTATTGTTGTTATGATCGCTGGGTCCAGACTGGCTACCAACTCAAATGACATAATTGGCATCACTTTCACAACACGAACAAAATCATCGAGGATCAAGAATAATCACACGCAATAAAGTGTTCAACACTTATCTAATAGATTCAAAGATTGCAAATCCTTTTATTGATTTTTATTCCAACCATTATAACGGCGATATATGACACTGATCTTATTTCACCACCTGAGAGTATAATGCCATTGGAAAAATTTGTTTACGAATAGGTATAGGTAGTCTCATTTCTCTCTGGGTTCTTTACTAAGAGAATAATATTATCGCAATCAGAGCAAGAAAATCATTTTAGTTTTTGTGCATGTGGTTCTTGTAATAGAACGTAGACACTGTCTACTTCTTGTAAGTAGAGAGTAGAAAATACGAAAAATAATGAAATAAAGTAATAAAAATACACATGAATATTTCCAGCCTTTTCTCCGGACTATATTAGTGGAATGTTGTGAAATTTATAAATCAATGAATTAGGTAACACGATGTTAAAATTTTGAAATAATATCATATATTATTTCATTGCTCAAAACTAGTAGAAAAAATCAACAAAAAGTCACACACTTTATATTTTATATTTTGAAACCTTTGACACCTACATCGTTTTTTTTTTTAAATGGAATGGTTGGAGTAATGATAACGGTCAATACAACAATTAAATAATTATTCGCAGTTTGTCTGACAAATCATTGCTATCGGTGACCTAAACCTGTGTTCGGGATTAACGTGTGAAATAACACGTACAATGTATAATTATCATTCAGTTGCTATGATACACATTGCAACCAAAAATATTTCTTTACCTTTATAACATACAGTTTTCAGTTATAAATAATAAAATAGTGCATACATTAGGGACACACATTGATGTGCTCTTAGCGAGCGTCGAAATTCATATGTTATTCTGCACTAATAATTGTAGACGGGAAACCTGTTCGATATTGTTGTCACAATGAGAATAAATACACATCGTGACATAACCTTGACGAGATTGACTCAAGAATAATAGATAGCCCGAGATGCTACTATTTACAGTGAATTATTATGGATGCTTAGAGAAGTGTTGCCGATTTCAACAGTTATTCAATTAGCAAAAATATATTTATATCTTCAATAAAACATAAATATTAAAATTAAAATTTAAAAAATAGCATAAAAAATAATATTAAGTGAAGTCTTTATTAATACAACAGCGAATTTTCTTATGATAAATTAAATTGTTGGGAAGATTTGTACATGGCTGTTTTGAATATCAACATTCTATGTTTCTGAAAATTTTCACTTACATTTTATCAACTTACAATGAAAATTTAATTTTAGGCCATTTCCAATCATTTTAGATGGTATACACTTTATGATAGATAGATTTTTATAAATTAGGTAAGATGATTTAGACAACTCTGAGGTCCGTCTGTCTCCAGTCGTCGTTGATTGTGTAAATGCCGGGGAAACTGATGATTATTGTTGACATACAAACTCTCGCTATCAGTGCACTATTTATATTTCCATGCTGTCTCTTAGGACCCTCCCATCATCCCCTTCCACACCGTTACTGGAACTCCCAGAATGTTTACTTGCAACTTCAGTCGGTTTCAGTGCCCCTGGTTTTATGCAAAACTCATAACATTGATGGTGTGAGAAAGCAAATTGTGCCTCTACCGATCAAGTTAGAAAAAAAGTTTCAAGGGCAAAGTTGCTTGAAATTAAATCTAGTTTAAGCGTCGTTGAACCAATTTTTAAAATTATTAGTTTTATTTACTCAATAATTACGCAACATATAACTACTTATAACTTTAAGGTGATTAAAAATTTCAAATAAGTGGTCAACGCTGCATAATCTGCAATTCATTCTCCACAACTTTGTCGCTTTAACATCTAGTCTATCTTCAACGAGACGGGGCGATAACTGCTTTCCAGCCGAGGTCCTCATTCAGAGGCTCTTCCTTCCCCTTAATTAATTTGGAAATTACAACGATTTTGCAAGAGCTTAGAGTAGCTATTTTTACCACTAAGGCCAATGTTCAAGGTCATGTAACTTGAGAAGGTTGAATTTGAAAAATGTGAAAAAATTTATTTGAACTCAACTTGTGTCAAGTTACATCATCAAATTTTGAAAATTATCTAAAATCATGCCGCAACGATTTTTTCGGGATTTGGTCGTTTTTAAATGGAATTACCCTAGATATAAAACACGTTTTTGAAAAATTTGGACTTAGACAGTTTCTCCTCCAAGCCCACAAAATGTTGACATCTGGAGTTAAGGTTTACCCATAAAAAAAAACACTCCGTGTAAAAATACCAGCCAAGTCTCTTCAACTATAAAAAAATAGAAGAAATCTAAAAATTCAGCACTGAAAAGTAGTGATATCAAAAAATGGGCCAAGTCAAAACTTAATTTGAAAAACCAAAATACACTTGGCGCATCGTGTATATAAATAGTAAAGAAGCATATGCAAAAATCAAATGTACCTAAATATATATAATATGGAATCGTTCCATTAAAAAACGACCAAATCCCGAAAACTTCTTTGCGGCATGATTTTTGATAATTTTCAAATTTTACTATGTTTTAACTTGATACAAGTTGAGTTCAAATTAATTTTGTCACATTTTTAAAATTCACCCTTCTCAAGTTACATGACCTTGAACATTGGCCTGAGTGGTAAAAATGACTCGTCTAAGCTATTGCAAAAGTAGCTGGCATTTCCAAACGAACCAAGATAGCGGGTTCCAGTAAACGTAGCCCAGCAAACACAGAGTGTCAGATTTGTGCTGGGCCGATGCCTACCAACGGCGCCGGTCCGGTGTCGCACGTTGACACTGGCCCGGCAAAATTGTGTCCGCCGGGCCGTCATCTATTTGTTATCGGACAGCGGACACCAAGCAGTCACATATCCGCGTCCATTCCGTCACGAATATGACACTCTCTAAAAGACTAGATGCGCGTAGTACACTGGCCCGGCATCAAAACGATACGTTTCGAACACTATTCTGACACATTGCGGACAGAATTCTGATATCTTTCGGACGCCATTCTGATACATATCGTACGCCATTCTGTTACATTTTGGACACCATTCCGTTACATATCGGATACAATGCGGATACCAATCCTGCATTGAATCCCGCCCCTTCCCCCACCCCCTTCCTACTAAATATTCATAATTTGATTATTTATTGGTAATTAATTAATTGATTAATTTTTTTAATTATTATTTAATTATTTCCGACATTGTTGGAAAGGTTGGAATAAAATAAAAAATTATTTCAGGAAACGAAGGGAGGAAATAATTAATTTTGATTTAAACGAATAATTTATTTATTGGTTTTAGAATTGACACAAATATACAAAAATTACGAATGTAAATTCAAGTCTGATGCGTTTCGCAGCCAAGGCACCAGCCGTAGACATCATCTTTCTTCACACAGTTGCGTAGGATCTTATTTCGCAGAGCAGCAACTAAAACACAAACAATTTTCATACAATAAATAAAAATTGAAAACTTGTCTTGATGATGAACGAACACTTTGTTTAACCAGTGGCGTAGGAACGTTTTCGAAGTTAGTGGGGGCAAGGAATCACGCCAGAAAAGAAATTTTCGTCAACAAGAAGGTCTCTGGGGCGAAAGCCCCAGCCGCCGCCGGCGAAAATTTTGGGAAATTAAAGGTTGAAATGGCGTCTAAATGCTATCTTAAATCGTTGTAATGACAAGAATGGTATAGGGAAAATTTGTTTTATTTACTCATTGAAGTACTACGTATAATACCCTAACTTAAGAGGACATTCCATGTTCCCCAAGTGACTTGTCATGAAAATGTACAAAATTGGAAATAAAACTGAAACTGAATGATAACTGCATTTGCTAATTAGGTACTTTTAAAGTACTAAAAGTACCACTATAATACTTATCTTTAAGAACACAAAAATCCACAGCATACGCAACTGGATTTACAATAACTGAAGAAGTGTCACAAAGCATTTGAAATTAAAATATTTAAACGAAATAAACATTTCAGACAATTTTTTAGCTGTAAATCCAGTTTCGTATGCTGGGGATTTTTGAATTAAGGTAGGTAATAGTAGAAGGTCAGGTCCAATTTGAGTCTGGGGGAGGGCTTAGAGTAATACGCGTGTCTGGACCTTGCAGGCTCGGAAAAGTTTTGAATTTCAATATGAATTTAATGCATTTTTAACGCGATTTAAACACAAATGTTGGTCGATTTGATATTTAAATTCTCAAATCACTACTTTTTAAAAATTATTACATTTATTTTTGCCCCCCTTTGCCCCTCTTCCCTGAAAGTTGGTGGGAGCATTGCCCCCCTTGCCCCCCCCCCCCCCCCCCCGGTTCCTACGCCACTGACTTTAACTACCAACAATCAAGATAATCACAACTTAAAATACTTTCTTTCCCCCAATGCCCCCCTGTGTTGATAGTTTTTAAATTAACCATCGTACATAAAACATTCATTCATTGTTCATAAAAATAAGTGAACGTAAAATTTGTGACATTTTACTTCTAATTTACCTAGGTAATAGTAAATCGATTATTCAAAAATAAAAAACGAATACATTAATTCTGCCCTACCAACCATAAAGCACCCAAGTGACACAAACCTTGTTCCGAGATAATTGACAAAACGTGTTTCAATCTCTGCCTTGCCTTAACATTAACTTTTAATATTTTTTTTAAGTGCTAGGTGACATGAAATTTTGTGCTTTATCTGAATATGACGGAAAAAATAGGTAGGTACTGAAAAGCTTATATTTGTTTAAAATGGAGTAATTTATTTCCAGGCCTTCCAAAGCACGATGGAATGAAGCATTTGAAGTTCGGAACCAATGTGGATTTATCCGATGAACGGAAATGGCGATCCCAACTCCAGGAGCTGATGAAACTACCAGCGTTTGCTCGCGTCGTATCGGCAGGAAACATGTTGTCACATGTCGGTCACGTGATTCTAGGCATGAATACCGTGCAACTCTACATGAAGGTAATACAATTTTATTAGTATTACAATTAATAAACATGCTAGTATGACACAGTAAAACAGATAAATTTTAATATAAAACCGCTTGTGAACTTTTTCACTGGTATTATCAAAAGGATCAAATGAATAATTGGTATATAATATTCTCTTTTTTTATGAGATACAAATTTGATGGTTGAATAGAATATTTATAAAATTAACATTTAGTTTTAAAATTATTAAAGAAAATCTATAAATCCAAGAAGAAATTAACTAGTATACAACTCGAGGTACTACCAAAACTGTATACATATACATACCTATTTAGTATTTGTTTACCTCTATAAAGGTGATTTCTCAAGATTGCTATTTAACTCTTTATAGGTAGTAAAATAATCAATTATAACTTATTTTCTAACTTCAATTGTTTACAAAATTGTTTGAAGAATCCAGGTATGGTCCCTCTGGCTCCAATAAACAATCTGCTAACAACTCTCTATCTCTCGTACATACTACATAGTACTTTTCCTTGAAGTAGGGAATGGTCGGTTCATAGATCAATATTGTCATCAGCCTTCATGCTATGGTTGAACAGATGAGTTCTGATCAATGATCATGTTGTTGCATTTTGTTTTTACTTTTTTGGATTCCCTCAGATTGGGTGATGATTGTGAACTGCAAATTGAGATAAACTTTATTGATAAACACTGCAATTATAAAATGGATGCCTTACATTCTAACTAATATAGTAACATAAATAGCCATAAAACCAAATTTCAAAAGGTAGTTTGTAGATTTGCTTAGAAATGTGCGTAGGATTCCAAGGTATTAGAAGTTCATTCAATTTAGAGATGGTTATTTTCCAAATTTTTGAATACCTTCTACAACTGTTCTGGCATACCATATGGTTTCTTTTACACTAGGTAATTATTTGATATTAATCATACATTTTACATAGAATTTAATGATTAAAAGGTCGTGAAATGGGTACTAAAATAGTAATAACTAACTACACATCAAAACTTGCCCTTGAACAGTATTGGCAGGAAAACACAATTATTTTGAAAAATTAAGATAATTCTGCTTTTTTTTGCACTTTTATGCCATCCATGGTAAACACTCGGTTACAGTCCAACAAATTGCAGAAATTAACTTTCATAAAAATGTATTAAAATGTTCCAACTTGCATCTCTAATTAAATTGCTTGATAATTAATTTCTGTTTCCGCTGACATTAATGCTTTTTCAGGTGCCAGGAAGTATTTCTTGATAATTTCTGTTTCCGCTGACAATAATGCTTGTTTCAGGTGCCAGGAAGTATTGTGTGATAATTTCTGTTTCCGCTGACATTAATGCTTTTTCATGTGCCAGGAAGTATTGCTTGATAATTTCTGTTTTCACTGACATTAATGCTTTTTCAGGTGCCAGGAAGTATTGCTTGATAATTTCTGTTTCCGCTGACAATGCTTTTTCAGGTGCCAGGAAGTATTGCTTGATAATTTCTGTTTCCGCTGACAATAATGCTTTTTCAGGTGCCAGGAAGTCGAACCCCAGGTCATCAAGAGAACAACAACTTCTGCTCAATCAACATCAACATCGGTCCGGGCGAATGTGAATGGTTTGCGGTTCCGGATGCTTACTGGGGAATGATATACAGCTTGTGTGAGAGGAACAACACGAACTACCTGCATGGCTCCTGGTGGCCTTCTCTAGAGGACCTCTACCAGGTACTTTATAACAATAAAGAAGAATTACACATCAAGTGTGCTTTATAGCGATCACACAATTCTAGGGGTCTGCGGTTAGCACTTTTAATGTTCGGGACGGGATCGGGACGGGATTTGAAAATTCCCGCGGTTATCGGTTTCGGTTCGGGAAATTTCATCAAGGCATAACTTTTTAAAACTTTTTAAATTTTTGAATATTTTTTGATATTTTTATACTTTGACACAAGTGTTGTTACTACTGTTGAATGCATTAATTTAATAACAAATCTCAATTTCCTTTTTGATTAGGTAGTCATAAGCAAAACATACGGAACACTGCTTGGTTTTCACTAATTTTCATAAATAAATCCCAAATTGGGACGCACATAGACACTTTTGGAGGGTTATGAAGTTCGTCACCATTTGCAGCCTGAAAAGCAGTTCTTTGTTGTGTCCTCTTCCAAATTACCATTTTCTGTTCATCTTCATTCAAAAAGAATTAATACTCAAAATCAAATATCTATATCTATTTAATTATAGATTCAAAGTTTACAGTTTTAACTAATGAAGACGACACATTTATATTACAAAGTAGTAAGTAACCACTCTCTTTGTTTACAAACAAAGTAAGGGAGTGGTTACACCCAGCCAGTATATTAGTATCTTTGGTTACACCCCTCACTTCCAACATGCTTCCAACAGGGGAATATCTGTTGTATTCACAGGACGACGGCACACGTGAAAGACAGCTGACGACAGACAGCATTAATTGTTATCTGAACCATGTCTGAACTTCCCGAAACCGAACCGAATTTCGGGAAGCTGAATCTTGGTAAATCGGGAAGTTCACTAACCGAAAATTTCCCGAAAATTCGGGATCCCGCAGACCCCTACACAACATATGAACATATGAACTTCCATATGAACTTCCTTCATATTCCCAGCGGCTATGTCGCCAGCAAATACCTATATAAGGGTCAATATATGTTAAACGACATTTAGTTTCAGCCTTGAAGGGAGTTGGGGGTGGAAAGGGGCTGGGAGGGGAGCGGTGAAAACATTGCAGCATTCTGATAAACTGACATAAAAATAAATAGACAACATAACAGGTGTTTAGAATTTTTTATAACAGTTTAGTATTACAAAAGTCAGCACTTTTTAGGAATAAAGGTTTACCCAGGTTAATGTCCCACTTCTAGTTGAACAGCTTTTAGTTTCAGACTTCAAGTGGTTTTGATTATTCAATTCAATTTCTTTATTAATCAATTATTAGGAAAATGCAACTGAATGGCGCCACCCCAGAAGCAAATGCTTGAGTGGGGATGAGCGTAAGAACTATAAATAATGATACAATACTAGAGTTGGGCGAACCTCATATTTTTTAACCAAAACCTCCGAACCGAACCTCTGGCTTTTACCAACACTTCTGCAAAATTGTACTCTCAATTGACTAGGGTTGTGCGAACCTTCAATTTTCAAGTCAAACCGAACCGAACCTCAAGATTTCCAAACCTTTTTTGAACCCGAACCCGAACCTTAAAAAACTGTGAATACCGTATTAACTCGTGTATAAGATGCAATTATATGTCAATATTTTGATTCTGAAAACGGCCCTGCGTCTTATACACGCATACCAAGCTTTTTTTCCCAGTAAATCCAAGGTGGATGTTTGTAAACAGAGCTGTGGTAGACTGCCACATGTTGTCTATCTCTGCCTTTCTTTCTCACTCTGTCTGGACTACTCATACTGTGTCTAGACACAACACTATTAACATACCTATTACATTTTTGCAACCAAATGTTTTCCCTTGCATTTAGATCAGGAGACAAAATATATGTTTACGTCTGAAAAACATTGCTCTGACAGACATAAAATAGACAAAACACTTGTTGAATGGCGATCTTAATGGAAGGGGAGGAGAGGAGTTGGGTTTGTTTTGGAATGCAGAGGAAAGGCAGGTGCATGCCTCTTAGAGCAAGCAACAGCTGCTGGGAAGAGACTCCCCTTTCTCAGAAGCAGGAAATTACTGTTTGTTTACAACAAGTTGGCAGTGATTTTCATTCAAATAGCTCAGTTAGCTGGAAAACCAACATTTAGATGGATATCATGTATACAAAGTACAAACACACAATGTTTTTCATCATTTTACTGCGTCTTATACACGCATGCTAAGTGTTTTCTTCAAATAGACTTCTCAAAACAAGGGTGCATCTTATACAAGAGTGCGTCTTATACACGAGTTAATACGGTATCAATCAAATAATTTTTGTATGAAGTGACTACAAAAATTGATGTTTCTGTTTATTAATCATTGAAAAACGCCCGGTAGAAGGCCCTAATTCGTCAATGCTGTTGCCAACAATACTTTCTCAGTCTTTTCTTTTTATGAAATGGGATCTAACCAATCAAGTTAGGTGATTATAATTGATTACTGTAACTAATAGTTACAAAAATTGGTTTGAAAATTGGCAATCCCATTCTCAGCAAAATCATCTCTTTCACTCAATCTAAAATTGACGAATTATTCCCATTAATTATGCACAGAAAATAATTGGAGATATCTACATAGGTACCTTCCAAATGAGCAGAAAATCTGCAGGTAAGGTAGTAGTAGGTACCTACATACCTACTAGTTAGTCCTAGTAACTAGCCTACTTTAAATGACGTCAACCAAAATTAAACATTGAATGCTTACCCACTGGCCACTTCCATCTCTACAAGAGATGGATCACCATCTTCTTCATCTGAACCAATGACATAAAACCTTTTAGTTTTCTTCTTCATTTGATTTGCCATTTCTTCACAAAGAACAGTTGAGTTGCAGACGAATTTACATTAAACTTTTAGTCACTAGTGTCATGGCTGCTGCCGTGCTGTGTGTGTGTTTGTTTTGGCCGACTGTCGCGGCTGTTTCTTCCTGTGAGCACACTCCCAATCGGCACGAAAATTTAAACGAAGCATCAGAGGTTCAAATTCAAAGGGAGGTTTGGAAAAGGTTCGGAAAACGAACCTGGGGGGTACGAAACTGGAACCTTTACGCCCGCTTCGGTTCGACCCGGTTTTCGAACCGGTTCGCACAACCTACAATAAACTAATTTGTGCCCGTAATTTTAGTGCATTTTAATTTTGATAAAATTAATTCACATCATTGAATAAAAAGAAAAGAAAAATTTAATTTAATTAATAAGGTGGTGCAAGCGCTTGGCCGTTTAAGAAAATTGAGAGAGAAAAATTGTTTCATAAGTGGGTGTAACTTTGATAGGATGTTCACATGATCAGTCTGATTGTATATAAGTAGCACTTTTTAATTTTTGCTTCTTGCATTGTTAATTAGGCGCCGGTTTTACAACAAAACCGCTCAAAACTATGAAATTTCAAATACGATTGGAGACCAAACCCGTTAACCAACTGATCTCAAATTTTAATCATGATTAGTTAAAAGACAAACTTAGGGTTATCACTTGGCACATTTTTGAAATTAAATTCCATACATCACCCAGCGAGACAAGAAAATAGAAAATTTTTCACCAAAAATCAACTAATTATTACTAATTAACGAAGCAAAAAATAAAAATGTACCCAGGGATAACCACAAGTTTGTCTTTTATCTATTTATGATTCAAATTTCAAATAATTTTGTCAAACCATTTTGTCTCCAATCGTATATAAAACAGTGCCTGAAACACACGGCAAAATCGCTCGCGCTTGCAGCACCTTAATAGAGTCCTAGAGTGCCACTCCCACTACCCATATCCTACATATGTATTTTGGTTTGTATCTCTTATGGAAAATAACAAGGGGACTTACTTTGATTGCTGGTCAATTATAAACGAAACAGAGTTAAGAAAATCCCAATACACCACCATTAACTTCAGTCTTTCTTTTATAATCCAAGCGATGGCTCAAAGATTGCCCTATTGACACAATAAACGCTGCCATAAATTGCAAGTAATAAACCACAGTTTAATAAAATAAAAGCTCATTAATTGATCTTCTCACCAACGTTCTAGGTGTAATCTTTGTATCTAGTAGATCTACATATAACACGTTCTTGTTGTGGTATCAACTAATGTACCTAGGTATCATCAGAGGTTTTTATTTTATATTTATTATTTTGTATTTATTTTATTTTAATTTTAGAAATAGTTAATAACGGACAATTATTAATATTTAGTATTCAGTAATACTGCAACATGCATATTATATTCAGTATCTTGTATTCCATATATAATGTACCTAGTGGATGTATTATGACTATGATTAGAAACATGACGATATAACATGGTATAATGTTCTGTACAATATTGTTCACAGTATAACATGGTATGACATAGCATCAAGTTGAGTATCAACAAATATTCTTTTTTAAATTTTCATTTTACTGATTAATAACTGACAATGTATATTTAGTATTAGTATTTAGTATTTAGTAATCGTTCAGCTATATATTACATTCCGTATAATAATGTCTCTGGTATATTATATAAATCCATGTAAAATGTCCATGTGTTATCCATGTAAAATATGCCCCGACACAAGTCTTCGTGACTTATTGGGGTATATATATCAAACAAATATGTAAACACTGTGTGAACACACTCTCTGTACCATTTTGAAAAATAAAAATAAATCAAAATCAAAAAAAATCAAAGTCAACACATCTCTTCAAATATATACCAAATTTAAACTGTTTAAAAACAGCTCCAAAGTGCGACGTTGCAATCTACATAAATAATAATGTCTCAACACTGCACAGCGCGATGTCGAAGAGAGCTGGCAACGGCGTGTTTACAAAACTGAAACCAATTTCAACATTGATGCCAGACGTTGCACTTCAATTTTCGAATGTCGATGAAAAGTAAACAAATCCGAAGCTTTTCTGTGTTACTCGAGTTCTTGCATTGAATCAGTTCGCATTATAGTCGTTGTAATTGCAAGATACCATAAAACGAGGTGTAATAAGCTGTTTAATTAAATGCACACTACAGTCCATTGAATTTATATTTTGCAACAGTGTGCTTTGTCATGACGTCATACACTGTGTACCGCCTTGTTTAACTTCTAACAGTTTATAATTGGTATATATTTGAAGAGATGTGTTGACATAACATTATAAAAGAAAGACTGAAGTTATAGGTGGTGTATTGGGATGTTCTTAACTCTGTTTCGTTTATAAATGACCAGCAATCAAAGTTAGTCTCCATGTTATTTTCCATAAGAGATACAACCAAAATACTCCGGATATGGGTAGTGAGAGTGGCACTCTAGTACTCTATTCTGTAACATTAGGCATCTTTGGCTTCTTGTCACACAGCCTTCTATCACAGCCTTCTAACACTACATTGGAATGAAATGTTTACTGGAAATTTCAAATTGGCGCCGCGAGAAAGGTTCGGTTCGGATGTTTCATTTTAAGGTTTGGTTCGCGAACTTCTAAAGCCGATTCGGTTCGGGTTTCGAACCGGTTCGCCCAACCCTATACAATACCTATACATAAAATTACAATGTGCAATTGTTACTTGTAAAATCCACTACGTTTGCATTTCTGCCGTAGTGGATTATGTATTTACCAATTGTAATTGAGACTGAAATAAAGGAAAATAATACTATTAATGTTTGCAGGAGAACATCCCTGTGTATCGCTTCACTCAGCGGCCGGGGGATCTGGTTTGGGTCAACGCCGGATGTGTCCATTGGGTCCAAGCCACTGGTTGGTGCAACAACATTGCATGGAACGTCGGCCCCTTGACGGCGCGACAATACCAACTGGCTATCGAGCGCTACGAGTGGAACAAACTGCAGTCGTTCAAGAGCATTGTCCCAATGGTTCACCTCTCTTGGAATCTTGCGAGAAACATTAAAGTCTCAGATCCCAAACTGTTTCATCTTATCAAGTAAGTTCTCATTGAATGTCAAATTGATGGCAATTGTAGCTTTCTTTCGATCGTTGGCTTTTAATATGTAAACTAAATAGTTTTTTTCCCAACTACCTTTTCCCAACTACAGGTTAACTGTACACAAGAACAAAACTTTTAAAATGACTGCCAAGCACCTACCCACCTAAAAGTATTGAGATCTAAAAGAAGGGCCAACCAATAATATTGTTAAAACATGTTTGCACTTAAAATTCGTGAAATAATTTTGCCCAGATACTGCCGCCAAGCACTACACTTTACTTTGTGACTGAATTTGGCATAAAATGAGCTTCCAAATTTCAAACATTAACCGTTGGTAATAGAAAATATACCTAAACTAATTGAAAACAAAAAAATTAAATAATTTAAAAGCAAAATAAAAATAACAAAATAAACTTGGCGCATTCTTTAAAAAGAGGGCATCACAAGAAAGAATAATAAAATAGAAGTTCGTGGCCAGTGAAAATTCAATACGTTTCAATAAAGATAAATCAATTTTATTGAAGTTTTCTAATTTTTTCTACTATTAAAAAGTGTGTATTTCACATACTTTATACAATTTCAATAATACAAAGAAGATAGTCTTGCCATTGACAGGGCAGTGTTCATGTGACCGACCAATGAACGACAAGATCGACTTGCTATTCTAATCGTGAATGAACTTTAACATACCTATGAAAGGTTATTCCGCTACATTTTCTTTGTTCTTACATTTTCACAAGAAGAAACCATTCTGTATAAGTCGCAATGATAAAACCACACATCTAAAATCTTTGCTGTTTCAAGCTAAACTGAACTGGAATCGAATTCACTGTGACACTCTATTAATAGATTATGACTATTGTTTATGGGCATGTTGCAATGTTGTAAATAAACTGCGTCTCTTGATATTCTCGGGAACACACAACCAAGCATTTAGTGTGTCTGACACGCACGCTGAGGAGCAAATTCTCAGCTTGCGCGCTTTTTGAAAATTCAGTTTGACACCTTTATTTTACTCCAATAAACTTAAAAAAAAATATGTAAAACATCCTGGCACTGTTTTCTTGATAGTAAGTGAATACAAATTGGGGGTAGTCGATTTAAAATTTTCGTAAGGGGCTCCGAGACTTTTCTTGCTGAAAAAACTTTGGTGTAGTGGTAACATGGTTTAGAATGTAAGTGTGTAAATTTTCAGCTGATTATAAGACCAATGTGACAAATGCCGATTTTAATTCTGTTTTTTTCTGGGCTATTCGCTTTGCAGTAGTCCACTCATCACAAGACTTACGCGCGGCTTCACTTCCCGCGCAACTGGATTTGTCTATAGTATAATTGGTCATTGGGTCCAAGTCACTTGCCTTGGGTTACGGAGCTAATCAGTCCAATGGACATTAGAGCAGCTGTGCCCTAAATCAAAGAGAAAGAGCGGAACGAAAAATTGAAATAACTTCACTTGCCGTCAAACAAAATTTTCCAGATTTTCTTACAAAGGTTCGCATGGGAGTCTAGAATCTATGTCTCTGACAAATTTCAACTCTAAAGACTAAACCGTGCGATCTGTAGAGACGGTCAATTGAAATTGACCGTGGGCAGCCACGACTAGCATGAAAGTCATTATGAGCATGTTTCAGGCCCAATTTTCACCCTGAAGGGATGATCTCAGCACTTTTAAATTTGGTATGTGTTGTCAGGTATACTAGCTAAATGTACCCCATAAGCATGGTTTTTACCTTTCATTTCTAACTCTGTGCATGCCAGGCGACACCTCGCTAAGACCAATTAAACTTAAACCGTAGCGGTATAAGTCTCTGGTAGTATACTCATAGCGTTATAAAAAGTAGACCTCGTAAGGAAACGGTGTAAGGAAGCGTAGAGCTAACGCGGAACAACTATTACAGCTGCTCATGACGAAAATGATTTGCAGTTCTACAAGTTTTATTGATCTAAAATGTTTCGCTGAGCTCATTCCAGCGCCTTCAGCATCTATAAATACATTTAAAAAAACACAACTAGTAGAGTAGGTATTATGAAAAGAGAACTAGGTAGCTGCAACTAGTGAGAGCGGCTCCCAAATTACAAAGCATTAATTTCACAATGTTTGCATGCACACTTGGCCAAACTAAAAGCGGTATTGAAATCGACTACTCCATCCTTCAAACTGTCTCTTAAGCGCACAGAGTCAATGATCTTCTTCGCCGTATCTGTATCAGTTACCTGATTGTTTCTTCTTTTCTTGAGCGAATCCTCAGCCCATTCCCCTTTATTGCCGACATTGGACAACTGATTAATTACTCTGATTATTCTGATTATTCTGGTATGTAATGACATGAGTTACTGATGACATGAGTTAACTTGTTTTCAGGAACAGTTTGCTGCGAACTCTTCGTCAGTGTTCGCTGATCCTCGAGTATGTGCGGTCTAAAGGAGTGGAAGTGAGATTCCATGGGCGAGGCATCAAGGAAGCTTCCCACTATTGTGGGGTATGCGAGGTAATGCAACATTTCATTGACTATTTCCCACTATTGTGGGGTATGCGAGGTAATGCAACATTTCATTGACTATTTCCCACTATTGTGGGGTATGCGAGGTAATGCAACATTTCATTGACTATTTCCCACTATTGTGGCGTATGCGAGGTAATGCAACATTTCATTGACTATTTCCCACTATTGTGGCGTATGCGAGGTAATGCAACATTTCATTGACTATTTCTCACTATTGTGGCGTATGCGAGGTAATGCAACATTTCATTGACTATTTCCCACTATTGTGGCGTATGCGAGGTAATGCAACATTTCATTGACTATTTCCCACTATTGTGGCGTATGCGAGGTAATGCAACATTTCATTGACTATTTCCCACTATTGTGGCGTATGCGAGGTAATGCAACATTTCATTGACTATGCTACCTACTCTCCCCACTTCTCCCACTCTTTTTCTATCACTACTTGCCACTTCAAACTCCCGATATGGTATTCGACTCCTCTGCTTTCTCTTTAAGTGGCTTAACCACCGCAGCCGCTCTCTCCCCAGTTTGTACGTCAACCTCTCCACTTTCAAGCCTGTTCTAATGTTTTCAATACCTACTGATCTTGTCCATCTTTGTAACTCCTTGTAGCTTGTAAAGAATTTCATTTCCGCTGCCTGCAACTGGCTCTCCTCCTTTCCTCTAATCGCCCACGTTACGGAACCGTAGGTGAGGATTGGCAAGCATTATGCTTTGAAAATAAGTAATTTACACTTCTTTGGGAACTGTTAATTCCGAAGCTTTCGGACTAGCTGGAAAGTTTTATATAAAGTTATATTACATATTATAGAAAAGTTTTTATTTAAGTATTTAAGAAATGAAAGAAGAAATGAAGAAATGAAAATGCAGGCTGCGGAAATGACGTTCCTGAGAAGTGTGGCAGGGGTGACGAAGATGGACAAGGTGAGGAGTGCAAAGATTAGAAAGGACCTAGAAGTGGAGTCTCTTAGATTTAAACTTGGAAAAGAGAGGCTAAGATGGTACGGACATATGAAGAGGATACCATATAGAGAGGCAGAGCGTGCAGCCATGGGTGGCAGAAGAAAGGCAGGAAGACCTAGAACTAAATGGATGAACGGAATAGAGGCAGCCGCAGAAGAAAGAGGAGAGTGTTGGGGAGTAATTACAACAGAGAAGTGGTGGGAAGACAGAGAGAGATGGAGGGAACTGGTGGAAAGAGAGGAGCCTGAAGAAGTGGAAGAGAAGATTGAAGAAGTGTGGAGTGTCGGACTTGGCAAGTCGGCTCTGAGATCACAAGTGCCCTAGAACATTGGTGGGATCATCCCACCCCCTGATCCGACAATATGTAGTTGGAAGCAGGGTCACGATATTTATTATTATTTAAGTAAGTTT
Source organism: Leuctra nigra (assembly GCA_934045905.1). Lineage (NCBI taxonomy): Eukaryota > Metazoa > Arthropoda > Insecta > Plecoptera > Leuctridae > Leuctra > Leuctra nigra. The sequence continues at coordinate 2,572,039 of OW203763.1, forward strand.
ATATAAAATAAATAATAAATATTGCGACCCTGCTACCATGCGACCCTGCTTTTAAAGTATTAAAAAATATTAAAAGTCGACAGGACCCCCAGAAAATTTCGATTCCGATGTAAAAAAAATCTTAGAAATGCATGAAAATGCACTAGCTCTGGGTTGTACGTGACATTTTATCGTGTGTTGCATATTGCATATACTGCTGTGAAGTAAGTTATTTTAATTCAAATACTGAAAACCACAAAAAAACATAAAAAGGCGGCCCCTACTTTTCTCTTAACGGCTTGACCGATTGTTTTCAAAATTTAACAGCATAGAGATAAAGAGTAAATCTGTGCCTCTAGTGATCCAAAAAAATAATAAAAAATGTTTTTTCTCGTTTTGAGGAAGTGCTAACATGGGCAATATATTTGTCTTTTTGGCACCACTGCCCTGAAAATACTAAACAAAAAATAACACTTTTGGCCCACTAGAGGCACAGATTTATTATTTATCTATAATCTGTGAAAATTTGAAGACAATCGGTAAAGCCGTTTAGAAAAAAGTAGGGGCCGCCTTTTTGTTCTTCATAAAACATGGATTTCATCAAGTGGTATCGGTGGTATCGCGAGTATCGGTATCGGCCCATCTCTAATTCTAATTATGTGATGAAATCTGCTGAAGCTGTCAGAATCATGGAAATAAATGTTTCTTGCTAGGTTTATAGCTTTTTAGCAGGCCAAAGCAGGGGGTTTTAGCTTTGCAGTTTGCCTCTGGGATTTATGGTCCGTGTCACACGGAGTTGTCCGCCAGACTTGGCCCCTAATGTTGCTAAAAACCGGTTTTTTGTCCATCCCTCAGCCGCTGTGTGCGATCGCGTGGTCTTCCGAGACCATCCCTCTCTCTCGGACAAGGGGTACTCAAAATATCTTAGCGAACAACTTAGCGGAAAAATGCTTTTTACATTGGAATCGAAGTATTCCAATGTTATGTTATTTTATTACTGGAAGTAGGTAGGTAGGTACTGCAAATATTTTTTTTTATTTCTCTTCTGAAAAGTGACCTACCTCATTACATAAATATGTCAACAGTATTAAAAAAGGCTCTTCGTAATAATGTGTTATTATACACACTGTATTGTATTGTATTTATTATCTTCCCGTAGATCAGTACAGAATACAAATATGGGCATCACCAGATGCATTTGAAAACATAAATGTTATAATTGTAGGTATCTGTAGGTAACACTTCATTCGTTTTGTACACTATTAGATTTGTATTTCGTGAAACGTGATTGACTCGTAATTGACTCGGCAACACCGCCATCAGCTGCAGAATAGATTGTGCTGAAAGGGTGGGGCTTGGAAAGGGAGAGTATTAGTTCGTAAGATGACCAAACATTCCAGCAGCACAAACAAGGTCACTTGGACATCACCAATTGTCACCAGTGTTCATTCAAAACATGATCCAAGCTGAATAAATGCGGTTGCATTAAAAAAATCACACAGACCGCAATTTTCACTCTACAGACTTGCAAGTGGGCTCGTTGTCTTCGTTATTGAAAATGCAAAGAAGGTCCCAAGTTTCTTTTTGTTAATAACTTGATATCTAATATCTAACCTAGCCACAGACACCAACAAATGTGGCAAAAATTCCGGTACATACCGACCTTATTTTAGAAAAATTGCAATATAAATACCAAAAAAGGACTTGAGTACTTCATAGATATCATATATGTATTATAAATATTCGTGCCAAGTTTCAGCTTGCTATGTTGAACGGCTATTTAGTTTAGATCTTTTCTGTGAATCGTCTTGGACCAGTTTGCATCGTCCCGGATATTTTTTGGACTTGCCAAAATGGGTTGATTTCGCTAAAAATCGATCTCAGCTGACATCTTCTTACAATATTTGCCCTGAAATTAAAGTCTCATACTTCCCTCGGATCCCCTTAAGAGGGCTGTGTAGTAAGCGTGGCCTTGAAGAGCTTTTAATCGTTTTTTTATCAATATCTTGTACCAATGCAATTGTTAATAAAATAAGGCTTTGTACGAGTATTCAGAACAGTCCAATAAAAATAGTTTCATAGTTTGTAATAAGTTATTAGTTTTATTTTGTCCAACAGATGTTTAGTGCCATAATTTTACTAATTTTCTATGCCAGTGTGCAAAGGTGTTTGAAAAAATAGTGGAGTGTAGATTGTAGAATTGCGTGGAAGGTGGATTGAGAGAGGAGCAGTATGGATTTAGGAGAGGGCGATCTACAATTGACGCAATTTTCACTGTGCGTCAGATGATGGAGCAGCAGTGGGAGAAGGGTCAAACTATGCATATGGCCTTCTTGGACTTGGAGAAGGCATATGATAGGTTGCCAAGGGAAAGAGTGTGGGAGTGTCTGGTAAAGAGAGGAATAGGCAAGGAGTTGGTTGAGCGGATCAAAAGTATGTACCGGAACAGTGTGAGTTGTATGCAGTCGGGAGTGGGGAGATCGAAATGGTTTAATATTAGTGAAGGGCTTCGGCAAGGGAGTGTTCTATCACCAATGCTGTTCATCATAGTAATGGACGAGTTGCTGAAGAAAGTGGAGCCAATGAGGGGGATGATACACGAACACTAATTTATGCAGATGATGTGGTGGTGTGGGGAGAAACTAGGGAGGAAGTGCAGTTAAAGATTGATAAGTGAAATGTATTTCCTGCCAATTCTAACATACGGGGCAGTGACGTGGTCAGCGGGAGGACAGGAAATGGATCAGCTTCAGGCAGCGGAGATGAAGTTCTTGAGGAGTGTGAAGGGAGTCACAAGAATGGACAAGATCCAAAGTAAGAAGATAAGAAGTGAGCTGGGGGTAGAGAGATTGGGGTTTAAATTGGGCAGAGAGAGACTTCGGTGGTTTGGCCACATGAAGAGGATGGGAACAGGGCGAGTGCCCCGGCGGGTGTTTGAGTCGGCTACTTCTGGACCACGTAGAGTAGGAAGACCAAGAGAGAGATGGATTGGAGTTATTAAGGGCGATGTTTTGGAGAGAGGAGGAAGTTGGAGTGAGTTGGAGGCTGAAAGACAGTGGGAGGACAGAACAAGGTGGAGGCAATTTGTGGAACAATTGGAAGTGGAGGAAGAAGAAGAAGACGAGGAGGAGATGCCAGGCGTGGCCAGCCGGTCTCCAGTAGTCCTGCGGCCCTAGTGTTGGTGGGAACACCCACCCCCTGACCCATTAAATTGGAACCAGCGGATAGATTATTATTATTCGGGCACTAAACATTTGTAGGACAAAGTAAATTTAATAAACCATTACAAGCTATGGAATTATATTCATTGAACTGTTCTGAATACTCGTACAAAGCCTTATTTTGTTAACAATTACACTGGTAAAAGATATTGATAAAAATCGATTAAAAAACTCTTCAAGGTCAAACTCACTACCCAGCCGTCATAACCCATTGTCCTACGAAATCTTTTCCAACTTTTCAGTGTCCCTTTTATCCCATTTAATTTCACGGAATATGTTGTTTTTTTATAACAACTCGGCTTTGTTATACATTTAGAAATACTGTTTAATGACACATATAATTACAACAAAACACATTTTCTCTCATATTTTCACTGATATTTCATATCGATGTGATTACTTTAAAAAAGTGCTACTGCAATTCGTGATTTTCTAAGTCACTTTGATCATGATTGTTGTGGTTATCTCCTGTTGGATGGCTGTCACAATCATAGTCAAAATCATCAGAAACGTTATCACCAAAAATGCCTGCAATAGCATAATCACTATTTTCATAATTCTGTCAAAAATAGCAGTAGAAATAGTCAACAAATAGAGCACATTTCTTGACACCATCCTTTTTCCAAGAAAATATGGGATGATCAACAATCGATATAAGTACCTATATCGATTATTGGACCACAGATAATCTGAAACTACCAATTTGAAGCATACTTCACACACTTACATCCTCATGCTCAAAAGAATTTTTAGATTTATTGACGCAAGAACCCAGAGTCTACTGGATTCCGTCCATAAGATTATTAGCTCACGGTCTTGTGGTGTTGAGGATTGACACCCGCAAATTTCTACTTGCGGACGCAACATTTGAGCACGAGGCTGTTACTGTCAATATACACAAGTGGTGCATTCTGTGTATAACTGGATGAATTATGGCCAGTGGCTGGAATCCGTGGGCGAGAGACGTCGAAGTACGTGAATGGAAAGTTTCTAAATGCGGGCGACATTCGTGAAAATAATTAAATGCATCAATATATAAGACATTGAGGAAAAGAAACTCCGAAACCCCTCTTATTTCCCTTTTACATTTCCTCCATAGATGTTTTCAGAACTGTACCACTGATGAATCTGATTGTTTCTATTTAGTTATCTATTTGTTTCCAGATCGAAGTGTTCAACATTTTGTTCATCCGCGAGCAAGAGAAGCGCCACGTGGTTCACTGTATGGATTGTGCACGGAAACAAGCTCCCGGCCTTGAAGGTTTTGTCTGCCTCGAAGAATACTGTCTCAAAGACTTGACCAAAGTTTTTGACAATTTCGTGCTACATGCTGTGGTAAGTTATTTTTATCAGACCTTCTTGTGTTTTTTATTTATTTATTTATCTCATGGATATTTACAGTGTTGGGTAGGAACGGAACGAAATAGTTCCGTTCCTAGGAACTAGTTCCTTTTCTTAGGAACTATGGAACGTCTTAGTTCCTTTTTTCTATGGAGGAACTATGGAACGGTTTAGTTCCTTTTTTTGAGGAACTGTAACGATTTTTGCTAAGTTCCTTTTTTTAAACTTGACTGTACTTTTACTCCGAAAAAGTGCACTCGTCTAGAAGCCACATTTGTTTAATTCTGACAGAAGTCAGATGTCCTACTAGCTATTTGGCATCTAAAAATAATCTGCTGTGATACAGTGATTCAATTTTTAATTTGCAGATTGCAATTATTAATGTTCCAATTAAAATTACACTTTTCTTTAAAAAGGAACTAAAAGGAACTAAGTTCCTTTTATAAAGGAACTAGGAACGGAATAGTTCCTTTCATTATTGAAGGAACTGGAACTGGAACTAGTTCCTTTTTTCGGCGAGGAACTTAGAACTGGAACTAGTTCCTTTTCAAAAGGAACTTACCCAACACTGGATATTTACAATGTATCGAGTATCGTCAACACATTGTATGTAGGGTCAGCGTCAAAAGAAGCCGGCCAAATCCTCATGTTGGTAATGGGAAACCGGCATAGGAACTATTGGAAGTGGGTGTATAAGTGTATAGGGACAGTCAAATGTAAGGGCACGTCATTAAAGCAAATAAAAATAAATTAAAAGAAAATTAACTAATTCTGTGGCTGGGGGAGAATAAGACCCCAGGTGATCACTCCAGGGTTAATTCCTGGGTCCTGGGCACACAATTGTGTAGGTAAAATTTATGGAGTGCCAGTGAGTTGCCAGTTTTTCTCGACATATGTCACTTGTGTATATCTAATTTATCAAGGCTACGGCTACCCACACAATTGTGGACCCAGGGTCCGAAAGGGTTATAATTAGAGCCAAGAATTGTATGCATTTGCATGTTTTATATATTTCATTAGAATACATGCAAAAACAGTAATAAATCCTGTTTAGGTCACCCTGATTCCAAATACATTTTATAGACATGCATTTTGCATATTTTGATATTTTTAGGGGGGGGGGGGGTGTTTTTTGCATATTTGGCATTTTTACCACCAAAAACTATAAAAATCAACTTTTATGAAACACAGTTTAAGGGCGGTCATACTTTTTTTGGTCGGTTTGGAGAGGTTTTAGAGGGAAATACAAAATATAAATTGCCATATTTGGACGGAGCGTTTTCGTGCCCGTCAAATGCTGACCACATAGTAGGGGCAAAGTTAGGACAGTAGTAGTAAGCGATGAAAATGTAGATAGAACTTCAATACATGTCATTTAACTCAGCTTTTTCGATATTCATAACCGTCTGCCAAATTTGGCAATTTATAATTTATATTGGCAATTTAATTTATAAAAGTATGCACATGTGGTGCAATAAGAATTTACTTCCTCTTAATTTTCAGAAATGTCAGTTCATGTCCATCTCTAGGTCAAAAGCAATTAATCATACCATCTATTAGGGCTGGGACTTGACATCGATTTTTCGATTTGACATCGATGTTGAATGATATTTTGAGTTTCGATTCGACATCGATTTGAATTGTTTAATCAAATAATCGTTTGACATCGTTTAAAAAAATCCGTGAATTTGTGCGCAGTATTGTAGAGCTGGCAACAGTGCAACGTGCCCCTCAAGATCAGCTGAGTGGCCTGCTTCCGCCCTCCTGCATACCGCGTGTGCAGTTGAGGGTGGGTTGGTCAGTTGTCGCTTGCCATTTCAGCGCGTATTGTTTTTATTCTCTCGTCAAAGAATGTTTTTACGCAAAAAAAATAATAATCCCGCCCTGGAGACGAAGTGAATGGTGCAAAGTGCTTGGATTTGAAGTGAACATAACGGGCAACATTGCTAAAGGATGTTGAATGTAGACAATGTTATGCTTCACAGGATATATTCCGGCAACAAGTCTAATAAAGCCCTGAATTTGCAACGAATTTTTTTCATTAATTGTTCCCTTTTACATAAATAAATGCTTGTACGTTATTTTAAATGAAAAAGTACTTCATTTTAATCATTTCCTTGTCATTTGTTGCCGCGAGAGGGGTGTGAGAGGGACATCTCTTGCGCTAGGAACATGGCCTTGGGCAGACGCAACTGCAGTGTTGCCAAATTTCGCCGTAATTATTTCGTTGTGGCTTATTATTACGATGTCAAAATTATTTCGATTTGATGTCGAAATTTTCACTTTGACATCGATTTAGCAATTCAAATCGAATCCCAACCCTACCATCTATTATATTAACAATGTTGCTATTAAAAGGGACTGTAAAATGAAAATTCTAGGAGTTTGGGTGACAAATAATTGCAAGGCTGCAAAAGTTTTAGGATTTTTAACAAGAACATTGCACGGAGCTAGACCACGGGTAAAGCGAACTGTTTATTTGGCTATGGTTAGGCCGATAATGTCTTAAGGTTGTCCGGCATGGCACCCAACAACTAAGTCCAATGTTGCAAAATTAGAATCCATTCAGAATAGGGCAACTAGATTCATTACAAATAGGGAGGATTGGTCGAAAGGAGAAAAGCTAAAAGAGTGTAATTTTGTGACTTTTGATAATCATTTAATAGAGCTTGGTTTAAATTTTTTAAAGAAAATGCTACGTATTACATAAAATAGATATGGATCCGTTCAGAAGAATTTCAATTAACGTGGCTCAACCGATCGAACATTCCAAAATATTTATTTTTTGAAATTACCATCACGAATTACTTTTTCCAACATTTCAACTATATTTAAGTATAAACAAACCATAAATTGTAATTTAACTTGCAACTCCTGTCTTACAGCGAGGTTTCAAATTATTGCCTTCCGAGAATGAACAAAACTTTAACACAGGAGGTATAGGAAAATTATTGCGTTTTTCGTTTATAACTTCTAAAAAAGCACACGTTGGTATTGTTTTGAATTTTTTCCCTAATAGAATATCCATATATCTACCAGAAAAAAAGTTTTTTGATCAAAGTTGGGACTACATAAAAATTAGATCTTCATTATTAGCCTAAATGTGACACGATTTTACTTGGCTGCCATAAGATAACATGGGGAAGAAAACTCAATTTATCTCAGAAACTAGACACGAGAAGTGTTTAATTTTTTCAATGATTGTGTATGGCATGATTATCAATAAGTAGACAAAAAATTATGAAAATCTGAGACTATGCCCGATTGGATGAGCCACCTTAATCAAATCAGTCATCAACAGTTAGGCAGGCCCAGTTAGGAACAGTGAATCCACCTTTTGCTAAGACGGAGCAATATCAGAATGGCTTTTATGCAAGTGTCAGGGGGTTTCTTTGGTATTCTCAGTCGGGGCTTTGGAGATCGAATCCAATCGTTTACGCTGCCACCTAAGGTGTTAACATCCAGTCATGTAGGTTTTACCAGGCAGTAATGTCTGTCAGTATTCATCATGAATTACGAAGTTTTGAGTAATTAATATACAAATGTAAAACATTTGATAAAGTGATACAACTCTATAAACAAGTTCAAACATCGAAATGGGTAAGCTTAACAAATCAATCACTGTGTATGCACTGTGTGTATTTGGAAATAATAAATAAAAAAGAAAAAAAAAACTCTAAAACCGCTCTAAACCGACCGTTGGGAGGGAAAATTGTATGACCACCCTTAATTTTAGACGTTTTTGCATATTTGCGTGTTTTGGCATTTTATTTTGCATACCTATTCCTGGGTTTTATATTTAGGGCTCCCATCCGTACCGTTTTTGACGGGACAGTCCCTTCTTTTGAGGTAGTGTCCCGATGTCCCCACAACATTTTAAAAACCCTGTATTTGTCCCGCTTTTCTAACAAGTCAAAAATCTCGCTCATTTTCATTCAAATGCACTCTGCATCGATAATAAATATGATAATAAATATAATCTAAATCATGGTTGTCATTGACTTCTTTTGGTTTATCCCTCATCTTTTATACAAAACAAACGTAACCTCTTTGGAGACATTTAAAATAGGTAGGTAATAGGTACATGATAATAATTAGTAGTACCTACCTATTCAAGGAAACAAAACTACGCACGTTCAATAAAAAGAAACACAATTTATTTCCTGTCAAAAGTGCGTAGAATTGCCATAAATCATGTTATGAATTTCAAATTTTTCCCGGGGCTATGCGCCCCGGACCCGCATTTAGCTGGGGGGCCACCCCCCCAGACCCCCCATTGTTGTCGCACGGGATTTTATATCTGGAACTTTTTGTCCCGCTTTTTCACATTAAGAATATGGGAGCCCTATTTATATTGCATATAATTCTTGTCTCTAGTTATAATCTACTTGATGTAAATGCCAAAAACACCGTACTTGTATTCAACTTGAGTTGAGTCTCAACTCAATTGAAGTGAACTTGAGTTGTTTGTTTTGTTTGTTTCAGCCAAGCCCAAACTGCCAAACTACGCAGCTGTCATGATGTAGTATTGAGGAAATAGTCCCATATGATCTTCACCAAACTGATGGCAAGATTTGCTGGACACTGTTCAATTCTATGAATGGAATTACATTTACAGTTATGAAAAAGAAGAGTTTACATAGCCAAAGCCAGTATTGGCCGAGATGGCTGGTGTTTGTCTATGCTGATGCAATACACGTATGTTTCTTTTCTAAGCGTGATATCTAGGCTATTCAATTTTTAAACATTTGTTTTTATTGATTTTGTGCTCCTAATGTCTATATTAGAATCGTGCAAATCAGGTCAGCCTTGAAATTAGATAAATACACAAATTAATGTAAATGTAACCAAGTCTGTTAGGATAGAACTAGATGATAAATATATATTTCAGCATATATTTATTTATCATATAATTCTTCAATATATTTCTTCGGCATCTTATCTGTTCGAGTGATGATGGCAGAGCTGTTTTGTTTAGTGTTTATGATTCCAAAATTTGTCAAATTAAAATTCAAATCCCTATATTTCGATTCCACAAATATGTTTGGTTTACTTTTTTTTAAATCACAATGATGATGGACCCACTTTTCTTTTCGATTTAGAGAGATTCTGCTAGTCAACCTAAACCTATTAGTAATAATCAGTAATCCTTAGTATGCAGCTGGTAATGACTTGCCACAAGGTTGTTGCATTTGTTCCCAATTTCTTTATGCCTCATTTACAGTCCATGTTTCTCATTGCGCCAGAAGAGTGGGGTTCTGAGGCATAGGAGCTTATTATCTTTCCACAATCGCAGCCATATTATAATGTAGGACTATTTTGGAATTGATAAGAATTATATGGCCATACATATTCTTCAATTACGTATTGACTCGAGATTCTTATTTTATATGATTTCCTGCATGTACTCTGTAACGAGTAATTAAAATGAATGTTGAATACAAGTCAAATATTCACTATTAATGTAAATCAAAATCGCTAGCAATTTATGAAACGTGATCTCATAGTAAATTTAAAATACGTTTCCAATTTTCAATCATGTAAATGGTATTTGTAGATGCATAGCTCGTTTCTGGTTAAGACAGAATAAATATTTGTCCATATTTATTTATTAAAATTATTCCTGCTGTAAGCTGGCACAAGCCATGAAAACAATGGAAAGAAAAAAATCAAGATTCGGAACGGAATTTTTATCTTCTTAGCACAACAATGCCTGTTCTGAGAAGTTTTTAGATGGTATTTTTTATTTGATTCCATTAAAGAATTGCTGATTAATTAAAATTGAGTGTACATTTGTGTAATAATGATTAGGGCATTATTAAATTAAGTTAGCTTAAAAACTTGGAACAAAACTGCAATATCGTTCAATTAATGTGATTTTTTGTATGAAGACTGACTATTCACTGCCATTAATAGATCATGTTAATAATCACCTTGTAGACTCTCAATGTGAAAAGTGCTGATGGTACGGAGTTGAACACTATTCAGTACCGCTGGATCAGAATGATACTTCTTAAATAACCTCATGAGAAAAAGAAAAACAATAATTGTAATTTTAATCTGTAATTGACAACCAAAACTCCATGCACAGCATCATGTAGAAGCAGTGAGATTGTTCAGTAAAAACATTACAAATTATGCATCGAAAAGTGGGCATTTCTGTAGTGTATTTTTTGTATTATTTGTAAAACATATTATACAATAACTTGCTGACTGTTAAATATTATGCAAGAAAATATAAAATGCCCTTGCCATTAGCAGTCTAAACAAATTTGTACATAATATGGGGGCTACATAGCCAAAAATTCCGGTTTAAAAGCCAATATTATGGGATGTCTGTAGAAAGTAACTCTCAACCAACAACATAATTCTTATATACTTTTTTTCTAATTGTATAATGTCCATTGACACATATTTTGTATGTACACAGATCACTGCCAATTATTTGTGATAGCAACTGTTCAAAAATACATAGTATGTAACTCGAACCATTGTGCATCTTGAAAGAAAACACTGCCCTATTTTTATCTGTACCTTGGAAGCAGAGGGACGGGGGAGGGCCATTTCAATGATTCCGAAGATGAACCCAAAAACTAGTAGCTATCTTTCATTCATCAAATCATATTTTTAGTATTAGTGGCACCAGTCATTTTGAAAGAGAATAATTCAGTTGTATTGTGGACTCCAGCCAATTTGCAATTGTTATGGCTTGATTTCATCATTCCAAATGGGTGCAACAAAAAATCAATGTAATTGACTAGGGCCTTCTGCTTCTAAGACCGGGGTATTATTGTATGAGTATGGCCTGGCTATCAGTCAATGTCTATATAATACTGTATTATATAATAGACTTTGGTTATCACTTATCAGTCACTCACAGTAGCAGTGCAGAGAATTTCACAAGTCATAAATAATTAATGTTTTTACGAAAGAAGTTGATGTCTACCATAAGTGATCCATAGTTATTTTCGAATGGTGCTCATTGTTCAATTACTCACTCTGGAAAACATAGAATGGCTCATGATAAAGAAATCTAGTACTACCTAGATAAAAATATATTTGGTGATGCCTTGCCTATTTTTACTTAATTGGTATGTTGACACCTTCCTACACCTATGGTAGACATCTGCAATAATAATATTTTGCCAAACACAAATTCAACTGTGTGCCTTCTGTAGTCTTTATTACTAATACATAATATTATTATTGTTGATCTCCATTATAACCAAACAATACTGTAATACAATTTGTCAACTAAACTATTCACTTTTGTTTACATTTACCAAGTTAAGCATACAGTGCATACCTACTTGTGTAGTTATGTACATACTACCACCGTTATTATCTCTATATACTGCCTATAATTTTACAGTGTGCATTGTTGAATTATGGTACAAGTGCCAACTTTTGTGGTACCCAGATATATTATTTTGGTGCTTTCAAAGTTGGTTGGCAAAAGTGTATTAACATTATAAATATTATTACTTTTAAATACTGTGTTCGACTTCTTATTGCATGTATTTTTACTATTATTTCTAAGTAGTATTGAGTATTAATTCTTAATATTTGGTAATGGTACCAACCAACACCAAGCTATTGATATTGTCCATGCTTGAAAAATGAATGGATGTTATGTTGGAGTAGAATTTATCAAAATTCAACTAAAATATTGTGACTGATTTATTTGATATAGAGAATTGTAGGAATATCCTCTTGTCCCATCTGTAATTTATATTCACTTATGAAAATAAATAAGTCTTAAAACTTCCATACCTGTGATTGGCACCTTAAGAGCATTCATCACGACCACTGTCCTTCAATGTCTACTTGAAATATGGTACAGCACTTCCAATAGTTCCTATACCGGTTTCCCATATACCAACACGGGGATTTGGCCGGCTTCTTTTGACGCTGACCCTACATACAGCTTATTCTGTCAATGAAAATGATTTGCTTTTTAGGTTTTAAAATGAATTCCTATTGTGTGCTAACTGTGGGAGATATACCTATTGAACCCACACTAAAACGGATGCATATATTTTATTTAAGTGCAACGTATCCCCATCATAACAGTTCTGTATGTTAAAACTGATTATAGAGTGCTGAATAAAATAGCTTCATGTCGAGGCTCATAGGTAAAAAAGAACAGATTTGCATTATAAAAAATAATTGATAATTTTGATGCAGTCAGTCCAAGCAGGGGCACCGACTTTTGTATAATCATAGGGGTGCCTGAAAAGTTAGATGGACTGAATTTAATTGGGGGGAGGGGGGGCAGTGATTGTAGCTCCCAGAACATTTTTAGATTTCAGCATGTCTTTTGGTGCATTCTTATCGGTTTTGAGTTTTGGTTAAGTTTTGGCTTAACTTCATCTACAAAACATAGATACCTAACTAAATAGTTTTACAATTTTAATAACCCAAAAATCAAATCTTGTTGGCTTATATTTAAATTATGATACAGGATTTTAGTGTTCACAGGTAGACAATCACCATTCAGGAGGAAACGTGTCGACAAATGAAAGATGGTGCCTGTTTTGGTTCTCTGCGAACAGGATAATGAGGAATGAAAAATATATATCTCAGGCTATTTGCATAGTGATAATTATTTTGAGGATCATTACATGTACATATATTTACAAGCAAAATAACAAATTATATTGTTATATATTTCAGTTAAAAATTAAAGTGCAAATAGTATGTAGGTATACGAGACAATTATAGGTTTACTGTGGAAAATTTTGCACAGTTTACAAATGAAAAGCAATTTTATGTCGAGTGTAATAGCCATGGTAACATTCAGAAATTATATCAAATGAAAGGTAAAGCTAAATACCTCTGCTGTTGTTAGTATGTAACATACAAACAACAAGTCTGGAGTTTTTAAATTCAGTGAAGAAATGCAGCGATAATAAGAAATGGTGTCCTGGTTATTACTTCCTACCCCTTTCATGAATACTTTTTCTAGATTAACTATAGGCTCGAGCAGCCTATATTTCAGATCACTCGGTAAAGCAACGGGATGTACGGCAGATCTAAAAAAGTGAGTTTTTAATCTCGTGTCTAAACTTTTAACACACACAATCTGGGCTGTCACATCAATTATTCCTCAAAAATTATATCAAGAGCCTATCAACGTGTTTCAATGAAATCCAGAGTTATTTTAATGAAAATTGCATGATCATATTTTATGGTCAATAAAAATAAAATAAATAAATAAAATATGAACTCAAGTGTGTTGTTCGATACTTTTATTCATTATTTAAAATATGATAAGGTTAATAAATAATAATTGCATTTATTTAATACTTAAAAGAGGGTGTACTCATAATGTAGGTACACCAGGAAAATGTAGTTCCAGAATGAACTTGTATTGGGCAAAAGAACTGGGGTTTTCAATAGATTCATTGTTGTGAAGAAAAAATACTCATATCAAAACTTGCAAGAATCCGCAAGTCCCATTAGCTTAGCCCTTAGAAGACCTCTCGAAACCAAGGCATTCACAAACTTAGGAGACCTCTCGAGACCTAGGCATTCACAAGTTTAGAAGACCTCTCGAGACCTAGGCATTCACAAGCTTTCCCTCCTCTTCATTGAGAAATTAACTCATCAAGCTAATCAGACAACTGGCAGTTTTTTTTAATGACGAAGGAATCAAGGAATATATAATTGATATCTATAATTCTGTTTGTTAGAGGAAGCATTAAGCCACATCATTCATCAAATAGCCGAACTGAAATTCGTATTCACCTGCCATTTTACCTCTTGCACCCCAACAAAGCTAACAAAATCTTACTCTCATTCTGGATACTCATTTTAAACAATGTTGATTATTTTTCAGAGTAGTATCATAATTTAAAGTTTTCAAAAGTTATGACGATATTTAGGATATTATTCCAGTGTATACCTTCAAGTTGCTTCAAGTGCAGCCGACTCTTATAATCCAGTCAAATCAGGCTTAAAAATTTCCAAACCCAGAACAAATTGCAACATTTGGCTCTTCAGAAAAATGTCCTCGACAACATATCCCAAGCACATATCCGTGCACCTGAAGTAGGTACTTTTTAATCACTTTTTAAGTTAATTTCCCATGTTTTTGGAGTTAATTGATAAAGTTTTTTTGCAAGATGGAATTAACATGGGAAATTATCTTAAAACGTGTTTAAAGTACTTCCGGTGCACGGATTTTGGATAAGTTGTAGAGGGCATTTTTCTGAAAAGAATAACATCTTGCAAAAAAAAACTTTTTTCATTAAACTCCGATTTTGACGAAACTTGGCAGAATTGTTCACTATCCTAAATGAACACAAATAGCTCTCCGAGCGTTTTTCTCTAAATCTTATCGTTTGAGAAATATGGGTCTCGCAAAACGTCAAATTACACACAAAGTGACCTAAATCCCCGAAAACTGACTAAAATAAGACTTTACAATAGGCCATATCATATTTCCCAAACGATAGGATTTAGAGAAAAACGCTGCGAAAAAAGATTGTTATTTATTATGGTGAAAAATTCTGCCAAGTTTCGTCAAAATCGGAGTTTAATGAAAAAAGTTTTTTTGCAAGATGCATGGGAAATTAACTTAAAATGTACTTCCAGTGCACGGATTTTGGATATATTGTAGAGGTAATTTTTTTGAAGAGAATGACACCAAAAAAACCAAATGTTGCAATTTGTTCTGGGTAAATCTCTCATTTAGGACTATTAAGCGTTTTTCAAACCATTTCTTTGAATCTACGGACACAAAATATGCGACACTTTATCCTAAAACATTTTGCACATTTTATTTAGCATGATCTAAGTGTTATAAGTGTTAGATGAAGATCTAAGTGTTCTCCATTTCAGCGCTCTATACAGCAAGAATCTAGTAATTCAAGCAAGAAAATTGTTTTTGTTTTTTTGGATGCAGGAGGTAATAAAATGGCAAGTAAATACTGAATATGAATTCAACATTTGGAATATTTCATTTAATGTAGCTTAAATGTTTTCTTCAACAAACAAAATGATGAATCATCGTTTATATTTCTTGGTTTCATCATCAAAACATCAATTCAAGTTTTAAATTTTACGCAACTAGCACAAATTTAATCTATCAAAAGCATTTTTTAAATGAGTAAAAATGATGTATTAATAATATAGAGGGACTCTTATGTTCTTGCTACATTGCTACTTTTCTTCATTGAATTTTAAAACACTAATACAAATATAACTCTACAATACAAATATATTCAGTTGACAACATGGAGATCACCGAATGTATCTTTATAAGGCCAGGTAAAGACAAACTTTGGATTATCGGTAGTTACTTTCCACTAATTCCTTATTGGCTGTGGGATTCACTATCAACCACTAACCATCGAGTTAGAGCAAATTCAAAGTTGGTCCAGTCCGGCCTCAGCAATTAAACAAATAATATTACTATTACATTAGCCGATTAGATTAGATAAAACTTAACAGTGAATAATGAAATGCCAAGAATACAACTCTGTCTACAATGTACATGGGTTGACCTTCACAAACATGGAATTCTTATCACCATTACACATGATGAATATCCTCGTAGGTACATCTGTACGTACTGTGGTATGTGTTATCTACTCAAAAGCTTGCTTTCACGACATGACCAGCAGAGCAGACCTAACATTACTGAACAGTAAACAATGTTAGATCTAGAAACAGAATTAACAAACTTATTATTATACAAAAATACATGTAATTACCTATACGACAATTAGTCTCCGTTTTAAATACCAGATTCATCAAAGAGTATGGCACCTCCTTTCTAGAAGCATTTTGTTCTTATGCTGGTTTATTACTTTCCTTACATAGACTGAAGATAAAGTTATACATAGGTAGGTACACCGAGTTATAGCACTAGTAGTACTAGTCGAGTAGGTATACTAATGTAGGCCAAATGTTCTTTAATTCATGTTTTGAGAATTTAAGGTAATATTATAATGTTCGATTTAAAACAATCCAATGCAAAAACATTAATACACAATCCACACAATCCTGTTCAAAAGATAATATCTACCAATTATTTTTAAGACAATGTGTAATAATTTACCCACATTTTTGGAATATTCACTGCTGCTTGTGTAAGAACATCAATTTTAAAAATTAGTGGTAAAATGACAGTAAAAACTTAAAATGTGTTGCTCTTGGAATAGGTATAATGCAGTTTGAGAACATTGTTGTCGCCATTGAACATTGAACAATTGAAACATATTGATTATTTGGAAGTGGGTGAGATATCTCGAGTTGAATTTTAATTTATAGTTCAACCCTGTCAATTGGAAATTATGTAACCAGACCCCCATTTTATATGATATTTTAACTAACAAACACATTTAAAATGAGACGTTTTAGCCCAAATTAAAAAAATTAAAAAATTAAAAAATTAGCACCCTGTGGAGCATTCTGAACCCAGCAATCTTATTATGAAATGTTCATTATCATTCAGTTATAGACAGGGCTGGAACCCAAATTAATATCGGTTCCGTTCCAAGTTTTTTAACATATTGGTTCCGATTAAAAAATAAAATAAGGTTTCCGGTTCAATTGGTCCCACCAAATTCAGACAATAATTCAATTTTTTTTTAATCGACTTTTCGACTAATCGACTTTTTTTAAATCCACTTAGTGGACTCCACTAAGTGAACGCGTTGAAAGCGAGCAATTATTCTGGTTGGTGAAACCATTAGACCAATCAAGCTAGAAATCAATAGGTAAACGAAAACGATAGTAATTAATCTCATCATCAAAAGGAGAGAGGAGAGTTTAAGTATCTGGGGAGCTGGCTAACTAAGGATGGAAAAATAGGAAGAGAGATAACATCAAGAGTACAACAGGCTTACACATTTTTCCAGTTAGTCAGGAAACTTCTTTGGAATGAGCAGTTCCCCCAGAAATGCAAGATACTCCTTTTCAAAAGCTATTTCCTGCCAATACTCACCTATGGTTCCGTAACGTGGGCGATTGGAGGAAAGGAGGAGAGCCAGTTGCAGGCAGCAGAAATGAAATTTTTACGAAGCATACAAGGAGTAACTAAGATGGACAAGATCAGGAGTGAAAAGATTAGAGGAGACTTGAAGGTAGAGAGGTTGGCATTTAAAATGGGGAGAGAGCGGCTACGGTGGTTTGGCCACATGAAGAGAATGCAGAGTGAGAGAATACCGCGTCGGGAGTTCGAAGCTGCGAGAAGTGATAAAAGGAGAGTTGGAAGACCGAGGGAAAAGTGGAGAGAGCTGGTAGCAGAAGATGTACAAGAGAGACTGGAGAAGTGGGAAGAAGTGGAAGAAGGAAGGTGGTGGGAAGACAGGAAGAAGTGGAAAAAACTGGTAGAGAAGAAGAACGAAGAGGAAGAGCCAAGCCTGGCCAGCTAGCTTAGGAGTCCGGGCCCTAGTAATGGTGGCTTCGCCACCCCCCGACCCAACTCTTGGAACCGGGAGGAAGATTATTATTATTATCAAAAAAATGGCTTATCCGTGACTTTGCTTGACCTGTATACAAAAACAAAATACAAATCCAAAAAAATTATAGATTTAGAGTCCCTAAGATTCAAATGGAGGAGCTCCCTTGGCACCGCTCTCCTAATATATGAAATAACATAAAGATTGTGTAGATGGCACTTATATTTGGCTACCGCAACAATTTGCACCATTCAGCCTGCAGCCCAAAAATATATTACAATGTTCATATTAGTAGGTAGTACCTACCTATAAAAATCCAATCATTTAAACAAGGACGGAGCAATACATAGTTAGTTCTCCTTCTACTAGAATAATATCAACCTAGTTGATATTGCGTAGTGCGTTGTGTCTAATGTCCGAACTCCCGACCGGGTAGCTTGCAGTTGGTAGAGCTCTCGCCCGGCAAGTGAGAGGTCCCGGGTTCGAGCCCCGGTTTGGTCGGATATTTTTCACAACTCACATTCCTTCCAGTTATCCAGTTTAAAAAAAATATGTTACGTAGGTACTAGGTACATAAAATCAGAAATATCGCGGCAGATGTGGGGTTTTCCTAAGACCTCCTTTGCAATTATCGAGATCTGTTTGTGGAAAACGGAGTATCCATATTTACAGATTATTTCCATCCATTGACTAGACAGAAAACTAATGACACACTTAATGTCTCTGCTACTATGGCATTTTCTCCCTTTTAAATACCTACTACATGAATCAGCTTTTTGTCTAAATCCAGTTTCGAAAACCTTTTTTTTCCATTGTTCAACCTGTACTTGAATAACTAAACTTATAAGCAACATAAGCATGTACTGTAAATCTCCTGGAAGTGGAAGTAAAATCACTCTACTACCTAAAAAAAATTAATACCTATGGGGCTGTGCATAAAGGACATCACGCTAAAAATGGGATATTTTGTCACCCCCCCTCCCCCCTGTCACGCTGTGTCACACTTTTCGAGACCCCCTCCTCTAAAAGAACGTCACAAATCTATCTCTACCCCCCCTTAAATAGAATAATTTTGACTGTAAAATGTATCAGAATTTCTCGTTTTTAGCGAAAATTCCCGTCCCGACATATCAACTGAATTTTAAAATGCTGAAAATATCTATATCAAAACGTGACGTCCTACTGCCTCCAGTACCCCCCCCCCCCCCCTCCCCCTGTCACACTGTGTCCTATACTGGTGCACCCCCCCTCCCCCCCTGAAGCGTGACGTCCTTTATGCACAGCCCCTATGTACTATACCTTCGCCACTTTTTGAACATGGAACAGCAGATTTGTAACAACCAAAAACTCACAATGCATTGAGGCAGTTTTCAACTTGTGCAACATGCAGCACACTATACTTCAGACAACAAATGAGGAGCAGTTTCAAATCACAATATGTAATAAAAACAATTAGGTATCTATAAATGTTAGCATGGAAGAGATACCTGGGTTTAGATACCCTGGGTAAATTTAAAGGAAACCCCAGGTTTAAACCTGGATTTATTTTACATAGGTATTTAATTAATTTCAGATGAGTTTATAACAATTTATTACCAGTGTTTGATGAACAAAATTGCAGGTAGTGCATCTTCATAATCGTGCGTTTCCACCTCAAACAGAATAATGTGCTTACTGACATAGGTACACTCAACAAAAGATAAAACGGTATTCGAAAAAACGTGGATTGGCTGAAAAAGGTTTGATGGCATCATCGGATGAAGTCTACGCTAACTCGTCAGCTGAGCTCTGTTTCATTGATGATTTGATAACAAGGATTGATTTTCAAGGAACCTGACCAGCAGCCAATCCGTTTCGTTCAAATACCTACCATTTTATGGTTTGTTGAGTGTACCTAGCTATTGGCTATAGCATTTTGAAACTATGCTCCTCAAATAAACCAATAATTTTGACTTACTTACATTGCACGATAAGGACCCTGCATTTTAAGGAAATGAATCACTAACGATGGACCTCCTGCTACAATCTCAGGGGGGATTTGTGAAAGTGGACAATTTTCAATGCTCATTATCTGTAACTTTGTGCAAAGAGCCAGTTCAAATGGCAAATTATGTAGACATGGATTATCATTGATATACAATGACTCGAGGTTTTCCAGAGTGCCTATTTCCTCAGGCAGGTAGGTCAAGTTGTTTTCTCCAACACTCAAATACACGAGGCTCGTTAAGTGGCCAACAGCTCTTGGTAGTGATGTCACCTGGTTCGACTGAATTATCAACTTTTGCAATTCTCTCAAGAAGCCAATTTCAATTGGAAGTGCTTCAATTTTATTTTCTTCAAGGTCCAAAACCCTCAACTTTCTCAAGTTGCCAATGCTTGATGGAATGCGTTTCAACAAATTGTTGGACAAGATCAACACCTCCAGGTTTTGAAGGCATTGAATATCATCAGGTACTTTGGTAAGTTGGTTTGTTCCAAGGTTAAGTTCAACCATATTGCACCATGTACCAACATCCAGTGGCAAAGAAGTCAGTTGGTTCTCCTTCATGTTCAGCTTTGTAAGGTTCTTAGCACGTGAAAATATTGCATACGGTATCTTGTCAACAAAGTTATGCTCTAAATTAATGGAGTAGACATTTGTGAATTGAGCAGGTCCTCCACATGGATATGACGTAAAATTATTTCTTGATAATGTGATGCTGGTCAAGTCAGATAAACTAGATAATAAACCATCAGGAAGCTGTGATATTGCATTTCCTTCTACATTAAACTCATCCATATGAATACAGTTACTCAGGCTCTTGGGAATAGCAGTTAGCCTATTGTATCTCAGTCCAAGCCGAATCAAAGCTTGTAGGTTTCCAATCGAGTCCGGTATATCGAGCAACTCATTGTGCTGTAGATCAAGTGTCGATAGATTGACACAGAAGCCAATCTCGGTTGGTAAGTGTTCAAGGTGATTATGAGAGACGTCAAAAGTTATTAAGTTTACAAGGTTACCAATACCCGCTGGCAATTCCTTTATTTTATTTTCACGCAAACTTAACATTGTCAAGTTTGTAAGATGTCTAATGTCATCACCGACTACCCTGACTCTATTGAAGCGAAGGAATAATGTGGTTAGTGAGGTCAATTTGTATACAACATCAGGAATTTCGCTGAGTTTGTTGTGCCGCAGGTCCAGAACTCGGAGGGATTTCAATGATTCGAGCGCACCAGGTAAACTTGTGAGACTGTTTTCACTCAATGCTAATGTCTGCAAGTTTACAAGGCAACCAATTTCTACGGGTAAAGTCACTAACTTGTTACCATATAGATAAAATTCAACAAGATGTGTCAAGTCACGGACTGATGTAGGAAGATTGGTGATATTCGACTTGCTCAAGTCAAGCCGAGTGACACCGTCTTCTTTGCAGCGCATAAAGTCCTTAGCTACATCGAGATCAGCTAGAATAGGTTTGTTCTTCTTGACAGTAGGTTTTGGTTTGTTTGATTCAGGGTGTTTTACAGTGACAACTTTAGGACGAGCTCCATCTCCAGCACCCAAAGAACCAGTTGTAGATAATTTCTTCTCTTTTGAATCCTTTAGTGCCGGAATTGAACTGCTGCATGCTTGTTCTGAAGACTCGGGCATTGTAATTAGGTACTTATTTCACTCTCAGTCTTCCACTTCCTTATATAAGCCAACTTTTAGTAAAATCAATTTAATTTTTGTTACATGAAAATGAGTCAATACACTGCACTGGGAGTTTATGTATGCATGTTCAGTAGTACCAGGTAGTACTCATTGATCGCCTTTTTCACTCCTGTCCTTGACAAAAAATACTGTTCTCATATAATTACTAAATTGGTCTTTAGCTGGCATCTACCACTGAGTCTAAATCAATATTGATTATTTATTTAAATTACTAGAACTACAATTATTGTAAATAAATAGAGAAGATAATAACCAAATTCTTTGCCGACGCCCACAGCTTGCCCACAGTCAGCGCTTCTTGGATCCAAGCAAAGATGATCCAAGCCAAAGAGATCCAAGCAGGATCCAACTAAAATCTTGCTCGGGATCCTTGAAGCCAACTTGATTGAAGGGCTACACCAAAGATACTAGTATATGGCTACTACACTAGAGAGCCCTCGACGCTTTGATTCTACAACTCCATTGCAGCCGCATTTCAATGTTAATCTTATCATGGAGTTGTAGTTATGAAAGAAATTGCTAGGCGCCCGCAAGGTGTCAGTTCAAAATACCCTTTTCCTATAATACCCAAAGTCGATAAAGAAGTTCCCCAAGGTCGCTATATTATGAAGCTCTTTGGCAGTTTTGTTATAAGTAATTGAGGTTATAGTATTAATATGCAATTTGTAATGCCCTTCTTTTCGTACTGTCGGCACAAAGAGTGTAATATTATAATTATTTTTGGGAAGGTAGAACGTATGTAGTAGTAGTATCCATTTATTTAGCTTTACAGCTATTGTACATGTTACATTACATACATTTTCACACTAATACAATAGCGTACGTTTCGAATAGCCTGGTCGTGACGTCACAGCTCTGGGTGCGCGCGCATCCAGTCAAAAGTACGGACATTCTTGTCACATGCCCATTTGGTTTACTGTATAAAACGAAGTTAATTCTGACATTGTGGTCATTAAACTTGGCCCTAAAGAAGTGCTATTTTGCATTAACTCATTATACTTGACCTTAGAGCAGTACTAGAGACAATTCCTGGCATGATTTGATATTGTAGTATGGCAGATAAAATACAAGTGACAGCTGGGAATCGGCATAGGTAAAATGGAATAAATCGTGATTAATGGATGTTTATCAATGTAATTGTGTAATAAATAATGTTTAATATCATCATTCAGTATATCTTTGAGTTTTATTGTATGTTATAATTACAAAAAAGGATGTAATTCAAAATACGCCCACTGACGTTTACGTGACAAATCGGCCTGTCATTTTTAACATGATTTCGGTAAATCCTCGGTTCACACACGACCTAACTCACTTTCCTCACTTTAAAATATGTTTCTTTGGGTCAAATACAACATTTGCATACATGATTTCTACAATAATAACGAGAAATTCACTGTTGCAAGTGCCGTTAGCACAGCACTTGTTGCACAAATAGGCGCAGTTTTCTTTAACTGATTCAGTTAAATCCATGGCTCCCCAACGGCCTAACACAACGTTTCTCACTTCACAATATGTTTATATAGGCTCGGGAATCTCGAACTTATCAAACCCAACGCACATTTTTCTAAATAATGACGAAAATCACTGCGGCAATGGCCATAAGAACACAACGTGGCGGCCATTATTTTCAGAACTCTTGTCCACAATTTCGCGGTTCACCCAGTGGCCGCTAGGAGAGTGGCGAGCGCCATTTCTAAATTTAGATTCGAAACGTACGCTATTACAGAAATAGAATAAATTAATTTATATTAGATAACAAACTAAGTTAATAAACAGTAATTTAATTTAAATTAGTTAAATCAGTTCTGTTCTATTTCTAGATAGATATACTTGTATTTCTAAAAATATCATTAACAAAATTACAGAGATTAATAATTGAGATTTTAATAAATATTATTATACAATTTATTAAATTAGTAAATTTTAAATAAAGGAGCAGGGATTAAAGATGTCATGATTATGGTATATACCAGAAACTATTTATACCAGCAGCGTGGTCTACTTTCCAGATGTTAGGATTACGAATAGCTTTTAAGCAATCGCGTCTGAATATTTTAATATTGTCTGAGTTTCTAACATTTATAGGTAATTTATTATATAGTTTAGCTCCCTTTGAAAATAGCGAGTTGTTCCCGAACGTAGATGATGATCTTTTAACGAGCAGATCATTTACCTGCCTTGTATTGTGAACATGGGAGACATTCAAGAATTTCTCTGTAAGGTACGAAGGTCCAATTCCATGACTGATTTTGAATATAAATGAAAGGGTGTTGAGAACTATTCTTTGTTTTACTGTGATCCAGCATAAGGTTTCACACATTTTAACAATTGAGGTGCGTCTGTTTACCCATAATATAGATCTCATGATTTTATTTTGAAGTTTCTGTAGTTTATTGATATGGTTTTGATTTAATAGGAATAATATCGAACTGCAATAATCGAAATGTGGCGTAATTATTGCCTGGCAAATGTGTATTTTACTCATTATCGGCAAATTAGAGCATTTTCTTTGAAACAGGCCAACTTTTTTTGTAACTTTCCTAATAATATATTGGCCATGTTTGTTAAAGGTCAGACTGAGACTGAGAGTACGTATGACTGAGAGTAGCTAAAGATATTAGGTGTCACGTTTTACTTCGTAGTAGATAATAGTAGAAAGCTCTTCACGAAGTCTTCAACATTACTAAGTAGTTTTAGCGAAACGAAAATGTGTAAATATTATAAGTGAGAGTTTAAATCACGCGGCACACATATGCCGATAAAGAAGACATCCCAAAGAGCTTCGACTGCCCACAGATATGCCGACTATAGCGGTTTAGGCTTTGGGTATTATAGGAAAAGGGTATTTTGAACCATTGTTTGAACTAGATCCGAAAATATTGACAAAATTGTAATAACGATTTTACACAGCAATTTCGTTGGCAAGACTGCCGACAGCTAGGTTGTGGAGATTGGTGGACTTGTATAAAGTTGTCCTAGTGAGTTGACTGAGTGTGACTGGGTAATGTAATGAAGATCTTGAAGATGGCGCCCATTGACAGATTGAAAGAGCAGGGATGGTAGGTACTTTCGTATTTTTAAAATAAGCTATGAGATGAATTTGTAAAATGTATTTTTTGAAGGGCTCTGAACGTTTATTGTCATTGTTTGTTCACTTATAATGTTGATTATTTGAACCTTCATTAGACACCAAGATGTAGGAACAGTTCTAGCCTAGTAAAGTACTACTACTAGGTAGGTAGGTACTACCTACCTACCTACCTAGTAATTGGATCCTGCCTGAAGTGCACTGTTTTGGATCCATACACCCTGAACCTAGGAGGAGAAAGCCTAATTCTTTCTTAAATTTAGCCCATAGGGCCATGAATATGTTTTTCTGCTATCTATTTAGCTTAATTATATATGCGTCTTATTAGTGAGGAATAGGTAGTACCTAGGTAGTACCTACATTGAACATTCCTGTTGCTTTAATGGTGTGCATTCAAGTTATTACCTGCTCTGTTTGGTCTAGGACTAAGAGAAACATCAGGTTTGGTCTTATACCATACACTTTCTTCACCAGGGGGGTGATTCCTGTACGCATTTTCACTCTCTTATCGTAAATTTTAAGACCATCGGCCCTGGTTTGGCGAACTCCGTCGATGCTGCGTGATGCATCCGCAGGGGCAAAGTTGTTAGTTACATTTGTTTATTCGTTCCACTCGAGAAATGAAAACAATTCACAAACATCCTAGCTCGGCAGCTGAGAGCTCGGGTCACCGAGTGAGGGAGGGAAATGTTGATGTTATGATTTTACTATGTCGGCGTGTTTCTTAGAAGTTGTACTCCATACAAGGACATTCATCTAATGGAAAGGAATATGACAAGTGCAATTCAGGAAAACAATAACTAATTTGTGGAATATTAAAATATCATATAATAATTATAGATATAATTACATCGTACTTATTTTTTAAATAAATATATAGAAATGTTTCCGTAGCATCTTAGTGTGTAAATAATTTTTATACCGGGTGGCGCAAAAAAAAACCCTGATTGAGAGGTCACTATATCGAAACTATTATAGATATGATTCTGAAATTTTTACACATATTAGAAAACATACCAAAATTTAATATGTGCAAGTTTAAAAAACATCACTATTATAGGAAAAAAGTTACAGCTGTTAAAATTTGGTTGTCAAAGAAAGTAAACCTATTTCCTGAATCACCACGATTAATAACAAAAGGTTTTTTGATGTGAAACGATACAGAACAATGCCCTTTAAAACATATCAAAAGTTCTTCAAATTTGAATTACCGTGAGTGGGCCAAAATGCCAAATTTGTCAAAAAGACATTGTTGTCATTATCAAATTATCAAAATTTATCAACCTAGTCGAGTAGCATATCAAATGAAAGCTTATGACTAGTACAACAAATTAAAACAAATATGACCATTACAAAGGTCATACAAAGGTTATGAGAGGCCAAAACGTGGTAAAATTTCCATTTTTTAGCGTCCAATGACAATTACCAATATGTCATCGTTAATAAAAGTAAATAATATACTTTTCGACACCAATCGATCTAAAATTAAATAGTTGATAACATATAAAAAATTCGTTCAATGTCTTTAACCGTGGGTAAGCCAATTAATTTTTAATACAGTTTCAAAGTTGTGATATTTTGTTGAAGGAAAAATCAAACTTAGTGTATCAAATGATAGATACTTGTTCCAAATATACGTATTTTTACATTTAAATATGAAGAAACTAATACAATTAGACAAACAATACCACATTTTATGTAAAAAAAAAACATCGTTTACGTATATTCAGAACGATTATCCATCAATTTATACTATACGTTAGATTTTTGCTTCACCAAAATATGACAATTTTCAAATTGAATTAAAAATTAATTGGCTCACCCACGGTTATAGAAAATTGGTGAATTTTTTATATATGTTATCAACTATTTAATTTGGGATCGATTGGTGTCAAAAAGTATATTATTTACTTTTATTAACGATGACATTATGGTAAATGTCATTGGACGCTTTAAAATTGGAAATTTTACCACGTTTTGGCCTCTCATGACGTTTTTATGACCTTTTTAATGGTCATATTTGTTTTAATTTGTTGTACTAAACATAAGCTTTCATTTGATAAGCTACTCGACTAGGTTGATAAATTTTGATAATTTGATAATGACAACAATGTCTTTTTGACAAATGTGGCATTTTGGCCCACCCACGGTAATTCAAATTTGGAGAACTTTTGATATGTTTTAGAGGGAATTGTTCTGTATCGTTTCACATCAAAAAACCTTTTGTTATAAATCGTGGTGATTCAGGAAATTGGTTTACTGTTAGACTTAGCACTCAAAAATTAAAATCGCCCTTTTAAACTATTTGACACATTCATTGGCCCACTCATGTTTTAAGAATTTTGGAGAACTTTTGATATGTTATTAACAAACTCATTTTGGATCGATTAATATATAAAAGTATGTTATTGTCTTTTTTAGGGATGAAGATATCACATTTGTCCTGGAACACTTTAGAAATGAGATTTGACAACTTTTTGACCCCTTTTGGCCTCTGTATCAACTTTATAATGGTGGCATATATTTTTATTATTGTACTAAACATAAGCTTTCATTTGATATGCTATTCGACTAGGTTGATATAATTTGGTTATTTGATAATGACAACAATGACTTTTAAACAAATTTGGCATTTTGGCCCACCCGCCCTAATCAAATTTCGGAGAACTTTTGATATGTTATAGAGGGCATTTTTATGAATCGAATTACATCAAAAAATCTACTGTTGCAATTTGTGGTGGGTTAGGCCCCTTTTTTCAGCTTAGACTCTGGACTACTTATTCTACAGCATTTAATTAACTTTAACCTAATTAAAGGTTGCAAGCCACAACAAAGACTCTTCATTGCTATAGTGAGCAACTTTTAACAATGTCACAATTTGTAGGAATAACTTAATAAGTAAGGAAAGTACAGTTTTAACCGATTTAGCTCCAAAATGATAGGTAATTAAACAATAGGCTGTGGGTATGAAATCTGTTGACCATAGCGCTAATTTAATCGGTAACAAAAATGCAATACCCGAAATAGGATTTTAATATTAACAGCTTTATATTGAACCGACTCCAGATGAATTTGTTGTTATTTGAATCACTTGTTGACAATTTCAGGGCTCCCAACAGTTTTTATCTTCAAAAATTGTGAGTTTTAATGACTTTTAGGTAGAAAGTAATGACCAAAAATGAACTAAGTAGTAGAAGTTTCAAAATAAAATAGATGAAATAAAGAAATTACATCATTTGACTTAGTAATGAATGATCACTTGAAATTATAATTGAGGGGGTGTCAGCATATAAAGCTTCAAAAAGACAATTCTAAAAACTAAGTTAGAAAATGGTATACGTGTTGCATCTGCTGTCCTTCATTCATTAAAAATATGTTTATAGCCATAGCCCTCGTCATTAAAAATTAGTTATTTTACCTAAGCAATGCACCAAAAATTACTTAGATATATTACCGTTCAACTAAAATCAAATCTAAGAGCGGTTAATTTGTAAAACAGTAAGTGGGCGGACGCTCTGCGATTGTTATGGGAACCATATTTGCTTACGAACACAATGGGGGGTTTGGGGAGAAGACCCCTTAACCTGAGCGGATAGCCCCGGTTAAATTTTGTATTTCAGGAACAAATTTGGTGCCTTTCTACGCGATTATTTTGTACACAATTTTAAGCAAATTTTTTTTACTTCCATGAAAAGTAAGTGGGTGGACTGAATTCCTCTTTCAAAAAAAATAGTTTTAATGACCAATAATGGCTATGAACCATGAAAAAATTACTTTTAATGACCTGGCTAAAAATGACTTTTAGTGTAAAATGTGACCTGTTGGGAGCCCAGCAATTATTTGGATAACAATATTACTCGCTCAATAATCAGTTTGAAAGGAGACGATCTGACCTGGTCCGACACACAATATGATGAAAGACTCATTCGGACGCTTTAGATATTTTGTATTTTGATATTTTGTATATATTTTATATTTTGTCGAAATTATTTTCAAAAAACTATCCTGCGGGGCAACAACTGGGGGGCCTCGTCAAAATATCACAATAAACTAGTAATTCAATTTATTATTTTCGGTGTATTATATTTGATTGCCTCTACTGCGGCTCCCATTATTATCTAATGTATTAATTTTTGGGAAATTGGCTCCTTCACCAAAAATAGTTGACCTCTGCACTAGAATATCAGTATTGGTAATTTAATAAAATTAGTACATAATGAAATTGTAAATATAGAATCATATTAGATATGAACAAAACGGTAAATATAAAAATCCACGTGCATTTGCGGCCAACCCTAAAGCACTTGAGCAAGTGCTTGTGAGCAGTGTTGTGACAGATAATGTATTTACGTTATCTAGATAAAGATAAAGATAACTCGAAAAATTATCTAGATAATTTAGTTCAGATAAAGATTAAAAAAATGTTGGGAAGGACTGATTTTTCAATGAGAATTATAATTATATTCACGCATTTTTAACTGATCGATGAATATAAATACGGATAGAATAAAAAAATATACGGAAGTCATTCTCGTCAAGTCTCGTCAGAACACGGATAAAATCAATGCTTTTCCCGAATTTCGTTATCTAGATAATTAAAATCTTATGTAAAAGATAGACAATTTATTTATCTAGATAACAATGATAGATAATCACTGAAAAATGTTTCTAGACAAGATAAAAGATAACAAAATATTATCTAGATAAATTATGTAGATAAAATTATGTCACAACCATGGTGGGTCACAACACTGCTTGTGAGCGACTTGTCAATGAAATGTCAGCTGCTGGTGCAAGAGTGGGGAGAGACATGGCTCAGTCACTTCACTCTCCTCCGTCGCCGTCTCACGACAAATTCATAAACAATTCTACACCACAGTATAAACATTTCAAACAATTTCTGCACCGGAGCTCAGGACAGAAATAAGTATCTCTTGAATCAGCGCTTGGACCCAAAAAGGAAGTAATCTGTAGGACACACTTTTGTTTCAATCAATTTGAAATTTGGAGGGATTGTTAATGAAGGTTTTATAATTATGCCTATCTTTTTATTTTGCTTAATTTGTGAAATCTAAATTAGGTACTCTATGCTTAAAACTACCCAAAAATGGCCTAATTGTACACCATGTTTAAAATGTTTAAAATTTTATTTTAAAAAAAACAGAAAGCAAGGCATATTTAACCACCTTTTATTTATGTGATGTGAAAATTTCAAAGTGATACATTCATTATTGTGGCTCAAAGATTTTATCTAAATTAGCTACCTTGGCCGCCTACGTATTTCCTATGTATTTCTAAGGACAGCCCTCTTAAGACAGTATTGCGACCGTTGTTATGATATTAACATTGGAGTAAACAATATTTACTATAAGGGTCGTTCCACCGGAATTAGACCAGTGGTCGTTGCGGCACTATTTAATACAATTTTCTAACTTTGCTCACAGAAACATATATACTTATGAATGTAAAAACGATTTTTTGCATATTTTTTACTTTTGTCGTTTAGAAGATACGGGCCTTAGAGGTTTGGAGAACAAGCAAAATAAGGGTATACGGCAAGTCTTACATTTGTACCAAAAACAAAGATAATTGTGTTCAACCAGCGTTGTTAGATTCAGGAAATGTTCATCTTTCAATAAAAAAAATTCAACATTTGATTTAGGAAACTCTTACTGTGCAAATTTGGGGTGCATATTTTCGGCGGTAAATCGTGTTTTTTTGAATTTTTGAGCCAATGTTTTTCGTTCAATGTTAGCTATTTCAAAACAAATATTTTTGTGTATGAACTACATACCAAGTGGTATAATAATTAGCTGATAAACATTTAAAATTATTCCATTAACCTAGCTAAAAAAATATCCAAATATTTGGGAATTCAATTTTTTCCCATTTTTAAGGTCATCGTACGGAAAAGGGGGACCTCGTATAATCTGGTGAAACATACACTAAGATTGGCGAATATAAGGTTGATAATTACTGAAAGTTTTGTTTTGTATATTGACTTGGTATAGAAGTTACGATACTGTCCTTGGGGTCAAAATTGAAAATAAATTAATTTTTGACATTTTTGAGGTCATAGTACGGAAAAGGGGGACCACATATATTCTGGAAAGAGATGCGCTTACATTCACGTATATAAGGTTAGTAATTACCGAAAGTTTTGTTTTGTATATTAGTTTGGTATAGAAGTTAGGTATCATTGATGAGGTATTCACGGCTCAAATTTACTTCTGATTCAGATTTTATAAAAAAAAATTAATGATGCACATTTATGATATACGCATGATTATTATTTTAATTTTTACTATATAAATATCAACGATCAAGATTTCATCGCTTTAGCTAATTTAAAATATTAGACCTAGGTGTAGTACAACCCGAAGATAAATAAATATGATAATTTAGAATCTATTGTCAGTTTTAAGTTAACATGATATACAAAACCAAACATTGAGAAATTAAGAACATTAACATCACCAATTCAATCGTAATTTTTTACAGAATTAATGAGGTCCCCCTTTTCCGTACTATGACCTACAAAATGCCAAAAATTAACTTATTTTCCATATGCAGTACCTCATCAACGTTACTGTAACTTCTATACCAAACTAATATACAAAACAAAACTTTCGGTAATTACTAACCTTATATACGTGAATGTAAGCGCATCTCTCTCCAGAATATATGTGGTCCCCCTTTCCGTACTATGACCTCGAAAATGTCAAAAATTAATTTATTTTCAATTTTGACCCTAAGGACAGTATCGTAACTTCTATACCAAGTCAATATACAAAACAAAACTTTCAGTAATTATCAACCTTATATTCGCCAATCTTAGTGTATGTTCCACCAGATTATACGAGGTCCCCCTTTTCCGTACGATGACCTTGAAAATGGGAAAAAATTAAATTCCCAAATATTTGGATATTTTTTTAGCTAGGTTAATGGAATAATTTTAAATGTTTATCAGCTATTTATTATACCACTTGGTATGTAGTTCATACACAAAAATAATTGTTTTGAAATAACTAACATTGAACGAATAACATTGGCTCAAAAATTCAAAAAAACACGATTTCCCGCCGAAAATGTGCACACCAAATTTGCACAGTTAGAGTTTCCCAAATCAAATGTTGAATTTTTTTATTGAAAGATTAACATTTTCTGAATCTAACAACGCTGGTGGAACACAATTATCTTTGTTTTTGGTACAAATGTAAGACGTGCCGTATAACCTTATTTTACTTGTTCTCCAAACCTCTAAGGCCCGTATCTTCTAAGCCACAAAAGTAAAAAATATGCAAAAAATCGTTTTTACATTCATAAGTATATATGTTTCTGTGAGCAAAGTTAGAAAATCGTATTAAATAGTGCCGCAACCATTTTTCTTAAAATTGGTCTATTACTGGTGGAATAAGCCATAAGTTAGCTAACTTAAGAGACTAAAAACGTACAGGAATGACACCCCAGAACTGTTTGATCAACAAAAGTGTGAGTTCGGGCAGAACTGTCTAGGGCGATTCCACCGTCACGTGTGTGACATTCGCACGGCATTTTTCAGCTTTAGGCATGAATATAGGTCAGATGATGCAGGATTTTCTTTCATTAGTTGATATTTTCTTGTAGATTGGACATTTCTCTTTTAGTCTACATTGTCAGAAATTATTTAGCACATGTCATTTTCACACAGTCAGCTGTTGAAGCAGCGTCACGTTTGTGACATCATAGAAATGAACAATTATGAAATCTCAAGTTTAATGTCAGATTTCTGTGAATCTGTTTGAACAGCAGCAATGAAAAAAATTGAACTACAGATACAATCTCTTTTCTAAATGGTATAACATTTTGGAGTCTCTGAGAACTGTACTTTCAGAGATAAAAAAATAATTGTGAGTGTCACGTTTATGACATTTGATCGTCACGTTTGTGACCCTGTGAATTTAATGTATATTTTGTAGGTTGTAGACCATGTAGAGTCAATTTCTTGATTTTAAACAGTTTATGTGTTAGTTCTATCACATATTACTCGAAGGTGAACAGTGCGCCGCGTGAATTTACAGGTTTTGGAGGCGGTAACTTCTTCTCGATATTGCTAGCTGGATACAAGATATAGCATTGGGGCGGTTGAGGCCATTTCCAATATTTTCCACTTTTAATCCACTAGAGACATGTAAATTAATTAATATTATTAGTAATTGTAGCTAACTACCTGCTTTAAAACATGGCTCAATCAGAATGCATCACGTTTGTGACCAATTGTTATTTTGCCCCATAACTCCTGTATTTTTTTTTTAAATTTTGTTAAATTTCAACAATTTTTTTTCTCTTGTTAGTCTAACAGAGAAAATAAATTATGCAGTTTCTGCTATGAACTATTTTGCCCTGACATTAAAAATAATATTTAAAACGTCACAAATGTGACTCGATTTTACCGCATACTCATTTATTGGCTGTTAAAACACCATTTTAGAATATAGAGTTATGCGAATGATTACTTTTCATTCTTAGGAATCATGGTTAGTTGATTTGATGCTCAAAACGATATTATATCTTATTAGAGTGCATGTTACAAATCATTTTCAAATGGCAATTAAGTTCCACCATTTCTCTGTAGAAAAAAGAGCGATCACTAAATGTTGCATAGTTTTGTCAAAAATAATCCAAAAACTGATGATTTTTTTCCCTATGAAAGAGCACACTTTAGGGAATAAAATAGAGCTATTGTAATGGCATTAGCTCAAACTTTCATTTTTGGGTGTTGAGGACCACTTTCCCTGGAATCGCCCTCTACACTCGCTATAGGTCTGGCAAAAGTTAGTCAGCACTGCGATCGTATAACTTTGCTCGGCAAACGATCGACAACTCTTATGAGAGATTAGCATTGACTCGACTTTGAATCGATCGACTAAGACGTGTCAATGTTATTCTCCCATAAGAGTTGTCGATCGTTTGTGGAACAAAGTTATACGATCGCAGTGCAGTTCAGATTTTGAAAGTGTACGGTGAGCGAACAAAGTTAATAGGTTACCTACCTACCTCGGGTCTTATCAAAATGGATAATGTGCACTTGTCAAAACAAAAAATCATCGCTCAATAAATCTGAACAACTGAGAAATATTAGATCGCATCGCACTATAAGAAGTCAGTCCAAGCGATCTCCTCGGCTCATCCAGTCCTAGGTGACCTCATTTCAATGATATTAACAAGCATTGAATGTTAAGGAACTGGAAGTCATTGAGATTTATCAATGATATTTTTTCTTTTGCCAAATGTAACCGTCTGGATGCTTTTGTTGTTTTACTGTAGGTATCTGTCGATCGAAGGCTTAGAGAATGTGAGCGAGCGTGGAACGATAACAGACGTGAAGAAAATTGTGCGCAATGCTCTTGATGTAAGTATTGTTGCTAAATCGTACTTCTCTGATTCAATTTATTTGTGAATAAGCTCTGTGTATTCGCGGTTACCACCTACGCTAGTAGCGCTGAGATCGCCTGCGAATGGCGGACCGGGTGCGGATAAGCAGGTGGAGATTTCACGCGCTGTGTGCTATTCTTATACCGGGTGGCGCAAAACATCCCCTTGTTTGAGAGGTCACTACATCAACACTATTAAAGATAGGGGTTTGAAACTTGAACATATTTTAGAAAACATACTGACATATAATATATGTAAGTTTCAAACATATTTATTGAATGGGAAAAATGGGAAAAATTACCGAAGTTGTTTTTGAAAAAACAGAATAATCCATACAAAATTACGTGTTTGAAGGATTTGTTTGCAGTTACTTTGTAGGAAGTAGGTGATTTTATGTTTACTTATGAATTCCTAAATGAACATGAAATAACTTTTAATACATCTATGTGAATTTATCCTTGGTTTATTGAGTTATGTGTGAGAATGTATTTAACTTTCGTCCACTGACATTAACGGGAGTTTAAATACCTACATTGTCTAAATCTTCGCTGAAAACATACACAATTATTTTCTTCCCGCTCAATTTCTATTCTTGAAACCACAATTATCAATAAGATACTTTATACTAAATGGAGACACCTTTTATGGCAAATTATGACAACAATGGAAACTTCTGTGCAAAACAGAGCTGATTCTTTATAAGAAGCTACCAAATTGTTTAATCTCTAACGTGTGCTTTTCGAACGCTAGGTATAAACTGTTGATCAAAGGCTCAATTCAAATGTATGTAACTTTTTTCTCATAACTCAAATATTTCTACAAATCGCATGCAATAAATTATCATATGTGTCCTATAACGTGTACAAATTTCAGCTCCTTATCATTTGTAGTTCTGTCGGAGTGAACTCGCAAACAGCGGGATTTTTTCGGCGAGTTTTGGGGGAGTTTTATTTTATTTACGAATTAATATGGATACCTCGGACATTTAATTATATAAAATCATGAAGTACGTGGGAAATTTTCAGCAATCTATTATAGAGTGGCAGCAATTTAAATGCGTAATGATGTATGGATGGAAACCTAGACAGGAAATGGGGCAAATTCACATAGATTTTGTACCCGAGTAACAAATTCGCTTTGCAATCATAAGTTCTGTTCTCATTTCGATTTTTGTGTCAATTAATTAATTAATCATAAGCTAAAGAAGAGATTATGAAGGTTTTATATTTCACTATAGAACTACAAAAGTTTTAATCAATGGAACCATCAAGATTGTATGAAATTTCCACTGGTTTCGCCCAATTTGCCCGCATTAATGGTTCATTTGGAAATGTATGAAAGAAATCTATTCCCGCTCTATTTTACATTGTGGCACTGAAAAGTATCTATTACTAACGGTACTCTTTGTTCCTAACGCATATCCGTGCTTTGACACTATTTCCATAATTATATTTAAGAACAATCAAATAGATAGCAGTGGCCAGCGTCAATGACTAATAGCGTGCATAGCAGCCATGTTGGGTTCTTCAATCCGCACCTAGCGGGTTCAGCGTTTCGCCGCCAGATGTCACTGAGCTTTGCTGGTAATCGCCAATTGCATCGTTAACCAAGAGTTTCAGAGTTTCTTTTCTTTATTTTTAACGATTTCATACATGTCATTGTGTGTGGATACCCATAAGTGAGGAAGAATTCTTACTTGTGGATGGGCACCATAGTGTTAATATTAATTAGATATTAGTGTAATGAATACAAACTAATGCTATTAAAACAAATTGTAGTGGAAACAAAACTAATGCTAGAACAAATTGTAATGTGTGTACTGTGAACATCTTGAACCGAAATTCCTCTGATGACAATTCATTTCAAATCAAATTTTTAACTGTAGGTAGTATAGCACATTGATCATGTGCTATAGATGGAATATTATAAAAATTTGTCAGAAATAGCTTAGGTAGCTTTAAATTGTTTTACCTGAATTTCTGCACTGAATTTGTGTGCAGCGATGTGTGTGATTTAGTGGACTGATCTGACTGGTTTACACAGTTTAATTAATTTAGTAATTTTCTGATAATCTTGTTTGTCATTACAGTTGGACCTCAAAGAAATAAGCTGTGGCAGTTTTCCAGAGGAAATCAACAAAGGAAAACTTAATAGTGTAAGTGATTACAATAACAAATTATATTTAGTTACGTAGGTACATAATTCCGTAGGTACCGGTAATGCAGATAACACAAATAAATGGTTCCAGGTAATGTACACCATTTATCCAAACATTCCATTGACACTCATGGCCCATGGGTGTTGACATGATTGATTCGATAAATTGATTACCTATGTTAATTTACCCAATTAATCGAACGATTAAAGAACATTAGGTAGGTAGAGAATTTCATGAGAATGAAAAAAGATTGTGACATTTCCAATCACTAAAGTTGTGAGTGGGGCTTACTTCAGATAACATTCCTTGTGTTTCTACATGACCATTACCAACTATTTTCTACCACCCCCACCCCCTCCCCTATATATCCAGGGTTGGGCAGTATTTCAAATACAAGTATTTCAAAATAGTATTTCAAAATACATGAGTATTTTAATACTTGTATTTTGAGCAGTTTTTTAAAAGTATTTTGAGTAATGTATTTTAAATACTTTATTTGGAGTATTTTCACTTTTTTCAAAATACTCAAAATACCTAAAATACTTAGGAGGAAAAAACCTCAATTATCTGTTGAAAAACACTCTTTTTATATTACTTTCCCTCATTTCTTCACAACCAAGCACACCTGCATTTGAAAGATACCCTCTTTTTTGGCTTTCAAGACTGAAAGTGGTAAAAGGGGTGGTTTGACTTGTGAGAGACATTTATGGCAGAAACTACCTGCTGGCTGTCACTACTCTCTCTTCCCAACCACTCCTGTATCCGGCCGACAAAGCCATCATTGTCATATAAATGAGTTGATTACTTGAAAATGCAATTCGTCAAATATCCCTAAACCCCCTCAGTTTCAAAATAAAATGTGAGCATTGCAAAGTGTGTTGTGTAGGCACAATTCCTTTTGCCATTCCAGTCTTATTAGTAATAACTGTAGTGCTTCGTTCAGTTCCATAATCAGTATTCGGTATTTTCCACTGCGAAAGTAAATAATGGAAAAATAATGAAAAAAATGAAAAATAATAAAAATATTGATTTGGATACTATTTTAGTATTTTGAGTATTTTAAAATACTAATGTATTTTGTATTTTAAAATACTCTGAAATGAAAGTATTTTGATACTTGTTCAGAGTACTTTTTCAGAGTATGTTGCCCAACCCTGTATACCTATATCTAGAGCCAAGATTATATGGTGATTGAAAATAAAACGAAATTTTAAATAAACAGGTTTTAGTGTGAAATGTGCATGGTTCATGGAATTTAAACCCCAAAACTGTCATTTTCCAATCGCGAAATAAAACGAAATACACTTTAATTCGCGAAATTGACCTAAATCGCAAAATTACCACGAAATCAGTGATTTTTCACTAAAAAAAAAAAAAAAAAAAAAAAAAAAAAATTTTTTTTTTTAACTTTTAGGTACTATAAATTTTTCATTTAATCTAGCACTTGTTGCGTCTAAGAATGGTGAGAA
The DNA here is from genome assembly GCA_934045905.1 of Leuctra nigra. Lineage (NCBI taxonomy): Eukaryota > Metazoa > Arthropoda > Insecta > Plecoptera > Leuctridae > Leuctra > Leuctra nigra. Next base: position 2,609,821 of record OW203763.1, read on the forward strand.
TCCATTCTTTGATTAGCTGGAAAACAAGGTTGCAAACATACCTGCTAAATTTTACCCCCCCCCCCCCCACCCCCCACCCACCACCACCACCACCAATCAGAAAACCACATGAACATAACCAGTCAGTGACTGCTTTAAGACGATGCTTCTGGCTGATGGTGGAAACATGGCAACCTTGCACTTTGGCCAACTACCTACCCCTTTTTACCTCTAGAGAGCCCTCTATTTACCCCTCCTTTTCATGCCCATGAAGGGCCCACCCACACCACACCCCCAGTCAGTTAGACAGCTGACTGTTCTAATGATGGCTCACGCCAATTCACTTGCCTGTTTCTTATGATGCAACTTTATTTTATCATTTTAATTTGATTATTTACATTATTCATTAGTGTGAGCAAAACATATTGGTAATAAAGATGAAATTCATTTTCGTTTTAAAGTTCAATTTTGTGTGTTTTAATGGCCCCACAAATCGCGAAATCCTCAATTCATAAAACCACAAAAAACGAAATTTGTGTTTTTAAAAACGAAATCACTGCAAAAATAAAACCATATAATCTTGGCTCTACCTATATCACATGAATAATATAATATTTTGCTTGATGTTTGTAGATACCTGGAAAGATAGTTGTTCAAGTACAGAAAGTACGTAATGTGTCTGCTCCCAAAGCGAATGAAGAATCTCGGGCTGCTCCACGGATGTTAAAACTGTGGCTGACAGATGGAGTTTCCGTTTGCCCGGCTTTAGAGTTTCACCATATTCCAGGACTAAGGTTAGGAACACATTCATTCAAATATGCTGCCTGGAAGTATAAAATGTGGTTGAAAATATTTAGCCAATTTTGGTTACAACTTGGCTCACAACTTCAAATGTATAACTTTTAACATTGCCTTTGTGTGCTGGTCCAATAATGAATGTAAGGTTCCTAGATTCAAAATAATATTTTTTTCTTCTGCCCCTTAACATATTAACAAGGTCTACCTACTCTCTTGGACAAAATACCTGATCACTGTAGTATTGAATACAAGTAGCTTTTGTCCTCTAGTGTACCAACTACTTTGTTAATTTTCAGTGTGAACACAGCACCTGGGACAAAGCTCTTTCTGAAAAGTGATGCAGTGAAATTAATTCACGGAATAATCGAACTGAACTCCGCTTCTGTGGAGGTCCTTGGGGGCAAAGTCACTGCTATGTTGGAGAAATGGGAACTGAACAGGGTGAGCATTCAAGTGCACAATGGAGGTGCACATTTAACACAAAATACACAAAAAGACGTTAGGTAGTAGTAATACACAGTGGCGGCTCGTGACCCAAAAGTGAGGAGGTGCACAATTTTCAAATTTCGCTGAGTACAATGGGAGATTTGGGGGGAGGGGCCCCAAGCGCATGCGGGTCCGGGGCGTAGAGTCCCGGGGAAAAAATTGGATTTTGGATTGGAATTGACGCATTTTTACGCATTCTGAACACCTCTAATAGGTACATCTATTTTTATTTTTTATTCATCACGAATTTTAAAAATAAAAAAATTGTCAGAAGTATCTCTTATTCTGGTATTTTGGTAATTTTACTTATAGTGCTCTTGTTATTTTTGTTTTATTCACTTCTTACCTTTATCGCTTCTGTCTATTTGAGTCCGAATTAAATTTTCTCACAACTGTACGGTTATTTTTTACCACTGTTGTTTGACTAAATTGAAGTATCGGTTGATGTGGACCCACACGCCTGCAGTATTGTTTCATGGTGTTTTGTTCTTGAATTGTTTTATTGGACAAAACAATTAACAAATCAATATCGTTCATGATTACTACTTAATTATTATAAATATAATGTACTACAAAAATATACAAACACAACCTTTTAGTACAAAAATCACTCGATTCGATTCATTCACACGCAATCCACTTGACAATGACATCATAGTAGGTAAGCTTGCTGCTGACGAATCTAATGCGACAGCGACTGCGCGTGAAGTGTACAGACCATCGTTTGCCGAAAACATCGACCATTCTGATCAAGCGAGGCAAAGCGCATTCAATGCGTGGGTTCAAGTCTTCGAAGTGGACTCAGTCGAGCTTATGGGAAGGCGCCTAAAGCGTAGGACGGGTAGTAGAGTTTTGAATGGGAAATCCAGAGTAGCTAGTCTCCCATATACTATAACATGCTCGGCAATCGAGTCACTTTTGAATGTAATGCTATTTGATAGGACATCGTTTAGCGCGCTGTAAGGCGGGGCTCGGGCGGGGGAGAATGAGAGTCTACGAACGAAGCGCGCGAAAACACAATAATTCAAACAAATTAAATTGAATTAGAGGAAGAGATCAAAACTATTTTGATTTGTTCAAAAATAAGTTTTTTGGGGAGAAATACAGGCGGTGCAGTGCACCGTGTGCTCCTATGGACGAGCCGCCACTGGTAATACACTAACTTAATACACTTTCAATCCAATAATAACCGGTTTTCCATTTGGCTTCTAGTCAAAGTAATAGAATTTCTGAATAGTCAATTAATCTGTAAAGCTAGACTGGTCTTTTTCAGAGCTTGTATGTAGGTAGTACTTATAACTAGGAGGGAGTATCAGTCCAATTCAATCAATTCAATAATTATTAAAAACTTCTGTTAATACCTACTAGGTACCTACTTACCTATGTTTTTAAAATTCAGGGTTATTTCATGTTTATTGGTCGATAAATGGAATTTGCATCCTTATATACATAATAATAATCTATCTGCTGGTTCCATCCATACAAATAATGGGTCAGGGGGTGGGTATTCCCACCATTTAAAACTTGTAACTATTAGAAGAAAAAATATTTTATTGGAATTTAGGTACCTATTTTATCAGAGAAGCGAGATAGAGATGTTTGGTTGAAGAAGATGTCGAGTAAGAGGAGATTGGGAGTTAGTGGAAGAAGGAGGATGTTGGTGATGGGGATACAAAAGGAAGATATAAAACCTAGGTATAAGAATGATGATTGATTAATATTGATGATTGTTTTCAGACTCTTGCTAAACACACCCGAGGAAGGGTGGGGGAAGAAGGTGGTCCTCCCCCATGGATTCCATTTGGGCAAAAGATAATTCGATCAAATCCCCAGGATCGTAACTTCAAGGTATGCAAAGTATTGTTTCCGGAGACACAGTGTTTATGGGCCCACTACAATAGTTTCGCTATCCGATTTTGCGAGCAATTAAAACTAAATCTGGGAAAATGTATTTTTTTAATTGTAAGGAGGTACATGGGCTCCTCTACATATATAGTTTATGGAATTTTTTTACCAAAGTACCTTCACTTCTTGTTTTCAAAATCGCTGTTTTCATTCATATAAAAGTAACCATCCCGTGTCCTTCTTTGCTCATTGTTAAAATGAACACTTTCTTTTGATGCACTGAAAATAGTATGATGCATTTTATTTTGTGAACCTACCACATAAATTTTATGTTTACAAAGGATAAAAATTAATTAGTACATTTGCACAATTAATTTTCGTACATTTTTTGGTTGGTGTCCTTCACTTTGCTCGTAACTAGGTACCATCTCATTGAAAAAAAAATAGTTTATTGTATTTTGCAAAGTTGGCAAGTAACTTGTTTTCGTGAGTGTGCTGCATACATAATGGCGTTTGATGAAAAAGTCGGGAAACAAGAAAATATTTTTCTTCAGAATATGCAAGAATACTTACCTACCAAATGGAATGTTGAATTATGTTAATTTTACTCAAAAACTTTAGTACTTTTGACTCACATTCTAAGTTATTGATCTTGTTATTAACGGGTCATGAATCACAGTGTTTTTCATCTGTCATCTGTTTTTTTTTTGCGATACCCTGTAGGTATATTTAAGCCGGTTTCACATAAAGCCCGTTTTACGTTTCGCGGTTTTTCTTACCGACCAATCACAAGTCTAGAAGACGCTCAAAGGAGACCTGTGATTGGTTAATAAAAAAGACGCGAAACGCGCTTTATGTGAAACCGGCTTTAAGGTACGTTTACAGCTCGGCGTTCGTTCGACGTTCGGCGCTCAGCGCTCCACGTTGAGCCTCCTGATTGGCCAACGCCGAGCGCTGGCGTTCAAGGTCAAATATAAACCATGTTATCTTTCAGCGCTAGCGCTGAGCGTCGAACGTCAAGCTGTAAACGTACCTTTAGACTTTAGTACCTACCTACTCACTTTTTTAATATAACAACAATATTGTGACACTTATTTTTCAATATTAAGGAAATATGTAGAATTATTAAATTGGTTAGGTACACTTGGACCAAGTAAAAACGATAGTATTTGAACAAAATGGATTGGCGGGTGGTCAGGTTCCTTGACAATCAATCCTTGTTATTATCAATGCAATCAGAGCTCACCTATTGGACTTACATGACGCATTAGCACAGACTTCATGGGAAGATGCCATCAAATCTTTATCAGCCAATCCTTTTCTTTCGTATGCCGTTTATTATTTGTTAGAGTGTACCTACATTATTAATATCTAGACATGAAATATGACATGACTCATGATGAGTGTTCACACCAAGGAAAAAGTAGATTTTTAATTGGTTAGGAATTGCCCTGCCATTGCCCTAATGGCAGCCATTAATACTTTTCAGTCTCTGGAGACCCCGAAAGACAAAGAGAACCGGGAGAATGCAGAGTTTGAAGCACAGAGAAAGGATGCCATTGCAGAAGCAGCCAAGGGTAGCGGAACAAAAAAAGTTTTTGGTGGTGGACAGAAACAGGTCAGTTCTGTTAGGTTAGAAATACATAATATATTATGAAACATATAGTGTAAATTAGGTAAATCGAATATGTGTAGGTAATTGATATTGTATTGTGACATGTTTGGCACTCTTTGAGGGGGTAGAAGAAGCAAAACCATGAATTTAGTTTTTTGTTCAATCTAAATTGGAAAAATCAACTTTCCTTGCAAAACATGGTTTTGTTTATCCGGCTATTTGTATCGCAAATAAATTTTTCTGTTTGCATCGTTTTCCTGTTTTTCTTCAAATTATGTGAAGTGGAGATGGTGTTGTTTTGCTGCTGTACCTACCCCTCAGCCTCACATATTAATTGTAGGCGATTTGCCTAGATTTTAATGTAAGTCAGTTTCTTCTTGCTTCTCAACTTGTGTGTTTTATAGTGGACATTTCTAGTTAATGTGTGGTGCACCAATGAATTTGTGTAATTCTTCAACCATTGTGTAATCTCACTTATTTGAAGAGATGGCCTCTATTGTTGCATGACTATTAAGTCTAACGACGTGTTGCAGAAGGTGCAGCTATTGGAGCACAATGTGCAACAGATCGTGGACTATGGCTTCACTTCGGACCAGGCGGAGTACGCACTGCGGCTCAGTCGCAACAATGTGGGCGGAGCTCTGCGGAACCTGCAGCGCCAGGACTATCGTGACCGCACCAAGGTATCATGTAATGTATGCATTCATATTTGTACCTAGGTACCTACGTTATATGAATGGCTTATGTTAATTCACTACTTATGAAAGGACCATCAATTAAAAGTATTGCACACCATTTTTTCTTAGATGTAGAATTTTATTTTGGTCAGTATATCTTTGCAATCCTTCTTCGGGTGAACGTACTCTGATGCCCGCCTGCTTTGTCCATCTATCTAAATTAGAGATGGGCCGATTCCAAAATTTCACGATTCCGATTCCGATACCGATTCTTAGCTCCGATTCTTGCGATTCCGATTCCGATTCTTCACAAATACCTACAAACCTCACTGTATTTATCACCCTTTGTATTTTGCCCTCAGGCAAGTAATTAAAAAATCAAAAAAGTGGTAAGAAAACAACATTTAATGTATTTTTAATGTGTTAGATCTTTAATTTTGTTGGAAAGTAAGTAGTAATACTAGGAATTGTGCTTTGGCGATGTTTTTAACCTCAAATATCAAGCTAAAAGGGCGGGAATTTCAAAAAGAATCGGAATCGTTAAAATATTGACAGGAATCGGAGAATCGCGGTTCTTCCGATTCCACTGGAATCGGTGGAATCGCGAGAATCGGAATCGGAATCGGCCCATCTCTAATCTAAATACAAATTGTGTATACGTATTGTGTATCAACTATCAATACAAACGTATTGCATGTGATTATGTGAATACATAATTGGGAAATAATTATACTACAGTAAACCCTCGTTAATTCGAATTCAAGGGGACCCAAAAAATCCCAGTTCGAATTAAAAAAGTTAGAAATACATTAAAAAAAAATTAAAAAAATTTTTTTTAGTAGGTACACTCGGCCAAACATAAATTGATCGTTGATCAAATTTGAATGACTGCTGGTCATGTCCCAAACCAATCAAATCTTGTTATTATCGTTGAAATGTGGGGTCACCTACTAGAGTGAGACAAGGAGATCGCTTGGACTGACTTTGGATGGTGCAATCTAACATTTATCAGTCAATCAAATTTGATCAACGATCAATTTATGTTTGGCCGAGTGTACATACTTACCTATTGTATTGATTTGAATATAACGCGATGATTTTTCATTATTCAAAATGATTTTTCAAAATCTTGAATAAAGTTTGAATATTCCCGTCTAAAGTGTTCCAGGGTAGGCAAACCTGTATACTAAAGAGACTAGACCTACACTTCCCCCACCCCAACACAACAGAGAGAAGTTTGACTACTCTCTTTGTGACGTGACGCCATTGGAAACATTGGAAATGTGTAGTTTGAGTTTGTTTTTTCGAAGTTTGTTCGCGATTATTTTGTCAATCCTTTTGCAAAGTTCGAATTAAAACAACTGTATGCAAGTTATAACATGGGCTGGGACCAAAATTCAGTTCGAATTTCGAAATAACCTAAAATTCGATTTATCAAAATTATTTAACATTGTAAAGCCTATACTGAACACTGGGACCGTCCACCTAGTTCGAATTTACCCCTAAATTCGAATTATTGAAGTTCGAAATAATGAGGGCTTACTGTATATACAAAAATAAAACTTGGTCGGCTTCATTAGTATTTTTTTTATTTTATTTATCAAACATATAATAAATACATTACATTTTGTTACACAACAATGATTGTTGATCCAAAGGCCTCATTCAATAAACTTTTCAACATTATTTGCTTACACTGATGGAGCCAACGCGCTGCTACACAAGGCGTCAAGTCATTCGAAGCGTTTAGTAATAATCCAAATAATCAACAGTACCTAATTGAAAGTGCACATTTCTGGTTTTTAATAAAATTGAATGCGCAGGTGAATGAGCCTAGAGGAGGACGAGAGGAGCCTCGAGAGGAGAGAAGAGAGAGACGGAAAAGAGGAGACCGAGGGAAGACAGAGGAAGAAGGAGCAACTGCACCGAAACCATCAGCTCGTGTGTCTCTGTTTGATTTTCTTGAAGATAAACTTCCTGTCCAGAATGGTGAGTTTTTTATTTTATTTTCTTGATACTCTTTAGAAGGATTTTAAATTAAAACTGAATATATATATATATATTAGTAAAAGATTTTCACGGTATATTGCCACGTCCTTTATTCGTATAATTCTACGTTTCGCCTAGCTCCTGCTAGGCATCTTCAGGAAATTAATATTAAAAACACATTTAAAACATTACAAGTAAAAAATTTGAGAAAATGACAGGAAAGTCCTGTCGAGTGTTGGCGAGAAAGTCCTCAGAAACATCGTGATCCACCAGGACGCATGTGCACAAGAAGTCAAACCAAGAAACCTTGACTTTTTGCTAGCACTGTATCTACCTGTTGCATTTTCTATTCACCTTGTTTTTGAATGTATTCTTTTTCCACCATGCGGAGGGCTCTGTCTACACTTGCTTTTGTCATCAGTTGTTTTTCTCCTGTCATTTTCTCAAATTTTTTACTTGTAATGTTTTGAATGTTCTTTTAATATTAATTTCCTGAAGATGCCTAGCAGGAGCTAGGCGAAACGTAGAATTATACGAATAAAGGACGTGGCAATATACCGTGAAAATCTTTTACTAATATGAGCGGCTACGAAAAAATCAAGATATATATATATATAATAATAATCATCTATCCAATGGTTCCAATTAAATGGGTCAGGGGGTGGGTGTTCCCACCAACACTAGGGCCGCAGGACTACTGGAGACTGGCTGGCCACGCCTGGCGTCTCCTCCTCGTCTTCCTCTTCTTCCTCCACTTCCAATATTTCCACAAATTGCCTCCACCTTGTTCTGTCCTCCCACTGTCTCTCAGCCTCCAACTCACTCCAACTTCCTCCTCTCTCCAAAACATCTCCCTTAATAACTCTAATCCACCTCTCTCTTGGTCGCCCCACCCTCCGTGTTCCCACTGTAGCCGCTTCAAACACCCGCCGTGGCACTCGCCCTGTTCCCATCCTCTTCATGTGGCCAAACCACCAAAGCCTCTCTGCCCAGTTTATACCCCACTCTCTCTACCCCCAGCTCACTTCTTATCTTCTTACTTCGGATCTTATCCGTTCTTGTGACTTTACTTCACACCCCTCAAGAACTTCATCTCCGCTGCCTGAAGCTGATCCATTTCCTGTCCTCCCGCTGACCACGTCACTGCCCCGTATGTTAGAATTGGCAGGAAATACATTTATACATTATCATTTTACACACTTTTGGAAACTTCTCATGCCAAAGCAACTTCCTCACTGCCTGATAGAAACACTTCACTTTCCTTCTTCTTTCCTGTACTTCTCTATCTACCTTTGCCTTGTTGGTGAGCAGGCTCCCCAGGTACTTAAATTCCTCTACTTCTTTCAACCATCCATCTCTCATCTTGATTTTGGCATGTCCTTGTCTTATCTTCTTCCGTTCCATTGTCATTACTTCACTCTTCTCTTCGCTTATTCTCAAACCCATCTTCTCTGTCTCTTCACTCCACTTATCAATCTTTAACTGCACTTCCTCCCTAGTTCCTCCCCACACCACCACATCATCCGCATAAATCAACGTTTGAGTATCAATCCCCTCATCTGCAGTGCGATTGTATAACTTCTTAGCCGAGATAATGGATCGTCATCGATACCAATTGATGAAAGTAATTTAGCCTATCAGAAGGTAAAGCAATTCAAAGTGCGTAAAGTCGACTTCCTGAGATAAATAATGTAATTATATTTCATATCCTCGTAGCTTTTGCACAATTCAAATGATTAACAATGATATTAATAGTTTACTTTCATCAATTGGTATTGATAACGATCCATTATCTCGGCTAAGAAAGTTATACAATCGCCCTGCTGGCTCTACTTTCTTCAGTAACTCGTCCATTACAATTATGAACAGTGTTGGTGACAACACACTCCCTTGCCGAAGCCCTTCACTGATACTAAACCATCCCGATCTGCCCACTCCCGACTGCACACAACTCACACTGTTCCGGTACATACTTTTGATCCGCTCAACCAACTCCTTGCCTATACCTCTCTTTACCAGACACTCCCACACTCTTTCCCTTGGCAACCTATCATATGCCTTCTCAAAGTCCAAGAAGGCCATATGCATAGTTTGACCCCTCTCCCACTGCTGCTCCATCATCTGGCGCATGGTGAAAATTGCGTCAATTGTAGACCGCCCTCTCCCAAATCCATACTGCTCCTCTCTCAATCCCTCTTCCACGCAATTCTTCAATCTACACTCCACTATTTTCCCAAACACCTTTGCACACTGGCATAGTTATGTCACTCCCCTATAATTACTGCATTTCTTGCGATCCCCTTTCTTGAAAAGAGGGACAATTAATTACCCCTTTCTCCCAGTCACTTGGAATCTTCTTCTGCTTCCACGTTGCTTGAATCACACGGTAAAGCCATCTTCTGCCTGCATCCCCCGCTGCTTTCACCATCTCTATCGTCACCTCATCAATGCCTGGTGCTCGGCCATTCTTCATCTCTTTGAGGGCTCTTGTTATTTCCACCTCAGTGAGATCATCATCCACTCCACTTTCTTCCACTTCCTCTCCAAACTGCTGCACTCCTTCCTCCACTGGTACATTTAGGAGATTCTCGAAGTACTCTCCCCACAGACTATTTATTTCTTCAACGTTACATACTAAGTCTTATCCTTCATACTCTTTAATTCCTCTCTTGTTCCCCTTTTGCCTTTGATCAATCCATAAAACATCTTCTTGTTTCCTTCAAAATCTTTCACTAATTTTCCTGCTAAATCTTCCTTTTCCTCTACAACAATACTTCCGACATTTCTTCTACATATTCTGTACCGTTGTTCATTCTCCACTGTTCTCTGTAGCTCATAATTCTGCCACGCTTGTCTTTTCTCTCTCACTGCTTCTTTGACTCGGCTGTTCCACCATCTTGTTTCCTTCTCCTTCCTTTTACCCCCTGCTCTTCCACACAACATTTCAGCCTCCTTGACCAGAACATTCCTGAAGTCCTCCCACTCCTCTTCTACATCTCGCAACTCCCCCACTGACTCCCTGCTCCTTATCACTTGACAGAATTCATTTTTCACTGCTGGGTCCTGCAATTTTCACACTTTGATTCTTTTGTGTGAGACAGTTGCTACCGGCCTCTGTACTTGCACCCTCAACGTACATGCTAGCAGGCGATGATCGCTGTCGAGTGATACTGATGGACAAACCCTTACATCTACTACTCCCTCCTTCAAACTTCCTCCTACGCAGACGTAGTCTATGATAGACTCAGACCTGTCTTCCCCGTAGCTATATCGCGTTATCTTATGGCTTCTTCTTTTCTCGAACCAAGTGTTGCCTATCTTCAGACCATTCCTTATACACATCTCCAGCAGTTTCTCTCCATCTCTGTTCCTCTCGTCCAGCCCAAACTTTCCCAACACCTCTTCATACCCTCTTCTGTCACTCCCTACTTTTGCATTGAAGTCGCCTATCACAACCACACTACAACATGCCAACTCCAACACCGCTTCCAACTCCCCAATGAATAAGTCCTTCTCTTCTACTGGTCTGCCTGTCTATGGTGCATACACTTGGACAACCTCCACCATCACTCTGTCCCTTACCTTGAGAATCAGGGACATCATCCTGTCACTAAGGCACTTTACGTCCACCACAAAGTCACAAACCTGCGGACTAACAACTATAGCCACTCCGTTCTTCCCCTCCGTACCACCAGACCACCATAGCTTAAAACCGTCTCTCAACTTCCTCTCGCCACTTCCTTTCCACTTTGCTTCACTTAGACCTAGAAACATAAGTTTTCTTTCCACCATTATATCTATTATTTCTTCCACTTTACCATTCAAAGAAACAATATTCATGGTACCAAACACAAATTCCATTCCATTTCTAAGTCTCAATCTTCTCTTCATTCCTCTAGCGTCCCCCCTCACATTCTTACTTTTCGCTCTCTTCACTCTTCTCTTTATACCACCGGCCTCATCTTCACCTTCATCGCCTTCCCCTACCTTTGGTTCCTCCAGACCCACCTGGATTGAAAATCCTTGTTCATGTCTTCATTCTTCTTCTTCTCATCCCTCCACTCACTACGTTCTTTTGCTTCCATCCTCACTCTCAGCTCTCTCCCAGTCTTTGCCTCCCACTCCCATCTGTTGCTCCTATATCCTGGTATATATGGGACATCCAGGTATTCTGCACGATTAGCTTCGGCTGTCCTCTTTAGCTCCTTGTTCATGAACGTTCCTTCGGTTGTCTGCAGGCCACATACTACCACTCGCACACCAAGGTTCTTTACAGCTCTCTTTGTTGTCACTACTAGCTCTTGGATGTCCCTAATTATTATATCCTTGTCGATTCCTTCCTTCATCTAGCGATTTACAACTTTGAGGATGATCGACTTTGCTTCGCTCAATCTTTCTGCATAGTACCCTATGTCCAATCTATTTTCCAATTCTTTTATTTTAATTCCTGGTTCAATAATTGCACTATTGCCCATCTTTTTACAAAATTCACTAGCCTGCTTCACCATCACATCGCCTATCAGCACCACTTCCACGCCAGTTCAATGAAGCTCGGGGCTCGGGTCTCGATGGCTCCGATCGCACTCCACTAGAGGGATCGCACAAGTACACTTTCTTTCGCACCTGTTCTTCATTCATAGCACCATTTTCATCTTGCATTGCCTTACTTTGATTTTTTTTCTCTTCTCCATCCTCTTCTGACCTAGTAATGCTGTTCTCTCCTCCCACATCTTCTATTCTCACTTCTACTTCCAACTGCGTCACTTTATGATTTTCATTCCTTTCTTCATCTTCTTCTGTCCAGGTTTCACTGTTCAGACCTACATTGTCCCTCCATAGCTTTAGGTCCTCGTATTTCTCCTCCATCTCCAGTAGCTTTCTCTTTGTCTCATCCAACTGGTGTGCAATATTCTTACAAGATTTCATGATAGTATTTACAATGGCTTTGCTTCCTATTCTCATCCCATATTTCCTGTAGATTTTTATTCCCACTTTGTGTCTTACTGCCAATACTTTTCCCCTTAGTTCTTTCCTATTTCTACTGACCCACACATTTTCACAGTACACCCCACCAGACACTTCCTTTTGCCCCTCTATTCGTTCATTCTTAGCACCATTTTCTTCTTCTTTATCTTCTTCTGCCCAGGTTGCACTGTTCAATTCTTCCACATCATCTATTTTTCCCCCGCCGCCATCTTCACTTCCTTCATCACGTTGCTTGTCCTCACTTCCTTTGTCTTGCTCGTCCAATCTAACCTCACTTCTACACACCCCACATTCCCAGTCACTCTTCTCACCATCCTTATAGCTCGATTTCCTCACTCCCCCACATCGAAAATGGTACCAATATTTACACTTTTCACACCTTAGCCCACTAGTGACTTTAATACTGCATACCGGGCATACACATCCACTTTTTACTAATTTTTAATTAACCATCTGCCCTGGCTTCCCACACACTTCGTCAGCCATCTTGAATTATATATATATATATAAAAACGTTGTAACGCTGGGGAACGACGCTGGCGAAACGTTGTATATTTAACTGTGGAATAAACGAAGCATTACCGAAAAATATTGATTATTATAATGAGCAGCTTCGAAAGCATCAAAGAATACATCTTTATTTTGCTTTTATCCACTAAATCAGCAGGGAAAATTGTGCTTAAATGATTTTTAGGCAAAAACAATTTTGCGTTGGCCGCCACACTCAGCGCATTTAATAAATCTAAACTTAAACTAAACATTGTATGGGTCATTCTCCACTAAATGGAATATTGAAGACGCTTAATAATTTTTTAAATATTATGATTTTTTCTACTTTTTATTTCATGGGGTCTTTGAAAATACTTGTTGAAGTATTATTAATTGCTCATCTGAGATCAAAATGAAATAAAATAATTTATTGTGTTAATTAGATTAGTGAAACATAGGGGAATGACGAAATTTTAGAGCTAGGGGAATGACGTACTGAGTTTAAATATGCTGTAAAATCTCTAGTAATACATTTTATGAGTTGAAATTTTGAGGTTATGTTTGGGTCACTATTATTATCACGGTTTAATTGCCAAAAAGTATGATTTCAACATAAGTACATAATTATAATCGAATAGGGGAATGATGGAGAGAAAACATACGCCCCTGAAAATTGTAGCATTTTTGCTATTATAGCCACAATTATCATTTAAATCACATATTTCGAGTGTTCCTGGCTTGTCAGCACCATCAAGCTAGTTGCTACACCTTGACACATGTTAAATACCAACTGCAAATAATAATAAAAAAATATATTAAAATGGCTTAAGAAAGATGCCAAAACTCGGGACACGTTTTAATTACAGTTAAAACATAACATTTTATAAATATATGAATGTGAATTTGTTACATATGTCAAGATACACTATTAATAAGCTTAACATTTATTTTTGGTACATTTAATTAATGTACTTTAAGATATATGGCAAAAGCAATGCTGGAAAACAGGGTGAGAGACAAGCTAGGGGAATGACTTTTGGGGGGTATTTTGGGCTGTAGCTCTTAGATGTGCATGATAATAACCTTACACTATGGCTGTAATTGTCAAGTAGCATCTATATAAAAATAAAAAAAATAAAAGCATAGATATTTTCTTTAATATCTATATTAAAAATGGACAGGACAAGAATATTCCATTTAGTGGAGAATAACCCGTATACTGTAATTTAACATTCAATCATCATCTTCCTCTTCTTCTTCTTCTTCTTCTTCTTCTTCTTCTTCTTCTTCTTCCCTTTTTTCTAGCAATGCACTCCATTTTTTATCATCTTCCCACCAACGCTCCTGCTCTTATTTGAAACTACCACTAGTTTACCTGAACTAAAGTGTTCGCAACTCTCACAATTTACATATAAGCTCTGGATATCACTGATTATACCGGGTGACGCAAAAAAAAATCCCCCTGATTGAGAGGTCACTACATCGAAACTATTATAGATATGATTTTGAAATTTGTACACATACTAGAAAACAATAAACATACCAAAATTTAATATGTTCAAGTTTCAAACACATTACTATTGTAGGAAAAAAGTTACAGCTGTTCAAATTTGGTTGTCAAAAAATTGATTATATGGAGCTCAAATAGCGCGCGTCGAGAAAACTTCCAAAGGCCGGGACGCTGTTTCTTCAAAACTACGTACGATATCAAGCTGAAAATTTCAAATTCAAAATATATTAAGATCGATTGTGTAAAAATTTCAATTAAAATCAATATATGGAACGATAGTTATTGAATCTTGAAGTTGAGCTTGAAAACAGAATAGTGGGAAAAGAATCACTTTCATAACGTGTGTAATAAAAGCTTAGAAATAATCTACATATTCTGATTTTACGCTCAACTTCAAGATTCCATAATTTTTGTTCCATTCAGTCAAATTGATTGACATTTTTACACAATCGATCTTAATATATTTTCAATATAATTTGAAATTTTCAGCTTGATATCGTACGTAGTTTTGAAGAAACAGCTTCCCGGCCATCGGAAGTTTTCTCGACACGTGCTATTTGAGCTCCGTATAATCAATTTTTTGACAACCAAATTTGAACAGCTGTAACTTTTTTCCTACAATAGCAATGTTTTTGAAACTTGCACATATTACATTTTGGTTTGTTTTCTAATATGTGTACAAATTTCAGAACCCTATCTATAAAAGTTTTGATATGGTGACCTCTCAATCAGGGGGATTTTTTTTGCGCCACCCGGTATCTTCCGTAACCCCTTTATTCCTGGGCTGGGAGATGCCCAAACTTTGTCTCAAATGATCTTATGCTTTGTCTCAAATGATCAAATGCTTTTTCGATATCTAGAAATGTCATATAGTACCTACATTGATTCATCTTCCTCCCATTTATTTTCCATAATCATTCTTAAAGCAAAGATTCAATCGATGGTTGACCCACGTCTAAATCCACATTGCTCTTTATTCACTTGACCTTCTATCGAAGATAATATAAATAATATATAATAGTATATATATATATATTATAATATGTCATATATAAATATATATTTATATATTTATTAGTATATATAAAAAAATCATGTGATATAACTACCTAAGACAAGAAATGATGTGTATTACAGAGAAGGAGTCTGAACGTGGATACGGTGGTGCGCATGCAAAGTACGGTGATTCGAATCGGCCCGCGCGCCCCGGCAACACCGCTGGCCGCAGTGTCATGGCCTGTCCTAACCGGGGCCGAGCCAACACATCCGCTTGGCCCGACCGGGACAGCAAACCCACAACATACAACACTCGGCAGAACAACTCCCAAGCAGCTCCGGTCTACCAGCAGAAACCACCGCGATTTCAAAACCAGCATCGCTACCAACATTCACAAGAGAATAGTTGGTCACCAGCGTTTAGCGACACGGGTTTCACGACGTCCAATTGGAATGCTCCACCACCTTCAACAAAAGATCGTGAAAACCAATTCCCAATGAGTCGAGAGAGTTTTGCCAATGCTAATTATGAATCTTCTGATGGCAACCTCAAGAATTTCCTTTTTGATGTACAGAAGAATTTGGACCAGTTTTCAACATCCGCGAACGGTAGAATCGACTCCTTTGCTCCGAGCGTTGTTGATTTGTCTTCGAAGCTCAGCAACCACCACATCGGTATCAATTATCAGAAGTCGACCAATCCTCCCGTTACACAAAATTCCATGTTTCCCTTGGATTTTGGATTCAAGGGTCACGTCGGCAGTTTTGGTGGTGTTTATGACAACTTTGGTTTGAGCACTACTGACAGTTACGTCCAGAAGCCATGGGTGTGGCATAAAGGAGACAAGTGCATGGCCAAATACTGGGAAGACAATATGGTGAGCATATCTCAGTTCTATAGTGTAGAAATCTGATATGTACTACATTCAAAAGAGGAACAAAAATTGAAATTTGTGTGGCCTTTTTTGTAATAATAAGAAAGTTTAATAGCTACCTTACCATGCAGTCTAGAATCCAAGTTAGGTATAAGTAGTAAGTACCTCTCTGATATGGAGCACATGAAATGCCCTGTGACATGTCGGGTCAGCGTCAAAAGAAGCCAGCTAGATCTCCATGTTGTTATAAGGAAAACCTATATAAGAAGTATTGAACGTGGGTGTATAAATTATATCCATTTCCCTTCCAACGATGTCGTGTTGAGTGTGGACTCCACAATCTTCTAGATCTGCCTCCTGGGATACCGAAGCTGGCTAGCCAGTCCGACTTCTTCCCCGTTGTTGTCTTCTCCCTCTTCTTTGCTCTCCTCTGCTTCTTCCACCTGCCACTCCACCAATTCCTTCTATCTTTCTCTGTCTTCCCACCATTTCTCTCTTCTTACTCTCCCCAATCTTTGCTTCGCTCCACAACATCCTCTTCAATGCCGTCCCTGCACTTTGTTCTCAGATACCCAGCCTTCTTTTTCTTCACTTGTCTTCCCTTTTCAAATCCTCTTCTAGGAATTTTCTCTTTTCCCATTATTTTCATATACCCGAACCACCTCAATCTCTCTCAACCTGACTATCTTCAGACTTAACTTAAGATTTTATTAAATGTATTCAAATATTTTAAATATTTTAATACAGATCTCGGCAGAGGCCTGGGTAAGCAAAAGGGAAACGCATCAAACGTTCATCAATTTTTTTTTTTTTACATTTTTCTTTACACTAACAGAATTTTAAAAAATCAGATAGTAGCGACTCATTACAGCTTAATAGACTAGATAAAACCACAAACTAGAGTACTTTATGATCTCTGGTACGACCTCAAATTGTTCAATACGACTATTTTACCATAAATTTTGTATTTAACACTTTAAGGGCGTACCAGAGGTCATAATGTACTCCAGTGTGTGGCATTATTAGTCTATTATGCTGTAATGGGTCCCTACTAGAGGTCGGGTTCAGGTAATTTTACCCGGGTAACCGGGTAATTACCCGGAAAATAAATACCTAAAAAAAATATATTTTAAAATGATTTGAAATTTTTTACACTCAACCTGCCGCCCTATCCATGTCCATGGGGAGAGATACACCACGTCCATACATTGGTAGGTTGAAAACCGGAAACGGTGCATTCTGCGCAACTTGGAGTGTAAATTGTGATCCAACCAACATCGACCCAAACCGTTGCATGTGATAGACTTTTGCCTCTTTTTGCAACAAAAGTTTATAGCCGCGGATTCCAGCCATGGTTTACAGATACCCACTTTAGTCTTCTACCCCTCCCAACTCAAGACAATGGGTGTAAAGTTACATCTAGTTGACAATTAGGTTGTGAGAATGTTTTTGTTCTAAGTTGAGCTTGCCAGGTGGAAGCTGAATATCTTATCTTACAAAATACAAACCCTTTTACATTATAATATTATGTATCCATAACCGAGTATTATGATATTTTATAATTATCATTTTATCACATTGTCCCTTGGCAGAGGTTTCTACCCCAAGGTCATCATCAACAAATCGTGATTGAGGTCCATGATCATTGATCATTTATTTATTATTTCAGTTAATATCTTCTTGTGAGGACTGAATGGTTCCATCTTCGGTGCTGGGGAAGTTCCTTTCTAAAACACACTTTTTAAAAGTTCAGTACACTACACTGCAAGATATATGAACTTGATAAAAAAAAAGTTAAAGTACATACCTAGTTCTTTTAAAAGTTCCTTTTTGAGAAAAGTTCAAAAAAAGTGTGTAGAAGCATGAAGGTCAACCCAATGAAAACGTAAAAAAATCTTACCATCTTAATTTTTAATTACTAATTAGGTACCTACCTATGCATCATTCAGTTTCAGTTTCAATATTCTTTATTAATAACAAAATAAAATTACAATTTTCTACAAACTAAAAATATTATTCAAATAGGTACACTCCCCCAAATAATAAACGGTACTCGAAAGAAAATGAATTGACTGATTAAGGTTTGATGGCATCATCCCATGAAGTCAGTGCTAACGCATTATCTAACTTTTTTAGGTGAGCTCTGATTTCATTGATAATAACAAGGATTGATTGTCAAGGAACCGGCCCAGCAGCCAATACGTTTTGTACCAAGTACCGTTTATTATTTGGGGGAGTGTGCATATTACTTCAAGTTTCTACATTGGAATGAAAATGTTCAACAATTTGTTAGAATTTTCAAATTGTAGTCGTGCAAATGGGCTCGCATTTATGTAAACCAATTTAGATTTGCTCCAGAGCTACATTTTGCTGTGATAGAAATAATGCATTTAAAAAAATGTATTTCATGATGAGCAGATAATATAAGGACCAAACCAAAAGACTGCGGAAATATATCGGAACTCTTTGTGTCATTCGGTAACCTACTTTTCATTTACTACCCGACAATTCTGAAAAATTACATGAAAAATGTAATCTTAAAAAAAAAGTAAAAAGTGAATGTTATATTAAAGTTTGTGCCTTAACCGTACTTTTGAAGCTCACATTCCGTGCTTACAAAAGTGAATGAGTTTCACTCAAAAGTGTTACAAAAGTAATGATTCCCCTTTTAAAAGTTCCTTCCTCTACACTGTCCATCTTTGATATCGGAATGTTTAAACATGTTTGCCAAATTTCAGATTGATTAGACTAATGGTGCAATCTGTACAACATTGTAAAAATCATAAAACAGAGCCAAATGTTAAAATTAGATAAACCAACCATTTCCAAATAATTTGTATACCATCGATCATATATATTTTTTTTTTAAACAGGACCTGATTCCAAAAGAATTTTTGAGTCAGGGGTAGACAAAACATGATGTCTAATCAACATAATGTCTAACCAATAAAAATAAACTAGGGCTACACATAACATTAGCTGGGCCTGATGTTAAAATGTCTGCTTTGTTTCCTTATATTCTTCTTCACTCTTTCATCCTCCAGCTTCATAATATCTAATTATCTTGCATTGTACCGAGTGGTGCATTGTACTTTGACAAATGTTAACATAACTCCTGATTGGTTTCAGTACTATAATGCTGAAGTGACCGGGGTGTCGCAACGGACGTGTGTGGTTCGCTTTCTTGAGTATGGCAATCATGAGGAAGTGCTGCAAGATGACTGCATCCCATTCTCTGAGGTAAGATCAACACCAGTTTCTAGGTTTACAAATTACTTGAATCCTTCGAGCGCAAGAACCGATAGAATTTACAAATATGTACTAATTAACAAAAAAAAATACTAATAACAATCGTCTTGTTTTTGTTACACAGTTAAGAACTTTAACTAAATTCACAGACTATTAATGCCTTTGACTATCAAATATGTCAAATCAGTTCCTAGTTCTAATAACACTGGGTCAGTAGTGGGGACTTGAACCTACGAAGGTCTTAATACGGCCCTGCTTGTGACGTCACACTAGAAGGCAATGTTTAGCACAGCGCGCTATGAGCCGCACGGTCAAGATGCATCGGAAATGCACGTGTATTCGGTTATTTAAACATCACATTGTAATTGTCAAGTACACAGATACGCCAGTAACAATGTGTTAACACCTGTTAACACCGAATGTCGCTGTGATAGCGGAATATAGCAGTTTATAGGTACTTTTCTCCAGCGCAGCGGTAATGTTTTGGAATTGAATTGGTATAGAATATGCTGCATTTCTTTACATTGAAACACGATTTAATTACTCCATCCACCCAATTCATTGTTAGGTCAAAACAAAACGTAAATGTTTCCCAATGTATAAAAACCTACAACGAAAAATGCGTATAAATGAAATAATTAGCTAATTGATAATGCTTCAAAAGTCAATGATAATTGTCATGTTCAAATTAAATTGTGATTCAGTGGCCAGGCAGATCGGCAGATCATTGATATTTGAGATATTATGATTTCGGAAGAAGTTATTATGACTAAGAGCGTGGGAAGTCTTGAAGAGAAGACAAAACAAAAATGCTGCCGCGTGAGTACGTTCTGTAGCTTATTTAGTGCATATCAATATTTCAATCAGCACTATCTCTATTCACTCTCAAGACTGAATAAGTTTCTGTTGCATCAAAGACAAATATAATGTAATCGCGGAAATGGGTTATTTGTATTTGGAATATCCAATATTCTATCAGAACATTATTTACAATATGTAATACAAACAATATCTTACATTACTTGATTACCAGGCAAATTGTCTAACTCGAAGTAATATGTAGACAAGTGTGGATGTATGTTTTCTTGACAATATCTACCACAATATTAATTACAATTTGTCCTAAATGCATCCCGTAGTTATAAGAATGTAAGAAAATTATTCACATTGGAATGTTCCATGTTCTCAACATTTATTCAGGGATTGTAATAAATTACGTCAATTTTAAGAACGATTGAGTGCTGTTTAATAAACATCGTATCCTCTACTTCATAAACAACATTTTAAACTATCAATATAATTGAAAACTACGTAGATATCGGGTGTTTTGTTGCGTTGCAATCATCAAATACACGTAGCGCGCTATGCCGGCTAGCGCGGAGACCGCCTTCTACTGTGACGTCACGTTTCCTATGCTACAGCCTGAGAACGAAGTGAGTATAACGAGGGCCTCGGTTTAGCGGTGTTAAGGGTAAATTTCGAGTTTTGTCGCGATTAGATTCCAGTGTTTTTGAGCCA
This sequence comes from Leuctra nigra, assembly GCA_934045905.1. Lineage (NCBI taxonomy): Eukaryota > Metazoa > Arthropoda > Insecta > Plecoptera > Leuctridae > Leuctra > Leuctra nigra. The sequence goes on from OW203763.1 coordinate 2,630,833, forward strand.
GAAACATATGGAAACGCATTTATATTTAGAAATATGAGTCATTTACAACACTTCGAAAATTTCGCGATCACCATATAATCGGATCTCTAGGTATAGGTAGACAAATGACTCTCCACTTAAACTGTAATTTAACTTAATAATTCTGCCTTTTAAACCAACCGTTTTCCACTTGTAATCTACTTCTCAGGCAGAAATTCCAAAGATTCTCTCCTTCCTTGTTTCTGCTTGCGTAGATGACCCAGCCCTGTCTCATACCCTCACCTCTCCTGACCAACTTTGGCATTTTTAGTTCTCCCCGATTGGTGAGTATCAATGTCTTCAGGGATGTGTTTCAGTCACAAATGTGGAAAGTGGAAACATTAGCAAAAAATGGATTTTATCGATAATCTTATTTCAATTTGAATTCCAAATTTGTCTACTCTCTACGTCTTCTTTGAATAAAGATTCATTGGTTGAATATTAATATTATTTCTTGGTCTGTTATTAGGAGCGGGTTCGAACTCAAACGCTTCCATCATCTGAAGGATTGTTTAATGCAGCTGACACAAACTCACACCATCAAACAACCTTCAATCAAAACCATTTCTCAGGTTAGAAGTAACATAAATAAGCTGTCCAAAATGTTTACTCAAGAAAATAATTTCAATATATTTTAGATGTGTGCACAAAAACTGTTCAATTAGGTAATATTTATTAGTTACAAATCGCTTCTTGCTTCCAATATAATGTTGGATCAGGAAGTAGGTCTCAAATATACAATAAAAAGCTGGTGAGGCTTATATTTCTTCTTCCACTTAAAATCTCCACGAGTCTATCGAATTGTCCCTTCTACTTCTTCAATATTCCACTTGTAAAAATCCTTCTAATCAAAATTACATATATTTTGTTATGGATTGAGTCAATTTGCATTACCTTTTAACCATGTCATACTTATTAGCAGTGTTGGGAAGTAAAGTAAAGAAAGTAACGCATTACTGTAATGAAATTACTTTTTCAGTAACGTTTTAAGTAACGTTGTTACTTATTTAATGAAGTAGTTTGTAAAGTAATTTCACTACTATTTCAAACTAATTCCTTTCAAATAACGCGTTACTTTTTGTTTCTTCCACCAGGGAAACTTCACAAACTTAGATATCCTGTGCTAACCGGGCTAACCTTAACCGGCCGCTAACCTAAGATGGAAATTCATATTCACGAAACATTTAGGCTCCGCCCTTGTGTTAAAGTTCAGTAGCCAATCAGAAATGTTCCATTTGAATTAATTTACTTTCCCGCAATAACGTTAATTGTTTTCACAAGGTTATGGAAGTCGTCTTCCGGACGTCTTCCGGTCGTTTCCGGACGGTTTTGAAGCTACTTCCGGTATCTAATTTACGAATAAACTAATGTTTTAAACTGTAAAATCATTATAAGAACATGTAAAATCACAGTACATGCTCTAATATCTTTGAATATTTAATCAGCAATTCAATGCTAATATGTTCCATAAAGAGTTCAAGAACTATTAAAATGAAAATCATCAAAATAATGCATGTGTTGTGAGAGTCGGTCGCTTTTAACCTACAAAGCTCCCGATAAAACGCGCTAACCAACCCCCTTCCGGGGTTAGTAAATGTTAGATGGCTCATAAAAAGTTAGCCAATGTTAGCGTTCGTGAATCGGATGTTCTCAAGGTCAGCGCTAAACGGGGATAACACAAACTAACCGTGCTTCATAATTGAGGCCCCAGGGAGCTGCACAATTACACAATTAGCGCTTACCTGGTGGATGAAAGGCGAAATAGCTGTGGGGGTGAAGTATTGAAAAAGCTATGGCCTCCGTGTTATATTGTAGAAATATGAATAAAGAAATAAGAATATTGGCTTGTGCTGAAGTAAAACTGACTGAAGTGAGTCTATGATTGATTTTGTTGTTAAATATTTATAATGCACGATTATGCCACACACAGCCCACTGGATTTATCCAAGTTTACATAAACAAAACCGAGATTTTCGTGTCACTGTCTTCATTAAAGGCGAACATTTCCTTTTCACTGGCCTGGCTACATAACTTCATTTGGGAATAAATACATCGAAGGATTAGCAGCATTGCGAAATGAATTGTAGCATACCACAATGCAGCAAACATTTTACTTAGGAACAAGCTAACATTACTTATTCTTTATTCATATGTATACTTTTTAACGGCGGCCATAGCGTTACAAGGTAATGTTCCCTCACCAAAGTCTTGCCGTTCTGCCGCCTAGTTGGCTACAGTCTACTTCGGAGGCGTTTAGTAGCCTACTAAAGCAAATCATTTAGTTTTCTGTAAGGTAAATAACGCGAAAGTAATCTCACTACTTATTTTAGTGAAAAGTAAAGTAGTGCCACTACTTTTGTGTTAAGTCACTACTTTTTTAATGTCGTAGTGAGTAAATGACACTACTTTTCAAAAGTAATTTGCCCAACACTACTTCTTAGTTTCTTTTTATTCGTTACTAATTTGGGTTATATTTGAATTGTAAAGTTAAATAGAAACAAAAAAAATAATTTCCTTGTGTGTAATTTTTGCAGGCAGTGCGGCGGGTGGCTAGTCCACAATTTCGACTTGCTTCATTTACTGTTGCAAAAATTTTCAGATGTATCAATTTTTACAAAAGTGTATCAAAAGTTGCTATGAAAATTGTATGAAGTGTAAAATACCTATTTCACTGAGTACTGTATACTTTAGGTCTGTTCGTTTTGCTTACTGCACTTTACTGCTCACTGCAAATCCGTTCGTTTTGCATCAAACTTGCTGTTCCGTCACTGCGATTGTGTTCGATTTAACACTGACAGTAGCTGCGCAGTGACTGCTCTTACAGCTGGGTAGGGAGGTGATGTAAATGCAGTAACTTTGCAGTAGGCGGCAAAATGGCCCATGTTTGAAATGTAATATGTGTTTCTTATGGATGGATAATGAAAAAACGCCTAAGGAGGAGGGATATGAGTATTTGTTTCAGAGTTTAGTTTAGTTACATGTTATGAAATGATACATATTTATATAAAAAAAAAATGCATTGGGATTAGACAAGAATTCTATAAATGCAGAACATAACCTCACTTATTTTTACATTCTTCCCGCCAAATTCACAAACCTCCCAACCAATAGGAAAAGGCCAGCCTGCCATCCTGCTGCAAATGCGTTCGTTTTGTGTTGGTACAGCAAGCTACTACAAGAGTTACCAGGGCCTACTGTAAGCTGCTGCTACTGCAACTGCAGTAAGCAAAACGAACAGACCTTTTGTGTACAAAATTGCAAGCTATTTTGAATTATTTTTTGATTTTTGATCGGTTGCTAGGTCACGGCCAATGAGAGATGAGACCATCGGAGATCTTCACCTGCCAGCTTTGCCCATTTCTTTCACCCTTACTTCATTTTGGAACTTTTTAATGCAATCGTAGTTCCTGTTAGAGGCCATTGAATTTCATTCTTAATTAACAACTAGCGTTCTAAAAGTTTGAAGTTTGAGTGATGCAGTTTGAAATGTGACATGGTATGAGCCAAGGTAATCCAATTGACAGACTTGGGTAGTAACTTAAAGAAAGTAATGCGTTACTGTAATGAAATTACAATTTTGGGTAATAGCCTACACTTAATTGCATTACTAAATTTGTAAGTAATGAACTGTAGTGAGTGTGAACCTTGTGAGGTTTTGAATCTTTTAAAGAACTTTTAACTTTTAAGACTCGACTTAAGATATATTGTATATACCCTTACAAATCTTCCTAATGGAACCCTTTTATGCTTCCACCACCTGAAGAGAGAGCTTGAAGACTTGAAGCTGGAAAAGTCTTGTTTTCTTAGAAGTGTAGAATCTCTGATAATCTTGATGTAATAATTCGTAGTTTGACTTATGATGTTGAACTTATTGAGCTGTAAAGTATTAATCCTCCAAAAATATTTATTATGATTTGGAAATATAATACAAGTTCCAAAACCCCATTAATTGAATTAAAATAATTCAATTTATTTAAATCTTCTTAACTTACCTATATATATTTAATATTTATTATTTACTGAATGATCTTAATTAAGGGACGGTAATATTAGTACTTAATATCATTAAGTAGATACACTTTGCCAAATATAACAGTATATGAAAGAAACAAAACGACTGATTAAGATTTCATATAATCAACCATGGGAAGAAGTAGAAGAGGAGAGTTGGTGGGAAGACGGGAAGAAGTGGAAGAAGCTGGTGGAGAAGAAGAAGAAGAAGAAGAGGAAGAGCCAAGCTTGGCCAGCTGGCTCAGGAGTCCGAGGCCCTAGTACAGTGGTACTCAACCTTTTTGACTTACGGGCCAATAATACGAATTTGCTTTTGTTGGCGGGCCGCAATTCATGAAAAAGAACAATAATGCTCACGTGAACAAGTAGGTTCATTCCAGGCGCGTAGGAACTACTTTCATCATGGGGGCGGGGGATTGCGACACCCGGAAGGGGGGTCTGGGGGGCAAAGCACCTCAGTTTTAGCCCCGCAGTGCGTTTTTTTTTTTTAATATAACAATTTAGAAGTGGTAGCATGGCAGTGGTGACGGTTTGTTCCGATGTATGTGCTGGTGGCCCTGATAAGGGCCTTTCGCGACTTTTCGAAGGATGTACTTCCTTCATCTTCTGGCGGCGACTGCGAAGATGTGGTTGGGGCTCTTAAAGTACACAAACTAAAGCAATTTGTTGCCCCGCAGGGCGTTTTATTTTAGAATTTAAGCAAGTTACAAATGATTCTGGGATGCTAAACTTAATTTTGTATGGAGAATGGGGGGTCAGTCTGCTCTTTTTAGGATATCCCTCCCTAAATTAGGCAGTTGCCATTTTTAGAATAAGCCATCTTGAATTTGGAAGAGTCCTCCTTTAGGATGTACCAGGGAGGTCCCCAGTACATCCTTGTAAGGATATCCCTATTTAAGGAGCATCATCCTAATATTAGGACCTCCCAGGGAGCTCCTGTGTTTGCTGGGTTGGGGGATTGGAAATAAGGAACGCAGCCAGCTCGAGGCAGCGGAGATGAAATTCCTACGAAGTGTGAAGGGAGTGACAAAGATGGACAGGTTGAGAAGCTGTTGTATTAGGAAGGAGCTGGGAGTGGAAAGTTTGGGGTTCAAGATGGGTAGAGAGAGATTGCGTTGGTTTGGACACATGAAAAGAATGGATCTCAAGAGAATCCCAAGACAGGAGTTTGAAGAAACAGTGGTGGGAAGAAGAAGAGTGGGAGAGAAGTGGTGGAGTGGGAGAAGTGGAGACAGTGGCGGCTTGAACCCATAAAAACATGCGGGGCCAATCTTTTTCTCATATACCCACCACCCATTTTTAAAGGGGGTTTGGGGGCGAAGCCCCCAAGAATTTTTTTCTCAAGGTCATTCGTTTTGATGCATTGTAACGATTTCATTCAACACTTTTTGCTGTAAAATGCACAGCAAAAAAGTGAATTATTGTGAATTATTTTAGTTTTAGCTACTTAAAAACTGATTTAAATTGATTAGACATTAATTGAAGGTAGAAAAACTGGGAAATAATTAATTAAATTCTTTAAGGATATGTACCCTCACAAATGCCGCGCAGCGAATTTTTTTATCTTGGTTCTAGACAATATTACAATGAATTTACAGGCAGGTACGATATTATTGAAGTAAAACAGAGCAGTCAGTAATTTATATTAGAAATAAAATCAAACAAAAAATGCCGCGAAGCGTATTTTTTGAATTGTCCACATTAGAACGGGTTTAAAATGATTGTACAAGTAGTTAGTTACGACATTTTTGAAAGAAAGCAGGAAAGTCATTCAGGTATAAAAATCACATAATAAAATGCCGCACAGCAAATTTGGGGGTTTTTGGCTTCCCATGGACGAGTTTAAAATAATTTTACATTACTACATTTTTGAAGGAAAACAGAAAGAAATTAATTATTAATTTGTATTAATAATAAAATCACACATAAAAATGCCGCGCAGCGATTTTTTGGTTTTCAACTGCATTGGAACAGGTACTATAATTTTGAAGGAAAACAGAAAAGATTTTGTTTTTGGCTTCATTAGAACGGGTTCAAAATGATTTTACAGGTACTAGATATTTGAAAGAAAAGAAAAAGTCATTAATAAATATAGAAAACACACATAAAAATGCCGCGCAGCGAAGTTTCTGGTTTTTGGCTACCTTAGGACGGGTTTAAAATGATTTAACATTACTCTGTGTTAAAGTGATAGAACTAGGCATAAAAAAGAAACACAGCGAAATTTTTTGTTTATGGCTTCATTAGAGTGGGTTTAAAATGATTTTACAGGTAGTACTATATTTTTGAAAGAAAACATAAAAGTTTATAAATAATAAAAAGTAATTACGCATAAAAATGCCGCGCAGCGAATTTTTTTGTTTTTTATACCTTATAGGACGGGTTTAACAGGATTTTACACTAGCAATAAAAAAAATCACGCCTAAAATAGCGGCGCAGCGTTTTTTTTTTGTTTTTGGCTACATTAGAGCGGATGTAAAATGATTTTACATGTACTATTTTTAAAAGAAAACAAAAAAGAGTCGATAACTAATAAAAAGTGTATATAAAAATGCCGCGCAGCGAATTTTTAGTTTTTTGGCTATACCTTTGGACGGGCTTAAAATGGGGGGTTTATTACATGGGTCCAAGTGAGGTAATGGAAGTGAAGTGTGCTCAAAGTAAAAATAATATTTTCAAAATCCTTTTCAAGCAATTTTTACCTGATCTCACACCAACTGGCGGGTTCAAAGGAATTTCTTACCAAAAAGGAGGTATCACACTGGGCTGCAACTCGTGGCTGGAACCACGTGTATTTCTCATGTAATCGTTCGGCACATGTGCAGAGACCAATTTTAGTCTTTGCACAAGCGCAATTGATAATTTGGTCCTTACGAGGGTTCCACCTACGGGTTGCAGCCAATAGCGGCAAGTGTGATACCCCCTTGTTTATTTCTTTAAAAATACACCAAGTATTTTAACCTGCCTGCAGCCTGCATGCATGCATGCAAAGAACATTAGGTATGGCTGTGGCCATGTCGGCCATACCGGGCCCTGATTCTACAACTGCATTTGATAATCTTATACTTACTTTCCTTTCTGGCTTACGTGAAATCGACAACAATATCACAACAAATAAAGATCACTATACTATACTATTTCCATCAACAGGAAACCGGCTTTAAAAGGGCGGCAAGTTCAATCTACCTACTGCGCGTATTCTGAAATTTTTTCATTTGAACCCACTCAATCGTCTGGAACATGTACAAAGAACTCTATTACTATATTCAATTAATACATATTAACAGCTTTTATTTTATTATAATTCACTTGATGTTTAATTTTAATACCTTCACCTTCATCCCACCCACCCAACCACCCGCCTCCTTCCGACCACCCACCCACCCACCCTTTTCTACCGGGGCCACGGCCCGGATTGAATATGGTCAAGCCGCCACTGAGTGGAGATTTATCTTTTTTTTATTTTTATTTATTTTATTGTCTTTATTGTACACATTGTGGTAACAAAGGCGATGTTCAGCATGAATTAAAACAAATACAGTAGCTGCTCTTCCACATGACCATTATAGTAAAAACTAGTTGTAAAATACAATGTCGTCCTACATCTAAAACATATTACAATATAAAAATTAAACATTTAAACATTAAATGCCATGTCCAATAAATACTATCAAGGTGTAAACAGTAAATAAATAACTAAGCAGAAGGTTTAAAAGGGACACAGGGATACAGACAGAGTTATTACACTGAGTTATCCTTATCCCTTATTTGCTCCCATGCCCGTCTCCTCTTCATTCCGTCTCCTTTTTTAGGCTTCCCAATTTGATCTCTTTCCTGCTTCTCTTTGAGCTCATTTTTAATAACATTTTTAAAACTACTTACACTTAGGGTCTTTAATTCTTCTCTAACATTGTTGTACAATTTAGCTCCAACATATGAGAAGGAGGCTTGATATTTGGCAGTGGAATGACTCTGAATATTCAGTAGATTTTTATGTCTAACATTGATATCGTGTAGATCACTTCTAGCACATAGTTTGTTATTGAGATACTCAGGCTTCTTAGTCATCCTAACTTTATGCACAATAGTAAGCATGTGGTGTTCCCTCCTCTGATCCATCTTCAGCCAGCCAGCGTCCAGGATGTAGGGAGTCATGTGCTCCCAATCGCTAACTTTCAAGTTCATTGCGAATCGTACACACGCATTTTGCGTGTGTATTTTTCCCTCTACAACATATCCAAAATCTACGTTTTTATCACCAAAAACCCGAATTATTTCGTTATATGGTTCTAGCAGCTCTACTATAGAGAAACCACGCCTACCGTAGCGGTGACGTATTCCCCCTCCACTTTCAAGAATTGAGCGCGCTGTAACTTCCGATTGGAATATCGCATCTCATTCTGGTTTTCGGAGTGGTCATCGTACAAACGGTGACTCATACCCTACAAACACTGGGAGGTCCCTGGACGCGTCCTAGGCCGTCCCAGATGGGCGTACGGGCCTGCCCAGGGACCTCCCGTCTTATGGGTGATTAGCATGGAGTGAGACTCCCGGGGCCTGCCACTGGGAATAAGCCCGGGCGGCGGCCTGGGCCGTCCCATGACGCCCGCGCGGGAGGTATGGGCCGTCCCTGGACCCTCCCGGGCGGCCCGCGCGGGAGGCATAGGCCGGCCCTGGCCCCCGCCCGGGCGGCCCGCGCGGGAGCAGCTGCTCGCTTTGTAGCCCCCTCCCCCTACGCACATTCCATAACGGTCACGTGCTAGCTTGCTAGGTACACTCTCATTCAAAATGCAGTACCTACAAAACGTGCCTCTGATCCAGACACGTGCATATAGGCACTAATTTTGAATGCGAATGTACCTGGAAAAAATACGTTTCATTAAGACATAATTAATTGCAAACGTGAGTGACACGAGAAACGGGATTTTTTCACAATTTCGGAGAGTGGGCGTTGCCATACGAAAAAAATAATCCAGGTATTTTCTTCCAGGGTCAATGTATTAGTTCACAGTTCACGGAATATTTCACAACAGTTGTAATTTGTTATGTCAACTAGAAGAACAGTAGGTACCTACTCACACATTAGAAATGCATTTAAATGGTCAAATATTAATAAAAAAAAAATAGCCGGTACCTATATTATAAAGTTAATCAGTGGTTATTGGAAGTCATTTTATCTCGCCATGTTTCCCTATTGTTTGAAAGCTGTTCCACTGACCTGACACATTACCTAAGGTACCTCCTACTGTTTTTATTTTTAACGCATTTTTATTTGGAGGAAATATTTTGGGATCATTTGAAATCCTCAACTTGACTGTCACATAATGGGGAAGTCTCGTGAAATTCAGATTTCAGAATAATAGACCCTTATTTTATGAAAGTTGATTATGTTGCTGAACACAGATGTGATTTTATTTTTGCTGTGGGATGAATAGTTTTCAAGGAATGAATTTACAAAGTTTGATTACTTTTAACAGGAAAATTTACAGAAAATTGACAGATGATCCACAATGGTAACACATTAGTGTAAGTGGATTCTTGTAATACGTCGTTTTTCCCGCCAAAAGTCCCATTATAATTGAATTTCATTTGCATGAATTAATTTTTAACATTTCGCGGGTGACAAATGTCAGTAATTATTTGCGTTGATATTTAAAAACTTACTGGAACAAAATTTCTAGAGACTTAAGTATTACCTACCTTATTCATAAAAAAATGAAGAAGGATAAAAAGATCCATAATTTTTGTTTATGAATCAGTTGTTGGATTTTGAAATTAGCAATTATTTTTTGATAATCTCTTACAGGACGATTGAATCGTTTCAATAATAATTTTTTCACGTACTCTTCCCTACTTACTTAGGTACTATATTGTTTTGATAAATTACAAAAAATAAAATGCTACACATAGGAGATTCACTGCAATTGAATTTTAGGAATAATAAAGAGCAGGAAAACACACGAAAATTAAAAAAAAAAACAGTTTCATATAATATAAACGTATATTATTGTAAAAGATTATACTACCACATCACTTAAAATTTTTAAATGTCCTTCAACCTTCACACGTCACATAGTATCAAAACATTCTGAGGTAGGTACTACCTGGCAGTGAGTCTGGCACGCTGTCTCTTTATCGACAAGACACAATTCGGATTTTACTTCACTCACGGATATGTTGGCACAATTTTTCATCTTCAGTTTTTCAAGAAAATGAATGCTATTGAATACGTATTTCTTTCATCTGAAAAAATAAAATTGCAAAGTATTTAGGTAATGTACCTTGTACTAATAATGTTCGCAAGATATTTGCAATTATTTATTATTGTAGGTACAGATTCTAACCTAAACAAGATTTATACAAGATCTTGAAAAGTTTAGCAAGATCATGCAGCGTATTGTTAGAAGTGTTTTTTATTTTTTGTGTAAATTTTTATTCGGTTAGACCAATGAAAGTCCAACATTTACAAGATCTTGTTAAATTTGTCAATATTTAACACTATTATTATGCTATGCTCAAAAGAATTTTCCGATTTAATGGCCAGATACTGGATTCCATCCATAAATTATTAGCACACGGTCTTGTGGTGTCGAGGACTGACATCCGCAATCTACGTGGATGCAACTTCTTTTGAGCATGAGGCTGCCTAGCAAATAGTTTCTACCTACTACACAAGAACTATTTATGTAAATAACTGCAATAGCAGATAGCTGCAAATAACAGTCTTTACAAAAATTTTAAAAATTGAATTTTTGGCACAGAGTGATCCCTAAAAAAAAGAAAGATAGATTCAATGAAGAATTTGTAAATTGATAGGATAAACTTCTTGGCAATGAATAATACAAAAATCACTTTTGTGTTGTGTGACCTGCCACAATAATCACTTGAGGTACAATTATTACCATTAGGTACACTATTTATTTAAAACCCCAATAAAAATTTGAAACATTCTATATTGCATAAATGTGATTTATAGGTAAGGTTAGAGGAAATACTACACATATAAAATACTAAAATGTGGCTTACCATCAGAGAGTTCTGAATCATTACATCTGTAGGGTAGGTAACATTTAATCCATTAACTCGATGAAGTCCCAAGTCCTGTGCATCTTCAGAATTCTCGCTAATTTGCCAAGAAGTAAATTTACTTTTTAATTGAAGTAGGTAGGCAATTAAATCGACTCTAGAATAAGAGCAGGGCAAGTTCACGGTGAATCTGTAGAACCTACAAAAAGTAAGGTGAAAGTTAGCAACTCAAATTAATTTCCTCTCAGCCATTCCGTGTTACGGGTGTACGGGTGTAAGATGCTATGTTCAGCATCTTATTCATCAAAATAAAAATAGTTCTAGGATCATTGTGCAGCCTTCTAAATTTTTTATGTAATTTACATGGTTCGACACGAAATTTAAATTTAAATGCGGTCCCACAATTTTACTGATAACAAAATAACTATTCAAACTTAAAAAAAAACTGATTACATATTTGGAATCAGCAAGAAAATACCATGAATTTAATTGAGCGAGCGTAGCGAGCGTCACCACGGTACTCTTATGGCACTTTCTCTGTGTGTTTGTTTTTTTTTTTTTTTTTTTTTTTTTTGTGGTCACAGCCCAGGTCAAACCGCTCTAGCAATCGATCTGAAATTTTGTACACATACTAACGTAATCTATGCGGTCCCTGGGATCGTTTTTGAACGGGCTCCCGTGATTGGTTCAATTTTTAAAAAAATTATCTTTTGATTGGTTGCTTCGATCAATTTGAAATTTAGCAAAAACATTGCAACCAACATTGTACCCAATCATAAAAAGTTTCAGCCAAATCCTCCTATTGGTTCAAATTTAAACCCATTTTTCATGTGATTTTTGACATTTAAACTAGAACAGATTGACCGATCAACTTAAAACTTCGCGTGGTCATTGGTACCAACATTTTAGGTATTTTTGCCAATTTTCAGTCTAATCTGTCGTTATTTTCAAAAGTTTTGTCATTTTAAGGTCATTTTATTCCGTAATCTTGAAAAATGTATACTAAATGGTCATCCCTGCCTTCTTTAAGCTTCTGCTCCAAGGCAAGGCCTGTAGAGCAGCCAAGCTATCCACAATGTACAGTAAAATGAGAGCATTTTTGAGCTAGCGCATAAAATCGGATGCAGTACGAAGGAAAAATCCTCTAATTGGTTTAAGTTTAAATAATATCTTCTGATTGGTCGACAATCAAAATGTTCACATAAAGTTCAAATTATGCATGGTGATCAAGACCAACTAATATTAAATTTTACATATTGTAAGCCCAATCAGTCAAGTATTAATTGTAATTTTACGAATTTAGTATGGGATGTCACAAGAGATTTCTGGAGAAAGTATGTAGGTAAGACTTCACGACACAATGGATCTGTTATTCATCCAGAGTATTATGGAGATTGAAAATTTGCAGAGAAAATCGTCTTGTGCAGTGTCGTGTATCGTGACTATGGGGATGTTGCATGTTCTGTGCTCGCTCATCAACGCGTTACACTGAGCGTTTTCCTAGTATAAAAACATGCTTATTTATTTACATTTAATAATTCAGCAGTCATATGTATTATGTGGCATATGTCTGCATTCGCATGGAATGGCTGCTCTCTTACCACCGCCGCGGCGCGTTAGAGGAAATTCAAAAGGTGCGGTTTATTTTTTTGGATGACAACATTCAATCTCAAAATTTTTACTACGTATTTGAATGAAGCGGGACCACCATTCAATGTATGTATCTACTACCTCCGACAAGAATGTAATTTCCATGCAACATAATTTTTACTTTCGGATCACAGCAAAAATGTTTGTTATTGGCCTTGTAAGGTACCTACATAAACAAAAATAATTGATGTATATCTACAATCCTTGATAAAGTTAAATAATTAAAAATAATGAAAATATTTACCACTCTGCTCGGTTCGGTTCTTAATGTTTCGGCTCGGTTTGACGATACAGCTTGGTTCGCTCGCAGGACGAATACGCGCTTTGTTTCTGGAGTTCAATATCTTAATAGCCTATTTTCTTCCAGAGTAGATTCACCTTTAACAAGTAACATTATTAAAACTGCAGTAGGTACCTTGGTAGGTATGTGGGATGGTTATTGGTTAATGTAGAGGTGAAAATATTCCCAAAATAGGCGGAGGTACGTACTAGGTACCTACAGGTAGGGTTTCCTACTGACTACTACCACTGATATGTATAGACTACCACGCCAAGCAAACTGTTTACCTACTTTATTTATTTTATAAATACCTAAACTACCTAGTTGGAAATTTTACTTTGCATAAATTGCTACATTTCAAAAATTTACATGTGAGGTTAATGGTTACTGAACATTGGTCACACTACCTATTGGTTTATTAGTATCCCCAGCATACAAAACTAAAGTAACAACGATTAATGCCTGGATACTTATGTAGTTGTGATGAAGACTCACCTTCAATGGGTTGTATGGCTCTGTGATGAAAATCCAAACAAAAGAGGCACAACAAAACTGTAATTATTTCACGATTTGTGTCACATTAAATGGTTTGAACTGAGACAAACTATTCAGCAGTGAACACTGCATTCACGGACACAGATAATAATTAAAATCACATTCAAAATCACTCAAAAGGACGTAAAGCCTACACACTCATGACACTGTGTAAAATATCAACAAACGTCAAACGCCGCGTTTGAAATGAAGAAGGGAGAACGGAAACAAGTTGATTCACGAAGATGGCCGACTGCCGAGTTCATAAAAGAAACTTTACTAATAACGTTTAAAATGGTATGAATACTTTGCTTTGGAATTGTAAACATATTTATTCTTAAATCAATATATCCATGTGAAATGTAGATGTAATTATTATAGAAATGAAGTTATAAATATGAAAAAAATAAGTCATTAGAGCAGCTCAAATTCAAACAGTCGTAGCGCCCGAGAGGGCCGTCCCTAGCCATTCCCGGGCGGGACCAAGACGGGACATTCCTAGAAATTTTACAGCCAGATAAAACGGATCGGTTGGGCTCCGTTGGGCAGGCCCAGGGCATGCCCTAGTAGTTCCCGCCCGGGACGTCCCACTTGGGCGCTAGATGGGCAGAAGCCCGGGCCGCCCAGTGTTTGTAGGGTATGTGATTACATTACCTCAAACATGATCTAGAATGGTATTTTAATGGTATTTTGGTATTTTAAATTTATACTAGGTACTAACTACTAATAATATTTTATAAGTTAGTCTAATGACCTTCCAAAGTTATTATCAGATCAACCAATAAGATATTTATTTAAATTTGAACCAATCAACGGATTTCAAAACAACTTGAATATTATGCAAACTGAGGAAATGCAGATCCTAACACATGTGTAAAACGTCAGCTCGATTGGAGAAACCGTGGGGTACCTGTATACCGGCACGGACAGAAAAAATACAGAGGTCCATGCCAAAAGAGCTAAGAAAAGAAAAGAGTGAAAAGGAGATGCTCTCTTCGCTGGCTAAAGCCTAAATATCATAATATTTATTTGCATTTCAACAAATGTCAGTGAGATGAGAGGCATTTTAACCATAATGCTTAGGATTAAAACTCAGCTATTGCAAAAAAAAATCAAATATGATATAATTTTAGCACTGTATGCATCAGATCAAGCTCTTTCGTTCAAAAAATTGTCATTGAACAAAACATTTCTTTAGTATAAAAATCATATGTGAAATTTGCAACTTCCAAGACTTTGTTTGTTTTGTTTGTTTATATTTTCATCTAGTAGATCGGTACAATACCTATGACAATACCCAGAGCCAGTTGTTTGTGGTGATAAAAAAAGCCAAAATTCGTTTTCAACATTCTGAAAGTGGTGAATTGGGGGTGATAATTATGTTAATTTTCGCGATTGGTGGTGAAATGGAAAAAAAATAATTTTTGTAAGAATAAGTGAGAAATATGACGCGCGAGCGACCTGCAAAGTCAACCTACCCCCTCTCACTTGCGAGACTCGGCGTGTGCGCATGCGCACCCCTGTTCTAGGTCATGTAGATGCGTCATTCCATGCTCAGCAGCCAACCAGCTGGCACCCCCATATACTCTCTTTGGCTGGCACTGACAGCTGGCTTACGAAGAAAACACTGTGATTCTTTCTATTTCGTGGTATCACAGATCTGTGATATCACAGATCGAGGAAATTTTTGTAAAATATATACTCGGAATCGGGAAATGTTGCAAAACACGTAGGTTTGGACAAAATCGCGAGAATTCGTCAATATCGCGTCAAAACACAAAATTCGCGAGAAAAAGATACATATTATATTTGGAATCAACGAGTGTATGAAACGTAAAGATATGACAGAAAATTCATGTTTCTAAACATTTCGCGTTTATCGTGGAAACCATAAACAACTGGCCCTGACGATACCTATATCTGTATAGATATAGGTATCGTCAATCAATTTACAAATATTTACAAATTTAAAATCACAAATTTAACTTTTTGAACACATAATGCACTGTCAAAGTTAAAGTTAAACACAGGAGGAAAATACAAAGCAACTGACTGAAATTGAATCAAATTAAAAGTGATTACATAAGAAAGCCATGATCACCCTCATTCCCTAAGGAATTCTTCCAGCGAATAAAATGATTAGTCTAGCAGGTAAGCTTTCAAGTTTTGTCTGATGGATGTGGGGGGATCAGAGTTTACTATAGATATAGTTTATTAAAGATTAAAGATATAAAGGGCTCTGCTTATATAGCAAATGCTTGAAGGATGGAAGGAAAATGTTGGATTGAGTCCTGGTTTGGTAAGTGTGATATGCAGAGTTAAGAATGAAGAGGTCAGAATTTGAGCGAACAAAGGTTGCAGCGGACAGGATAAGAGTAGATGAAAGAGTTACAATATTGAGTTTAGAGAAGTGAGGTCTACAAGATTGTCGCCTGGAGAGGCCGCAGCTAAGATGCGAACTGCACATTTTTGAATGATGAACAAAACAAGCGATCCGCATGGTGAGAATTGCCCCAGAAAAGAATTGCATAAGAAATAATTGAGTGAAAGTATGAATGGTAAACTTGAAGTAGAGAGGAGTGGCTAACCGACAATTTTAGCTTACGAAGCATGAAACGAGCACTTTAAGCCTAGATACTAGACTTGTAAGTAGTACCTAGTCTAGTAGTGGTACCTAATTTTTTTAAACTATATACACACATTTACAGTAGTACCTATACATCAGATAATTATTTCCAGATTTACATCTATCATGTTAAGTACATCTTCCATGTCGGCCGTATCTGCGAAATCCGCCATGATTTTTCGTTTAAGCCAATCACAGCTCAGACTCAGATTCAAATCTTTCTGCGCATGCGCTGAGATCGAGTTGGTGGGTTAATTTAAAAGGGTGTGTGTTTCAACGTGGTTCTATCTTTATCTAATTTTCACGCTCCGCTTCTATCATTTTTTTTAGCAATTTTAATAATTAAATAATTTATTGAAAATTATTATTAATATTTAAGAAGTAAAAATAAACATTATTATTAGAGGTTGATAGTCTTTGATGAAAAACAATTTTTAATTACCTATAATAGAATTTTCCACATTTACACTATATTGTTAATTATTAATAAAGAAAGACACTTTACTGAAAGATATCAGCTATGTAGTTGCTTCAAGTCCCGCTAGGGTCATGTCAAAATATCGTGACGCACTGCCGCAGTATCGCATTCATGGAAGACGGTGAGTGAAACTGACTGCGAAATCGCAGCGATGCCGCCGACATGTCGCAGGCATGGAAGACGTACTTTATTGTTAAGATAATGTCTGTAAGTGATTCCTAAGCAGTTATTAAATAAATTTAAAATATAGCAAAAGTATAGCAAATAGCAAATAATTATTAATTAACATAATTACAGCCTAGGCCAAGTATTGGCTCAGGGCCTATCCCCAAAAGCTACAGTTATGTTTGCCTGTGGGTTGTAGGTCTGAATGTCACTTCCCTTTACGTCTATCTAAATGTATTGTTTGTCTGACCTATTTTCATTTCTAATTATTATCTGGGTTCAGGGTTATACAGTTTTAAAAAGCCTTTGGAAAATAAATTATTGTTTCCCATCCCATTTTTGTTTTACATCTATTTACTAGTAAGTTTCTCGAATTGTTAATTATCTCGGAATATACAAAAGTGAAATTGTGTTTTGATCCTAGGAGGAAGCAACATGCCCAACATGCGTATCCAGGATGAAATTTCGGGGGGGCCGGACATTACTAATATTTTGAAAAATATTAGTGGAAGACAATGGTTCGGGTGCGCAGCCCCCGAGAAAATTTTCAATGAAGGCCATTCACTTAGGTGCAATTTTGAATCGCAGTGTAGCTATTTGGGGGAATTGTACATTACAAAATACCCAAAAATTGGTCAATATGCAAGTCCGAGGCACATAGCCTCGGAAATTTTTTGGAATTTTAACTCAATTCTAACCATTTTGGAACGTTTTTGACATGATATGACTAATTTTTTTTTTTTTTAATTATTATTTTTAATGTGCTTATTTTTTATGATGAAACCCTGATTTCGGGGGGGGCCGTGGCCCCCTCGGCCCCCTCGGCCCTCGGCCCAATACGTGCCGATTCATACTAGAGAGTCTCAGTCTAAATATCCCGCGATATTTAAAGTTGCAAAGCTTACCAACTTGAGAAACTCAAGGTCAATACGCCGCGTCGTTAGTTTTGTTTTGTGAAGTAAAAGCACGGTTGTTGGTAAGGAATCTTACTACATACCCACCGTGCTACATACTAATGTGCAATACATAATGGCACTTTGTTAATTATATTATCTCCATACATATCTCCAAACATATCTCCACATATCTAAAAAAAAAAAAAAAAAATGTTTTTTTAACTTTTTTTTAATTTACGAGAGTTTGCAGAGGAACCATTTTTTCTAACTCTCATGAATCATTTAAAATGGTATCCCCTTAATATTAGAAAACATTTTGGGGTGCTACATATGATAAAAAAAAAGTTATTACAAAAGAGTTCTGGGTGCTAGCTTCACATTTGAGAATTCTGAGAGTTTGCAATGGAACCATTTTTTCTTACTCTCAGGAACCAACCGAAATAGTGTCCTCTTTACTTCTAAATACTTGTTTGGGTGCTACATATCTCCAAAATAATTTAAAAAAATATTTTTGAGTTTTTTTAACTCTTTTTTTAATTTACGAGAGTTTGCAGAGGAACCATTTTTTCTAACTCTCAGGAATCATTAAAAATGGTATCCCCTTAATATTAGAAAACATTTTGGGGTGCTACATATGATAAAAAAAAATTATTACAAAAAGAGTTCTGGGTGCTAGCTTCACTTTTGAGGATTCTGAGAGTTTGCAACGGAACCATTTTTTCTTACTCTCAGAAATCAACCGAAATTGTGTCCTCTTTACTTTTAAATACTTGTTTAAGGATGAACCATCGCTTTGAATGACTATATTCATAACATGAGATAAATTAATTCAGAAAACGCATGTTTAAACTTTAAAACATAGTTTTATAATGTAATATGAGGAGAATAATACGATATGAGATGATGAGGATTTTTTTAACATTGTTTTCGTAAAATAATTTTGTTAAGAATACAGCAGGGGTTTTGACTAGTTCAGTTGTCCCATGTTAAATGGCCATATAACAAGATTTTCAAACATTTAAATGCTATTATCTCAGAAATTAAGTCGGTGACAAGAGTATTTTAAGTTTTCAATGCATTCAGTATTAGTCGAAGAATATTTCTTTAGTTTTCTGTTGAAATTGTTGGTGCGGATTAGAAATAAATTAGAATAATGTAGGAACAAAATTCGTTCCCCCATAAGAGCCATGTAAAAATCTCGAACTTTGAAAACGTTTTACACAAAAGTTAGGTCGGTAAGGTATACATTTTTTGATCTTATATTGTAGATAATACTATTAGGAACAAAATAAAATGGTTTTGCAAAAAATTGTTGGTAGATGACCTGGTGATGGTTCATCCTTAAGTGCTACATATCTTCAAAAAAAATTAAAACAAAATTTTGATTTTTTTTTACTCTTTTTTAATTTTAAAGAGTTTGCAGAGGAAACAACTCTCAGGATTCGTCCGTAATAGTCAGAGATGGGCAAAGATACTTGGAAAAAGTATCAAGATACTGATACTCTTAAAATTTTCAAATAGATACTTGATACTTGATACTTCATTAAATTTGAGTATCAATTGATATTAGTATCAAAGTATCAAAAGATACTTTGATAGTATCAAAATATCAATAGATACTTTGATAGTATCAAAGTATCAAGTATCAAAAATTGTATCAAAGATATTTTATCAGAGATACTTTGATACCGCTGCGGAGGAAGATTTTGGTCAAGGTGAGGGAGGGGGAGATCATTGACAAAAGTGTTCTTAGAGGGTTTGGTGAAAAAAGTGTATGTATGGGCGGAAGGGATTCCTAGAAAAAATACCTGAGTTTCTAAACTGAAACATTTTAGTCCAAAATTCAAAAGTATCAAAAGTATCTTTTCGGTAAAAAGATACTTGATACTATTTTGAATTTAAATTGATAATTGATATTTGATACTGACTCCAAGAAAAGTATCAAGATATAGATATTGATAGTATCAAGTATCAAAGATACTTGTATCTTTGATAGTTTGAAATTTACAGACAACTCAATATTTCATAAAGGTATTGTAATATATAATAGAATTCCACTAGAAATTAGAGAAAGTGATTCACCAAAAATGTTCAGAAGGGAGTGTTGTAAGTTAATTAAAAATAGAATGTTGACTCCACTGCCACATGAGAATGTTGGTTTTTGGTTGAATGATGTTTAATTAGAAATTTAGAATCTCTAGGAAATGTATGTAATGTTAGTAAATAGAATTATGATGAAGGGTTGTAACATGTAATTTATGAATGTAATAGAAAAATAGCAAATATGCTAAATAAAGGATTTACTACTACTACTACTAATCTCTGGTAATAGTGTCCTCTTCACTTTCAAAAACTTCTTTAAAAAAAAAGTTGTTTCGGTGTTATGGTCCTGTGAATATAACGTCCTTCTTTGGGGGCTCGGTGCTGGTGCTGGGCGCCTGTGTGTCACATGGGTGGGTGTGTCACATCGTCCTAGCCTACATATGGTCACACGGTGTCACCAAATACAGTACTAGGTGTCACTGTCGTCAACCATCCGGCCATACTATTCTCTTTGCATCCATGTGTTTAGTTAGTTGTGGAAGGTAATATATAGTAGTATCTTTGGTTGTGGACTGACATCTTTTCTGATAACCTACCGCAATCTCTACAGCCTCTGTCATGTCACAATACGAAGTACATGTGTTAGAGAATGGATATAATAAGCAAATGTCAGACACAACAATACAAGCAAACTGCACGTGTACTCTTATTAAAGGACCAAACAATATAGTAGTTGACACCATGACCCCTTGGGATAAGGAGAAGATCATTGCAGGCAAATATGGAGTTCTTAAATTTTTATATGCTATTAAAGTTTGAACGTGTTCCAATTTGAATCTATTTTCAGGACTAAACCGGTGTGACCTAAGATGTGAAGATATATCGCATGTCATTTGCACACATGGGCACTGCGACCACATTGGGAACAACCATCTATTTTTAAATGCCCTCCACATCGTTGGCTTTGATATTTGTCATAAAGACAAATTTACACTCCATCCAT
Organism: Leuctra nigra; assembly: GCA_934045905.1. NCBI lineage: Eukaryota > Metazoa > Arthropoda > Insecta > Plecoptera > Leuctridae > Leuctra > Leuctra nigra. The sequence continues at coordinate 2,651,563 of OW203763.1, forward strand.
TTAATAATGGTCTCGCTTATGATATTGATGATTTCGTAACAGTCATTCCTACAGTGGGTCATACACAGAGCCATGTTTCAGTCATCGTACATACGAGCAGCAACGAAACAATTGCAATCGCTGGTAAGCAATAATAAACATAATAATACTCTTTTGCGAAAGTACTGTGCTGCATAGTAATTAGTAATTACTAATAACTAATAAGTACTTCAGGGGACCTATTCTCGAAATAATTAACACGTCATAAGTTATGATATAACGAAAAGTCATAATATTTACATGGTAAGAGATAGGACAAACCTCCTTATGATTTCATAACTTGGAGTTATGACTTGATAACTGTTTCAAGAATTTACCCCCAGATTGAATACGAGGGGTCATAGAGTTTGCGGACTGGAAGGGTTAATGGCGAGTGTGAGTTTCTAGTGCACACAGTTAAATTGTGTGACTTATTTAAGCCTTATGCACCAAGTCTTAGCAAAATTGTGACATGGTGTATAAGATATAGCCGTATAAGCAAGTCAACCTCGAAGAAAATTTAAATACCTAGCAGTCGCACCATCATGAAATTAGGGTCAGTTGTCCCAGTTCTCATCCACATTCCTAATCTCGACCACCAGGTGCTGCAAGTGCGAGCGATTTTGCTGCTTTTTAGTTTTTGTAGACACTTTTTGCGATACAATTGGAGACGAAATGGGTAGACCAAATTATTTGAAATTTTAATCGTGATTAGATAAAAGACAAACTTAGGGTTATCCCTTGGTACATTTTTAATTTTTTGCTTCGTTAATTAGTAATAATTAGTGGATTTTGTGTGAAAAATTAGCTATTTTCTCGTCTCCCTGGGCGCCGTAAAAAATTTAATTTCAAAAATGTGCCAAGAGATAACCCTAAGTTTGTCTTTAATCTAATCATGATTAAAATTTGAGATCAATTGGTGTACGGGTTTGGTCTCCAATCGTATCGCAAATTTCATCGTTTTGCGCGGTTTTGTTGAATAACCGGCGCCTAATTAACGATGCAATAAGCAAAAATTAAAAAGGTCTACTAATATACAATCAGACTGATCATGTGAACATTCTGTAAAAGTTACACTCACTTATGAAACAATTTTTCTCTCTCAATTTTCTAAAACGGCCGAGCGCTAGTATCACCTTAACCATACTCGACCACTTCAACATTGAATTTCTCAAGTGTATGAGATTAGGGGCAGGGGCTTTTTGCTCATTTAAACTGTAAAATAACAATTCTGAGCTTACCCTGCCTGCAATGACCTATCAGAAATGAATCTTCAAGGTATAAGGGTCATTCCGCATCAGGTCAACCGATAAATATCAACGACCCTTTTCGATTTTGATGAAAATTGCTAGGATTGTTTACTATTCTAAATAAGCATTTTATTTTATTTTATCAAGCCAAGATTCTAACACAATGTCAGGTCATGGGGTGGACGAACCACCAACTATCTTATACATCTACTTCTAAGTCTGGAGCCGACTTGCCAGGTCCCACGCCCCTCCTCTATCTCCGTCTCTTCGTCTTCTTCTTCCTCTATTGCTGTTTTCTTTTCTTCATCCTCCCTTTTTCAACCAACCCCTTCCATCTATCCACATCCTCCCACCATTTTTCGTCTCTAATCACATTCCAATTATCTCCTCTTTCTTCCCCAGCCCTTTCCACTCCACTCATCCACTTTGTTCTCGGTCGCCCAGCCTTTTTCTTTCCTATAGTTACTGCTCGATCTGCCTCCCTTCTTGGAATTCTTCCTTGTTCCATCCCTTGCAATCGCCCATACCATCTCAACCTTTCCTTCCCCAGTTTAAAACTAAGTGTTTCCACTTCCAAATCTTTCCTTATCTTTGTACTCCTTATCTTGTCCAATTTTGTAACTCCTGCAACACTTCTGAGAAATTTCATTTCTGCTGCTTCCAATTTCAATTCCTCTTTACATCCTATTGGCCAAGTCACTGATGCGTATGTTAATATCGGCAGAAAGTACGTCTTATAGAGTAATAATTTACATCTTAGTGGCATATCCTCATTCCACAGCAGTTTCCTCACACTCTGATAAAATCTTTCTGCAGTAGACACCCTTTTCTCAATCTCTTTATCCACCTTTCCATCACTAACCAATATGCTACCCAGATATTTGAACTCTTCTCTCTCTTCCAACACATCTCCTTTCAATTTGATACAGCACCTCGTCTTCTTTTGCCTCTCCATTACCATTATTTCACTCAGGGCCGGACTGGCCCCTGGCGGCTAGGCGGCGATCGCCGCCGAGGCCCCTGGCTATTGAGGCCCCTAGATTGTGTATAACCGTATAACATACATTTTTATCATCAAACAATCCATTTAAAGAAACCAGAAGTCAAAAAAGCGCCCTGCTGGGCAGGTTGGGGGCCTCTTCCGTGAAAACCCATTAACTTTATATTGAACATTTTGCAGCCAAATACACATTTATATAGTACAACCCCAAAAACGATTTAAAAATTATAAAAGTACAAAAAGCGCTGCGGGGGGGGGGGGGGGGGGGGCGTCTGGGGCCTCTCCTATTTAACTGTACTTATGTTGGGCATTTTGAAGCCAAATACACGATTTTACAATCCCAAAATCGTTTGAAAAGTAACAAAATTCCAAAAAGCGCCCTGCGGGGCAGGTTTGTTGCCTCTTCTATTAATTTCATTTTCGACTAACTTTATGTTTGACATTTTGCAGCCAAATACACATTTTCGATCCCAAAAACGCTTTAAAAATTACACCTGATCAAAAATCACCCTGTGGGGCAGGCTGGGGACATTTTTTAAATTTCAATTCAATGATAGCAGCTTCTTCGCTCAAAATAATACAACGTTTTATAATCCCAGTGACAGAAAATCAAACAGCGCCCTGCGGGGCATGATTCGGTTATGTTTTTCTTATAAAAAAATTTAGGTACTTTTGGAATTCACCATATCGTTTTAAAATCGTTTTAAAATTATAAAAATCCAAAAAACGCCCTGCGGGGCAGGTTGTTGGGCTACTTTCTCCCCAAAAATTGTACAATAATTAGTAACAATAGCCGCCGAGGCCCCTGACGAGCCAGTCCGGCACTGATTTCACTCTTCTCTCTGCTTATTTCCAACCCATACTTATCAGCAACCATCTCCCATCTTGTTACCTTTTCTTGCAATTCTTCTTCTGTTTCACCCCATACCATCACATCATCTGCATATATCAGAGTTCTTGTATCAACATGCTCTTCCGGTTCCACCTCTCTCACCAATTCATCCATTACCACTCCAAACAACATCGGTGACAACACACTTCCCTGCTTCAGACCTTCCTTCACTACAAACCATTCAGATCTTCCAACTCCTGTTCACTTCATACATACTCTTTATCCTATTCACCAAACCCAAATTTACACCTTTCCTTTCCAGCCCCTTCCAAACCTCTACTCTTGGCATTCGATCATACGCCTTGACTAAGTCAAGAAATGCCATTCTCAGAGCCTCACCCTTTTCCCACCTGCCCTCCATTATTTGTCTGACTGCAAATATCAAGTCTGTTGTTGATCGACCTTTCCTGAAACCGTACTGCTCTTCACGCAACCCACTTTCTATCTTCTCTGCTAACCTCCTTTCAATAATCTTCTCATACAATTTGGCCGTCTGGCTAAATAAGCATATACGTATTTTTTGTTTCAACAAAATTTCATCCCGTATCGAATTACAGGCAACTCAAAATTTGGCATTTTTGACAAAACAACTTTGATTTAATATCTGTAACTTCTACACGGATTGAGATAGACAAAATATGTTTATACAAAAAATGTGCATAATTGTACATTCTTTAAAATAAAAAATAATTGCGTCCAAAAAAATAAAAATTTAAGGGGGAGAAACTCAAAGTTCTATCCTTTCTATTTAAATCATATGCATTTATAGAAACTCCTATAGCGCTATCTTATGCATGTAGGGTAGTCACCCTGGTCTAGATCATCATTAAAATCTAGTTTAAGTCTCCAGACAGTGTTGATCACATTTAAACACTTTTACAAGACCTTACCACTAATAATACAACAATATAAGAACAGGATCAAGGTAATCAAAGGAAATACAGAATTGATACTATTATCAGTTTACCTATTGTGTAAAGACAAATAACTTCAAAATAACTTCATGTAATTGTTTGGTATGCATTCCAATAGAAGTCCCCCTTTCATGGGCCTCTCAAGTTGAAACATAAAACCTTCCTTTTAAGGTAACTTTTATTGCCCTATAAAAAACATGTTCTTTTAAAGATGGCAGTAGCAAATCAGATGTTTTCTATTGTTCTTTGAATCAGCTGTTCTGACAAACTCTTGATTGCTACTGACACCTATGTCAAATATTTGCACTATTTTCAAGTTCAGTTTTTATGACCAAAATTGGGTATGTATATAAGGAGATGTCTTTCTCATATGAACCAGTTGGACAGGGTTTCTTGTCCCCTCACCTCCGAGTTGGACAGGGTTTCTTGTCCTCTCACCTTCGAGCTGACCGGGGTTTCTTGTCTACTCATCTTCGGGTCATACAGGGTTACTTGATTGACCATGCTTCAAGATTTCTAAGTTCTTTAAACATTTACTAAATTTAGTATTTTTTCGGTTCTTCTTGCAAATGTTAATTTAACTTCGTTCTTACAAATTTTTCTAAGTCTTTTATATTCTTTCAACTTCAAGAAAGGGATTATCTCTAAGTTTTATAAGTATATTTTCAATCAGCGGAGATGAAGTTCTTGAGGAGTGTGAAGGGAGTCACAAGAATGGACAAGATCCGAAGTAAGAAAATAAGAAGTGAGCTGGGGGTAGAGAGATTGGGGTTTAAATTGGGCAGAGAGAGACTTCGGTGGTTTGGCCACATGAAGAGGATGGGAACAGGGCGAGTGCCACGGCGGGTGTTTGAGTCGGCTACTTCGGGACCACGTAGAGTAGGAAGACCAAGAGAGAGGTGAATTGGAGTTATTAAGGACGATGTTTTGGAGAGAGGAGGAAGTTGGAATGAGTTGGAGGCTGAGAGACAGTGGGAGGACAGAACAAGGTGGAGGCAATTTGTGGAACAATTGGAAGTGGAGGAAGAAGAAGAAGACGAGGAGGAGGAGACGCCAGGCGTGGCCAGCCGGTCTCCAGTAGTCCTGCGGCCCTAGTGTTGGTGGGAACACCCACCCCCTGACCCATTAAATTGGAACCAGCCGAGAGATTATTATTTATTTATTTTCTCCGAACTTATATAAAAACGTTATCTACAGTAACAGGCTTAACAGTCTGTACCCAACGCCCAAATTAATATTGGAAACTTTCGATTTCTTCAAAATTATTAAAACTTTTTCGTTGTTTTTCAATAAAAATAACTTGGTGTCGGAAAACTGATATTGGATATAAATTAACTCAATTTAACCCTCATAAAGGCCAATCCTACAATGCATGTGGATTTACTGATCCACAATGTACCTACTCATAAAAAAACCCTAGCTATCTCTGAAAACAAATGACAGCACACTCAAACCCATAGGGCGATTCTTTCGTTACACATGTGACATCCGTACTACATTTTTGTGTTACCAGCAAGGAATTAGGGTGCAAAGCACTGGATATTATTATAGACTGGACATTTCTCAGTTAATTTTCATTGAGTTCCTTCATGTATCACAATTGGTCTTCACACAATCATCAATACAAATTCCGTTACACATGTGACTCAGAGAAGTGAAGTTTTTCTAAATTAAACGTTTGCCATTATAAATCTGTGAAAGTACTTGTCCCACACAGTTAAAAAAATCTGGAGGTAATTATTAACATATTGACTAATTTTAAAAAAAAATGGCTAATTGTTGGTCCATTATTTTCTGATAAATTAAATACAGATGGCTCGTTACACATGTGACATTTTTATGCATGTGACCGTGCGAAATTACTAATGTTTTTGCCAAATTGAGTACATGTTTAGACAGTTTCTATAAAAAATTTAACTTTAATTGCATCCCTAATAAAAATCTTTGCAAGATGTTAACAAGATCTTGCAAGATCTTGACAAAATCATGCAAGATCTTACAAAATCATGCAAGATCATGTGTAGAGCAAGATGATCTTTCTAAGATTTTGTCAAGATCTTAACAAGATATTTCAGTAGGGATTCAATTTGAGATATATATTTCATACAATCTACCTAAAATTCAACTCAATTCAGTAAAAACAGGAAAAATTTCATATGGTCACATGTGTATAACATAATATGTCACATGTGTAACGCGATTATTGTCCTTAATTGAGAAAATAAATGCCCCATTATTACTATATTCTTTTCAATTATTGTTCCCAAAAATAAACCCTAAACTTTTTTTACTTATTGAACATTGCAAATCAGTTTTCATTAATATGTCAAAATGTTACGTTACACATGTGACCGCTTTTCATTATCTTCTAACTCTCAGAATAAATGTTTGATTTTTTTCAAACTTTAATGTTATTTTCCTTATATACATCTAAAAGAGAAATTAAATTGTATGCATTGTAACTTGTTTATTTCTACTTCAAATCTCAAATAAGCAGTAAAAGTGTTACACATGTGACCTAAAATTTCCACACTGTCTAATATAGCTGTCATTTGAAAGCTATCAATTTGGAGAATGCATGAAAGTTAAAATGTTATTCTTAAAGGTATAGGCAGTTAATCAAAACATTGAACATTTGATTTCATCAAGCCACATGGAAAATATTTCCATTTAAACATTAATGAAAATATAGTCATTTTTATGCGAAGAAAACACCGTCCGGATAATATGTGAATTTTAAAAAAAGTACAAGATATAAGCAAGTGTTCTCTTTTGTATCCAGAAGAATAGGGATCTAGCAATACAAATCATGCCTTGACAATGTCCTAGGACAATTTTAACATTTTTGAGGTCTGGGATCATTTTCTGGAGAATCGCCCCATAGCTGAATAGATAGTTAAAACAATGATGATGACAATGTAATATTTTGACATTTTCAATCCTAACCTTTCTATATTTAATTCTTGTGTTTTTATCAAAATTGTACGGCACTGTATTGGAATGCACTGTATTGGAAATTTGGAAAATATTTTTCTTTGGACAACCATGCAACAGGCCCCATAAACAGCTCAAATCTTTTCCAAAATGGTTTGAGGTGTTTTTTCATGATTTTGAATATAATGACGCCGCTACATTCAATTTTGGCCATTGAAATGTTCTTCGAAGTTGACTTGCATATTCGACGATATCTTATACAATAATGACACAATTACGTATGCTAAGACTTTGTAATGCCTTTAATAAACCACACAATTGAACCATGTGCACTAGAAACTCACACCCATCGTGACCTTATAAAACAATTTCTTTTTGTAGGAGATTTGTTTGAATCGGAATTGGATTTACAAGACTCCTCAATCTGGTTGGGTGCAGGAAGTGAAAACCCTCTCAAACAACAAGAGAACAGGAAGAAGATGCTGTTGCTTGCAGACTGGATCATACCAGGACATGGACCAAAGTTCAGGGTCACTGAAGAAATGAAATTAGAAGCAGGAAAATGACTTGTTGTTAATTTAATTGGCTATATTTATTAAAAACTATTTTGTCTATACATATCACTATAAGTAGTACCTACCTATAAATTAAATTATAATAAGCTAGTACATAAATATTTTACACAAAACAATTAACATTCTTTTTAAAACACGAGGAATTTACTTTTTCATGCAATATCAAAAGTGGCATGAGATTCCAAATCAATCTTATTTACCATATGAGAACTAAATCATTGCTTGCAGATATATTTGTACATATAATCAGGTGTTGTATTTAATATTTTATTGTTGCACAAATTATATTGAATAGGTACTTTAACTACTCTTACGTGTACAATATTGCCTTACCAACCATAAACCACCTATAGTTATTTTCACTGAGAGGGTTATCGCTCTATTTTGTACGTCCCTCAGAAAGGTTGAGTGGGGATGGTCTGCCGCAGGAAGTGCTCGTCTGTCAGCCAAATACAATGGAAGGAATGCTAAAAACCAGCGGTTTTGACCGATTTTGCCATGCGTTGCCTAATACGCTGGGAGAGAAACATACTGTAACTGACAAGAAAAAAGTTTGAATCCCAGCTTTGCCATTCTTGGGGACTTACGTCATTCTTAGCGAGCACAATAGTTAGAACATGCTCTGCTGATTCCAATGATGCCAATAACTCAATAATTTTAAATATGTCACTTCGGTGCTTAATGGCTGATATGGCAGAATGCCTACCTAATAATAATAATAATAATAATAATAATAACAGCAGGCCAAGAAGAAAAACAGGAATAGTTCTCTGGCTTGGATTGATTATGAAAAAGCGTTTGATTCTGTACCACATTCATGGCTTCTTGAAATATTGGCAATTTATAAAATTAATGCCACTTTATTGAAGTTCTTACAATGTTGCATGAAAAAGTGGAAAACTACCTTGCATTTATCAACAACATCCAAGCAATTCACTTCCAAGACTTTAAATATTAACAGAGGGATATTTCAAGGTGACACACTCAGCCCCCTGGGGCCTCATTCACAAAACTTTTTGACGGTGTTACCGGGGGCGGCCAATGTTATTTCATATGGGACTACGAGCTAATCGAAGCTAACCCCGCTTTGTGAATGAGGCCTCTGTGGTTTTGCCTTGCACTTAATCCACTTAGCAAGCTATTGAACTTCCCTGGTGTTGGATATAAGATTGACCAAACAACACATCTGTCACATCTCCTATACATGGACGACATCAAGCTTTATGCAAAAAGCGAAAAAGAGATGTCATCATTAATTGAAACAACAGCGTTATTCAGTTCTGATATTGGCATGAAATTTGGATTAAACAAATGCGCTGTCATTCATGTGAAGAGAGGAAGAATCAACAACTCTGAAAACATGCAACTGGAACTTGACCCATCCACAAGTGTAATTCCTGGCTTATCAGAAGATATGAAGTACAAGTATTTGGGAATTAAACAGTCATTTCTTAATGCAAAAACTCAGGTGAAGGGTAAAATGACGGAGAAATTTCATACACGATTGAAGAAAGTGCTTAAATCCGGACTTAATGGCAAGAATATTATAGCTGCAATTAATGGATGGTGTATTCCGCTTGTTCTCTACACATTCGGTGTTCTTAAATGGAGTAACACAGAGCTAGAGCACATGGATCGACAGATAAGAGTAAAGCTGACAGAATTCAGATGTCACCATCCAAAAGCTGCGAAGGAGAGATTATATCTGAAGCGAAATCTAGGGGGACGAGGACTTTTATATTTACAACAACTTTATGGCAGACAGATAGATAATCTACGGAAATATTTTCATGACATTCATCGTTGATACACAGAGCAATTGTGAAGATAGATGTAAATCTATCTCCTCTTTGTTTGGCAGACAGAAATTTTATAGTTAAGAAGATTAGTGATGAAGAACTAGTCTCAAATTGGAAAGAAAAGATTATGCACGGTAGGTTTCCAAAAGCTTTGGAAAATGCTGATCATATGGCCTCAATGCAGTGGTTGAAAGACGGATCCCTCTACCCTGAGACGGAAGGATTTATGATGGTGATTCAAGATGAAGTTATTGCAACAAGGAACCAGCAAAAATACATTAAAAAATTAAACATTCTTAATGAATTATGTAGGCTTTGCAATTTCAAATCTGAAGACATACATCACCTAACTTCTGGGTGCTCTCAACTTGCCAATTCCGAATATTTACATCGACATAACTTATCATGTAAAATAGTTCATCAATATTAGACTCTTACCAATAAACTCATTGATCATGAAGAGATGTATTTCCAGTATGAGCCACGACCAGTACTTGAAAATACACAAGTGAAATTATACTATGATGTATCAGTCATCACAGACAAGACTATCATGCACAATAGACCTGACATCATCATCGTGAACAAAGATACTCGAATTGCTTATCTTCTAGACGTAACACATCCCAACGACCATAATCTGCGACAGGCATTCACCACAAAGAAGACCAAATATCGAGACCTGGCTGAAGAAATCAGATAAATGTGGAAGTTATTGAAAGTAGACATCATCCCCATTGTGATATCAGTAAATGGGCTAGTACACCAACATCAAGCCGAAGAATTCAAGAAAATAGATATTCCTCAAAAGATAACACATAATATTCAAAGATCTGTTATATTAGAAACCTGTAGAATTGTTAGAAAGGTTTTGAATTGTTAATTCGCATGTTACTTGTAAAATCCCCTACGTTTGCATTTCTGCCCGTAGTGGATTATGTATATTTACCAATTGTAATTGAGATTAAAATAAAGGAAAATAATAATACGTAATAATCTTTCTCCCGGTTCCAAAAGTTGGGTCGGGGGGTGGCGAGGCCACCATTTACTAGGGTCTGGACTCCTAAGCTAGCTGGCCAGGCTAGGCTCTTCCTCTTCGTTCTTCTTCTCTACCAGTTTTTTCCACTTCTTCCTGTCTTCCCACCACCTTCCTTCTTCCACTTCTTCCCACTTCTCCAGTCTCTCTTGTACATCTTCTGCTACCAGCTATCTCCACTTTTCCTTTGGTCTTCCCACTCTCCTTTTATCACTTCTCGCAGCTTCGAACTCCCGACGCGGTATTCTCTCCCTCTGCATTCTCTTCATGTGGCCAAACCACCCTAGCCGCTCTCTCCCCATTTTAAATGCCAACCTCTCTACCTTCAAGTCTCCTCTAATCTTTCACTCCTGATCTTGTCCATCTTAGTTACTCCTTGTATGCTTCGTAAAAACTTCATTTCTGCTGCCTGCAACTGGCTCTCCTCCTTTCCTCCAATCGCCCACGTTACGGAACCGTAGGTCAGTATTGGCAGGAAATAGCTTTTGAAAAGGAGTATCTTGCATTTCTGGGGGAATTGGAAAAATGTGTTAGCCTGTTGTACTCTTGATGTTATCTCTCTTCCTATTTTTCCATCCTTAGTTAGCCAGCTCCCCAGATACTTAAACTCTATTCTCTCCGCTCGCTTTTTCAAATTCCCTCTTCGGTATCCTCTTGGGATCCATTCTTCTAAGATGACCATACCAGCGCAGTCTATCTCTTCCTATCTTATAGTTGAGGCTCTCAACACCCAGCTTTTTCCTTATATCAGTACTTCTTTGCTTCTCCATCTTCGATACTCCAGCAATGCTTCTGAGGAATTTCATCTCGGCTGCCTGGACATTTCCTGCTTCTTTGTTGGACAATGTTCATGTTACTGCACCATAAGTTCGTATTGGTATGAAATAGGTCTTGTAGAGTAGCATCTTGCATTTAGTTGGCATGTCCTCGTTCCACAGAAGCTTTCTGACTGATTGGTAGAAGCCACTGGCAAGGTGTATCCGCCTAGATATCTCTGCTCCCATCCTGGCCTCATTGGTCACTATGCTTCCTAGATATTTGAACTCCTGCTTTACTTTGAGTACTTCACCTTGTAGTTGAGTTGTTGACTGATCGCTCTCTTCCCGTTCCACTTCTCTTATCATCTCATCCATTACGATGTTAAATAACATTGGTGAGAGTGCACTGCCTTGGCGGAGACCTGTGTTGATGTTGAACCACCCGGATCTTCCGACTGCTGTCTGGACTATGCTTCGACTGTTATTGTACGTGCTTTGAACCCGTTCAATCAGCTCAGGATTCACTCATTTCTTCTCCAGGCATTGCCATACCGTCAGCCGAGGTAACGAGTTGTATGCCTTTTGCAGGTCCAGAAATACCATGTACATATCCCTTACCTCCTCCCACTTTGCCTCCATCATCTGCCTTCATAATGGATATGATAATTTAAATTCTGGTTGCTATGGTATTCATTCAATCCAAGCTATCATCCTAGATTCAATCCAAATTTTCGGGTCCCCCTAAGCCCTGCCCCCCCCCCCCCCCCCACGACTGCGTGGGCTGGTACAAGTTTTGTTTGTAAAACCTTTTCCATTATATGAAATATATTATATTTGATGTCGCGGACGTTTTCGAAACCATCGGGTGATTGCATGGCAGTGGTGACGGTTTGTTCCGATGAAAGTGCTGGTGGCCCTGATAAGGGCCACCTTCATCTTAACACCTTCAGGTGTTACTACCTTCATCTTCTGGCGGCGACAGTCGCCGCCGGCGGCGACAGTCAGGGCCACCAGCACTTTCATCGGAACAAACCGTCACCACTGCCATGCAAATATATATTTATTTGAGAGAACTGAGTAATTTTAATGATGTAGTACGACCAAAGAATACTGTGGAAATTGGTTTTAATTTTAAACAAAACGTTATTTATCTCAGTTTCATTACCCATCAAATATTATTCCATTTCAACTAACTTGACAATCATTGCACTGTATTGTATGTTTAAATATATTCCAAATAATGCCATTTAAATAATGTCTTTATGGTCAAGTTATTACCTGTACAAGTGGCAGCAGCCTGGCCAGGGCCTTAAATCAAGAAATATAAAATGACAGGTTGAACAGCTGGAAAGTGGGTCTGCTATTCTGTTGTAAATTGTGCTAAATGCTAATACTCTCGGAATTCATGCTCTCTCTACAGTCAATGTTTCGCAGTAAGTTGTTGAGCAGTGGACAGGATTAAGTGTGTTTTGATTCAAGCTGTATATTTTTTTAATCAAAATTGAGCAAGTAGATTCTTATATTAACAATAACTGGACACTACAAAGTCTCTGCATCATAATTTCTTGCAGGAAGATTTTTTTCTAATATGTCTTAATTTTTAATATTTAAAAGTATAACGTAAGGGTACTAATTTTATGGAAAATGTCCAAGTGGAGTCAGATATATCTCTGGCTGAAGGACTTGAACCCAGTCTTTTAACTACAACCGGCTTCACTCCAAAACATGCAAGGTCAATCTAAACGATGAGATCTACAATTAATTAGCAATTCCACAAATTGTACAAATACACATATTCTTCCTTACAAATTAAAACCCTCATATACAATTATTCAATCTAGTATGGCTTTCATAAGTGCTACTAAATTTGAAAATTAAAATTAAATAACATAAATTCTTCAAAAAATTTGGAACTGTCTCTGTGATGTAGGTATAGGTACCAAACTGAACAGGAAAAACAAGACAAGTGACCTTATTACATTTATCTAATTATACGGTTTTAGAAGAGGACGGTCAACGATTGACCTCATCTTTGCAGTGAGACAAATCATGGAAGACCGACGATGGGAGAAAGGGAACGGGATGAGAATGATATTTCTGGACCTGGTAAAGGCGTACGACAGAATGCCAAGAGAAGAAGTGTGGCGGTGCCTAGAGAAGAAGGGTGTGGACAGTGGAGTGATACAAAGAATCCAAAGTATGTATAAGAAGAACAGTAGTTGCGTGCAGACGGGAGTGGGAAAAACGGACTGGTTCGAAGTGAGGGAGGGACTAAAGCAAGGGAGTGTATTGTCACCAACATTATTTACAGTAGTAATGGATGAGATGCTGAGAGAGGTTGAGCCGGAGGACCAAGAGGACACCCGCACACTCATATATGCAGACGACGTTCTTGTGTGGGCAGAGACCGAGGAAGAGTTGCAAGAGAAACTCAACAGGTGGGAAGAAGTGACAGCAAAATATGGACTAGAAATCAGTAGAGAAAAAAGCGAAACCATGGTTATGGAAAGGCAACAGAAGACACTGTGCCGGATGCAGATGCGAGGAGAGGAACTTACGGAAAAAGACGAGTTTAAATATCTAGGTAGTGTATTGGCAAAGGATGGAAAGGTGGACAGGGAGATCGAGAGGAGGGTGAGAGCAGCAGAAGTGTTTTACCAGAGTGTAAGGAAGCTACTATGGAATGAAGATGTACCACAGAGGTGTAAGATATTACTGTACAAAACCTACTTTGTACCAATCTTAATATATGCAGCAGTAACTTGGCCAATGGGAGGGAAAGAAGAAATGAAGATGCAGGCTGCAGAAATGAAGTTCCTGAGAAGTGTGGCAGGAGTGACGAAGATGGACAAGGTGAGGAGTGCAAAGATTAGAAAAGACCTAGAAGTGGAATCTCTTAGATTTAAACTTGGAAAAGAGAGGCTAAGATGGTACGGACATATGAAGAGGATGGGAAAAGAGAGGATACCATGTAGAGAGGCAGAGCGTGCAGCCATGGGTGTCAGAAGAAAGGCAGGAAGACCTAGAACCAAATGGATCAACGGAATAGAGGCAGCTGCAGAAGAAAGAGGAGAGTGTTGGGGAGTAATTACAACAGAGAAGTGGTGGGAAGACAGAGAGAGATGGAGGGAGCTGGTGGAAAGAGAGGAGGCTGAAGAACTGGAAGAAGAGATTGAAGAAGTGTGGAGTGTCGGACTTGGCAAGTCGGCTCTGAGAACACAAGTGCCCTAGAACATTGGTGGGATCATCCCACCCCCTGACCCGACAATAGTTGGAAGCAGGGTCGCGATATATATTATAACTTTTTTCCAATAGTATCAATAATTTCAATGTATGGAGGTATGCCAGGCCATTATATTGGTTGAAACTTGACTGGTGTAACTCTTGCAATAGAAATAGCACTGAATGAAATTCGGTAACAGAAGGTTTTGCATATGGCACTGAGAAATGGAATATAAGTACTAATGACTTAATGTGATAGGTACTACATATACATTGCATATGACAATGCAATAGCTGAAGAGATACTACGAAGTTGCAGTCTACGGACTCATTGAAACTCTAGTAGTACATATGCTTTTCATCTACATATTTGAAAATCTTGTTGGCATGTTATTCCATTTGGCCATGGCTCTACATAAATAAATAGAGACCCATTTTCAAAGCATTCGTTTTTCAAAAAAATTGCAATCAGTAGGAAAAACATATTATTGTTTTTCCTATTAATATTAATATTATTGCTGTAATGATGACGTTACCCATATTTATTTGTATAAATCTGCGGGTATAATGAATAAAATAAATTTTAAAAAAAAATGCGTTTTTGTTCCATTAATTGTCAAATTGGAGTAGGTAGTACCTACATGGTGAAGTAATTCACTTGCATATAAAATTGCTTAGAAATACATTATATTTACTAAAAATTAGAACAATACATTTTATGATGTTACTATGCAAGTCACTTGTATTCAAATTTGAGTAGGCCTGCGTTAGGTATGGTACAAATATTTTAAAAAATATTTAAATTAATTAAAACAAATTAAATTGTAGTACCTAGTACTGGCATACTACCAAAATAAATTAATGAAAAATAAAATTTATTGAATCTGAATTTTTGTTGAAAAAACATACCAAAAATAGTGATGCATAGCAAATTTTTTCTGAAAACGCACTTCTGGTCACATTTTATAGTGTGATCATTTTGTCTTCAAGAAATGTTAAGATAACAAACTACACTCCTCCAGACATTCTGTAATTTTGTTGCTTTATTGTCATTGATAGAACATAGAATAAAAATGGGTCTACTTACTAATAAGGGAGAAATACGTATTGCCTCTAGAACAATCCCTAGAACCGATCCCTAGATTACTTCTTTCTAGCACCATGGTCTCGAGTTTCCCATGGTGCTCATTCTCTGGCGGGTCCTTGTTAACTGACATCGCCTGATGTCACCAACCAATGTTGCCATACCAATTTTAAATAGTCATATAGGTACACTAGTATTAGGGTATACACAAATAATGTGTGTACACTCAATTGGTCAAGTCATGTAGGTATAGTTAATAATAGGTATTGTGTTCATTCATTCACAATGGCAATGTGGAATAGAAATGTGGGTAGGCAACTCCCAAAGTGTCATGAAGCAAAACCATGATAAAGCCATGGAGAGATTACCGTGAAACCAGAACAGAATAGGCGATCTGTTGATTGAAGAAGGGTTATTTTATTTTGCTGTCCCTTACTTGACCTGCATGTGCATAATTCCATTGTTATACTGAGCCATCTCTTAGGGTTGAGCTCACTCAAGGGTTCACAAAATACTGGTTTTACAAGAAAAGTCCAATCCACAGATCGTCTGTTGGTTACTTCAAACACGGGATACTATCTCTTGACTATCTGCATTTTCGATCGTGGTCAAATAGCAGAGGCAAGTAAGGTCACGTGACAGCTGTCAACCAATATTTTACAGATGTAACATGTCAAGTGGTTGACAATATATGTCACTATACCTACCGTATTTACTCGCATGTAGTCCGCACCCGCGTATAGTCCGCACCCCTGTTTTTGAAACTGGTTTTTCGAAAAATGTTGTGTATAGTAGTATCACGTGTATAGTCCGCATCCCTGTTTTGAGATTTCAATTCAATATTTGAAATTAGGGGTGTTCACGATTACGATTTAATCGAATCGATTAATCAATTATGAAAATGAAAACGATTAATCGATGTTAGAAAAAATAATCGAATTATCAATTTGAATTTGCTGCCTTGAAAATGGTTGCACTTTACAACATCTAAAATGGCTGGTTTCATTCTGTCAACATTTTTCTTTGTGTACGTAATATTTTAGTGATAAAATCATGTTTGTGTGTATTTTCCCAAGTTTCAGTGTGTATTTCTCATTCGCATTACCAAGTGATGATTGAATAATGAATGAATTACGGCACATCACAGCGTCTTTGAAGTAAAAATGAATGACTTCCCGGACACTTCATTGTTGAGGTTAATATTGCCGTAAAAGATGATTATGATAACCACCCTGAACATGATGACATATAGTTATATATCAAAACGATTTAATTCGATTATTTAATCGATTTAAATTACGAAAATCTAATTATTAATCGATTGAAATAAAATAATCGTTGAACACCCCTATTTGAAATATACCCGTGGGCTATATGCGAATAAATACGGTATGTCTCTGTTTATTGTCAGTTTACAATATAACATCATCAATATGCATAATGGCAATACAATATGTGACAATACATAGTCAGACAGTTTGCTCAATTTAGAGGTAATCAATTCAATTTTTTGATGACTGGTGCTACAGTTAAATTTAAAAGCAATTTATTCATCGAATACAAATACAATGCTATCAAGTCATCTAAAATAATTACTTCTAAATCGATCTAACATCATGTTGAAGAACAACTAGGTATGGTTCAAGGAGGTTATAGCACATGGAGGGGACATTCGCCAGGTGGAGTGTACAAGCGGAGTGAAGCCGGTTGTTGCCTTGAGCTACGATCACCACACTTTACAGGGATTGGAAACGGTCTGACTAGCTGGCCATGGGTCTGGTCCCATAGAACACAACAAGCATAGAACAAGCGGCTGTGATGCCGCTGTGACATGCGCTATCATCACTAGCTGCGGCAAGTTTGAGAAGCTCTTTCAAACCTGCCGGCAATTGTGTGAACCAAATTTAAACACCTGCGCAAAGCTCCAAAAGCGTACCACTTTTAAATTTCGCGGGTCACCGGCCGGAAGTAAACGGGTGCAGGAAGTCATCAGGTGCAAATCGGCTAACCAGGCCCTGGGCCGCCTTCATTTAGCATTGGTCTTATGAGAGTGACTTCACAATACTCAAGACCGTTTCCAATCCCTGTAAAGTGTGGTGATCATAGCCTTGAGTTCCACCCCTACTTGTCCGTGAGTCCAGGCACCCCAAGAAGTGCCTGTCATATACAATGACAGAGTTCCAGGACTATTTTAATTGCGCGCCAATGAATGAACTTAGTTTGATGCGGTTTGTTAACTGAGAGTCTAAGGAATGTCCTCCTGTTTTCTGCTGGATACTTCAAATAGTTGTGAAATTACAGCTTTTTGAATACTACCCTTTATTTGTATTTAAACAGCATTTGATCTAATTCACGGTCTGCCTTGCTTTAGTCAGCACGGAGGGAAAAGTACGAGTGGGGGCGGCTCAAATCCTGTTTCAAACTACGTGGTGAATGTCCAATCCAGAAAATATAGAAAGAACCTCCTTGGTATGATTATTGATTACGAACCAAGTAGAAATATTTGTCGGTTGCCTTGGTTGTCCATGTTATGCAGACTTACTTCTGACACAGCGTTGAACTCTTGGCGATTGTTGATAGCAGCGGACTTTGAGCTGCCGTGCATCCGCTTCTTGTGCGTGGAGAAGTTGCCCGAGCTGGCGAAGGTCCGAGGGCAGTGCGGACACTGGTAGGGTTTCTCGCCGGTGTGCTGAACCATGTGAGTCTAGACAGACATACAGAGCTACACTCGGATATGAACTGACATTAAACATGCATTGCACTGCATTTGAGAAGTCACATCATCCTCGGTGTGGCTAATATACAGATACAGATTCCATTATGAAGAAGAGTAACCGAGTGCTGTCCAAAAACAGATGTCAACAGCAGCAATGTAATTGTGATTGTCCACTTCCACTACTCCACTAGTTATTCCAATTATTAGTCCGGTCATGTATCCAGTCGTAAAAATAATTTCCTTCTGTTATTATCAGGACCATCCCCCAAGAGACATTTAATATAACACTCATGCATGGCAATGTTGCACAAGAGGAACTTTCAGGGTTGAATGACTGTATAAGTTTACACGAGTACCTACCTACCTAGTATCAATGCAATTAACTTACTTTTAATCCCGCTCGAACTTTGAACGATTTGTTGCACATGGCACATTGGTGGGGCCGTGCATCCGTGTGTCCACGAATATGTTCTCCGAGGCGATGTTTCGTGCTGAATACTTTTGAACACTTTGTACAGGAGAACGTCAAACCTTCATGCGTTTTCATGTGAGCTCGTAGATTAATTTGATTTTTAAACCTGCAAAGAGAGAAAAACACATAGAATTTGTAGAATATTATGTAGGTACCTAGATTATGTAGATATTTTCTATCAAGTTTTCAAGTAAAATGTCATTGGTAAAAGGTTTAAAAAATTTGGCAATGACCAAAATGTAATTGTTTCTTGCCCGTTTTTCAAATGCTGCACGGCAAGACAATAATGGCAATGCCAATTGACAACAAAAACTTTTACACTTTTACACTTGCAGTGGGAACTGTATTTTTACAGCCCAGTAGAATATGATTATGTTACATTCTTATGGCAGATTAGCATTGTCCTAAGTAGTCCATCATTAACATCAACATGGATGTAAATCTCCCATAATAATTATTGATTGCCATATTGATAAAATTGAATGATCTCTTTGCTGAGGTTATCTTAATTCTTGAGACAGACTGCCAGGAAACAAATTAAAATGTTAAGTTACCCAACTAAACTTTAGAGCAGTCATAAGGTGGTTCAACCAATCGGGGCTTGGTCTCAGATCTTTATAATTTTTTTGTCTACTCAATGGTAATCAATTATGCCATAAACAATCTCTCATAAAATTAAACATTTCTCGTGTTTAGTTTCCGAGATGAATTGAGTTTTCTTCCCCATGTTATCTTATGGCAGCCAAGCAAAATCAAGTCATAATGAACATTAAAATTTATTTTCTGGTAGATAGGCAGACATTCTATTGGGAAACAAAATTAAAATAATACAAATGTGTGCTATTTTAGAAGTTATACACCTAAATCGAAATGATTATTATTCTATGTTAAAGTAGGTATTGTTCATTCTCGGAGACAATGCATTGAAACCTCATAATACCACAGGTGTTGCAACTTAAAGGATGTCATGATTATTTTTTAATTAAATATAGTTGTATATGTTGGAAAAAGTAATGCATGAAGGTAAATTCAAAAATTTAAATTTTTGGGTTTCTATCGGTTGAGCGTTGTTAGAGATCCCCAAGTAGAGATCTCCGAAAATATTTTTTGTTGAAATTAACAATTTTATTAAGTTTTCAACATATCTCAACATAATATGATATGATATGATATGCCTATGAAATCATATCATATACTTTCGAGTGCAGTTCTGAGATGTTCGGTATGAGGATCCCATACAGCGCAGCAGTATTCAACAATTGGTCTGATCAAACACTTGTAGGCATGCTCCTTTGTCTTCGGCAGGCTTCCTTTCAGGTTCCTCATTAGTAGTAGTAGTAAATCCTTTATTTAGCATATTTGCTATTTTTCTATTACATTCATAAATTACATGTTACAACCCTTCATCATAATTCTATTTACTAACATTACCTACATACATTTCCTAGAGATTCTAAATTTCTAATTAAACATCATTCAACCAAAAACCAACATTCTCATGTGGCAGTGGAGTCAACATTCTATTTTTAATTAACTTACAACACTCCCTTCTGAACATTTTTGGTGAATCACTTTCTCTAATTTCTAGTGGAATTCTATTATATATTACAATACCTTTATGAAATATTGAGTTGTCTGTAAATTTTGACAATGTTCTGACAATACTTAAATTATTTTTTATTCTTGTATTATAATCATGTACATTTACATTCATTGCTAAAATACTGCTTAAGTAATTCGGAGTTAGTCCATTAGTGATCTTATAAATAAAAGTCATCGAGTTCAGTAAAACCCTGTCTCTAACATTGAGCCAACACAGTGCGTTTAGCATTTTGTTAATGTTCGTGTATTTATTAACTCGCAAGATAGCTCTCATAGCCTTATTTTGAATCTTTTGCATTATATCAATTTCATTTTTCCTCAGGAGAAATAATACAGAGCTACAATAGTCGATGTGTGGTAAAATAATAGATTGATATATAAGTATTTTGGATTCTAAAGGCAGACATCCACTAATTCTTCTGAATAAACCAGTCTTTCGGGCAATTTTTTTAATAATATATGAAGCATGTTGTTTAAAATCGAGATCCTGGTCTATAATTATCCCCAGATATTTGTATTCTTTCACTATTTCAATATTTTCTGACTCTATTACAATATTACATGTTCTATGCACATCAATCACTGTATGTCTAATTTTTTTTGAACAAATTATCATAGCCTTTGTTTTACTAACATTAATTTTCATCCTATTCTCTTTCAGCCATGTTTCAATCTTGTTTAAGTCTTCATTAAGTTTATTGAGTATAGTATCCATATCCGTGCCACAACATGTAATTAATGCATCATCTGCATAGAGTTGAATTTTGCAATGCTTTAAAACACTACAAATATCATTGATATATAAAATGAACAGCAGCGGCCCCAAAACTGCTCCCTGAGGCACCCCAATTTTATTTTCAATTGTATCCGATCTACTTTTACCGTATATGACTCTCTGAGTCCGCGTACTTAGATATGACTCTAGCCATTTGATTACATTACCTTTGAAGCCATATCTGATTAGTTTTTCAATTAATAATTTCCTATCGATCGTTTCAAAAGCTCTCTTTAAGTCAATGAAAACGGCTACCGTGATTTGATTATTACTAAGGTTCGTTTTCCACTCATTAATCACAAATTGAATGCTACTTTCACAGCTGTGTTTTTCTCTAAACCCCGACTGGTGCTCCATTAAAATTTTGCTTTCAGCTAGATATTCATCAATAAAATCTTTAACTATATACTCTAATATTTTTTCAAAGATGTGCAATGTATTTATAGGTCGAAAGTTTTCTCCGTCAATTGCCTTGGGGACTTTCGGAATTGGAATAATTGAAGCTAACTTTAATATATTTGGGACTACTCCACTTTTAAGTGATTTGTTAAATATTTGTGTTAAGAATTTTATAATGATTGGGGAAGCTATTTTAATAATTTGTTTGTTTATGGCATCCTCACATGGTGAAACTTCCCTCAACCTTTTTATCACTTCTTCAACCCTTTGTTCACTTATATTTGGGAATGAATTAAAACCTGATCCATCTATTATAATTTCCGGAATTCTAATTGTTTCCTGATCCTTTGACACGCAGCTCAGAATATTTTTAGCAATATCCTCAACACTATTAACAAAGTAGTTGTTGAAATGACTGGCTATACTATCTGTTCCTAATACAAGTTTATGATTAAAATTTAGTTTGTTAGAAATCTCTTCCCCCTTTCCCTTATAGAGCAGTTTAAGTACTTTCCATAATTCTTTTGGCTTATATTTATTATCATTAATTTTCTTTTCGTAAAATTGTCTTTTCTTATTTCTGATCAATGTAAGAACTTCATTCCTTTTATTTTTATAGTTTGACCAAAGAACTTCATTGTCCGTGCGATTCCTTTTAGCTAATTTGTGCAGGTAATTCCTTTCTTTTTGTGCCTTTTTGATTTCACTATCAAACCACCAATTACTACTGTAGCTAGATTTGATTTTGATAGTTTTTGTCTTTATGTATTCATTATTCACCTTTTTTATATTACCAATTAGCTCTTCAACCATTGAATCAACATTTTCATTTTCTAAATTACTTTCCCAATTCATTTTTTCTAATTGTTCTTTGTATAAATTTTGTGCATCTTTATCTTTGTAAAAAGTTTTGAAATCTTTATAGCAGATCTCCTTTACATTTGATATTATGGTACTATCTTTTTTGCCATTACTTAAAAATACTCCTATAATCCTATGGTCTGAAATAATGTCGTCTAAAATATTAGTGTGAACTATACTCTCAAACTCTCTATTAGTAATGACATAGTCGATAAGCGTTCTACTCGTTATATTAGTAGTAGCATCCGACTTCTTACATATAGAGACAGTGTTCGCTATTCTAGTGAAATCCTGAACAAGCTGAACCATTCCCATCTGTGATAACATATTTTTAAGTTTTTTTGAATACAGGGTGGACTTACTTAAGTTGATATTAAAATCTCCTAAAATTAATATTTTACATTGGCTAAGCAAATCCTGTAGTATTTCAATATTCTCTTCTAGTAGTGTTATGACACCGGCCTTCCTTAACTTAGGAGATGCATAAGCAACACTCACAATGGAATTTTTATATGTTTCATTACCAATTTTTACACTAAGGGACCACCATTGCTTATCAATCGCTTTACGCTGCACTTCCTTATATTCTATGTTATGTTGAATATACATAAGGACTCCGCCCGTATGTCTGCTATTTGAATCTACTCTAATGAGATTGTAGTCTTGAATATTTACTTCCCAGTCCTCAATATCTTCTGTAAGATGTGTTTCTGATATGCATAATATCTGAGGCTTATTCCTATTAATTAATTGCTCAATCTCATCTTTGTTTGCAATAACACTCTGGGCATTGAAATACAATAAACTATTATCATTACTAGACGTATTGATGGTCAGTGGTTGCTATATCCTATCTATCCTACTATGAATAACCTTTTTTACACTTAAATAGAAGGGGCAATGTGGGTCACTAGCCTCATGTCTAACATCTACACATTGCTTTAGTCTATAGTTCTTCTTCTCACAATTTCTACATTGTGGATAATCACTGATGCAAGATGTTATATTATGAGGTCCTGCACAATATTCACAAATCATTATATCACTTTTGCACTCCCTAGCAAAGTGGCCATATCTTTGACAAACATAACATCTCTTGATTCGAATATATTGTTCCGGACTAGGAGAGCTCGGTGGTGTCTTCTCCTGGGATTTCTGTGTCTTGTCATGGTCTTTCTGTGTCTTGTCCTGGTCTTTCTGGGTCTTCTCCTGGTCTTTCTGGGTCTTCTCCTGGTCTTTCTGTGTCTTCTTCCGATCTTTCTGTTGGAAGAGTTGCTCTTGTTTCTTCTTGTAATCCTCAAACTGTTTATTAAGTGGAACCAACGGTGGAACTTCCTCTTCTCTGTCTCGGTCTGCTCCAAGACTCATGATTTGATCAGCCATCATGTTGCAGAGGGTTCGTTTTCCATTATGGTTTAGATGAAGGCCATGGTTTGTGAACTGATCTCTTGGTATAACTGAGGTGTTGATTATAGTAACATTGCTGAATTCATTGCTTAACATATCTATGGCACAATTAGTCTGTTGAATAGTGGTGTTTAAAAGTGGTAAATCGTAGCGGTTTGGCAAATTCAATATCATTACACTTGTCTTCGGACTTACTTTGCCAATTACAGAAACTGTTTTTCTGAATGTATGTATGAGATCTTTCTTCTGTTTTTCTCCAAATTGGCTGGAGATGTCATTTGTGCCACACGCTAAAACAATGACATCCGGCTTCGGGTCCACTGGAGACTTTAGACTAGTTTCAAGGTCTTGTAGCACAACAACTGCCCTAGCATTAGGTTTTATTATGCACTGTACTTCTGCACTACCTGCTTCCACCGATAGTTTATCTTGTAGATTTGCTCTCATTTCTCTTACGTGACTGTCTCCCACAATTAGGATGTTCATCGTAGGATGTGACCCATCCCCATCTTGTAGTCGTCGATTGTAGACGGCTGTAATCGGCTGTTCTTCAGACACTGAATCATTACTATCTGGTACTACACCTGGAGTTGGAGTCGGCGCCGGAGTAGGAGTAGAAAGCTGTGTAGTCGGCTGTTCTTCAGACACTGAATAATTACGATCTGGTACTGCACCTGGAGCCGGCTTCTTTATTTCTTTGGCCTCCCTTTCTTGCTTTCTTGTAACTCTTTCCAGTCTTGCTTCCATCTCCTTTAGTCTTTGTTCCATCCACATGAACGATGCGATAATTCCTTTGACTATTTCAGACTTGAAAACCGTTCTCTTTTTTTGACCCATCCTTCTCTTCCTTCCTCCTTGTTCTTCATGTTTAATCTGTTCTATAATCCAACCAACCAATTTAGCTGTTTGTCTTTCTTCTGTCTTCTTCGATTTTTTATAAACACTATTGTCATTTGTAGTAGTAGGAATAGGTTCCTCTGGGATACTCCTAACCTCACATTCACTTTCACAGTTTGCACAGACGAGGTTATGCCCATTTGTACAAGCTTTTGTGTATTCCCTTTTTGTCATCCCTAGGCACTTATAGTGTGTCCATGAAAGTGCATTAGAAAGCACTTGTGTCCATTAGAAAGTGCATCTTTCTTTTAGCGTTAGCTAGCAACACTGAAATATGTTTGTTCCAGGATAAGTCATGTTGAAAATTGATCCCCAGGTACTTGCAGGATTCTGATTTGAGGAGGCTGCGACCATTTAATGTGTTTTCTGTGTCGATGGGGTTTCTTCTCTTCGTGAAACTTACTATGCTAGTTTTATCTCGTTGAGCTTCGTCCCGTTCTCCGCAATCCAAAGAAGAATTTGTTGTAGGTCATCTTGAAGCAACTGTTCATCAGCTTTAGTCTTGATCACCGAGTAGATAATACAGTCATCAGCGAAGAGTCGTATCAGGCTGGTCACTCTCTGTACAATGTCATTGATAAAGCCAATGAAGAGGGCCGGGCCGAGGACTGTTCCCTGGGGTACGCCTGACAACACTTCAATGGGATGAGATATGGCTTCATCTAATTGTACTGATTGGGATCTATTGGATAGGAATTCAGTTATCCATTGCACAACTCTAGTATCCAGGTTCATATTGGAGAATTTCTTTATCAGAAGGTTGTGCGGGACAATGTCAAAAGCTTTGGCGAAGTCAATATATATTGCATCGACTTGTTCTTGGTTGTCAATGTGTCCAGTGAGCTGTTGGGTAAAGCTAATTAGTTGGGACTCGCATGAGAAGCCTTTTCGGAAACCATGTTGGGCATCATGTTGGGCATCGCACTCCTTTCTTGAACACTGGGTGAATGATGGCAGATTTCCAGTCATCCGGGAGCTGACAATTGTTTAATGAGATAGTGAATAGGACATTTAAGTAAGGGGCGATGGCTCCTTTGGCTAATTTCAGTATTTGAGAGGGAATGCCATCCGGTCCAGAAGCGGTGTTGTATTTTAATTTCTTGATAACGTTAATAATTTTACTGATTGAAAATGTGAAGCTAGAAGTCGCACTAGTGGGGCATCTTAGAAATAAGTTCGGTTTGCCCACCTTTTCTTGCATTTATATGGTGCACAAGGTTATCTATTAAATAAGCATATTTGTTCAGATATCTACGAGACCTCTACTTGGGCTCGGCCATTAAAGCAATTTATAATAATAATCTTTCTCCCGGTTCCAAGAGTTGGGTCGGGGGGTGGCGAGGCCACCATTTACTAAGGCCCGGACTCCTAAGCTAGCTGGCCAGGCTTGGCTCTTCCTCTTCGTTCTTCTTCTCTACCAGTTTTTTCCACTTCTTCCTGTCTTCCCACCACCTTCCTTCTTCCACTTCTTCCCACTTCTCCAGTCTCTCTTGTACATCTTCTACTACCAGCTCTCTCCACTTTTCCCTCGGTCTTCCCACTTTCCTTTTATCACTTCTCGCAGCTTCGAACTCCCGACGAGGTATTCTCTCCCTCTGCATTCACTTCATGTGGCCAAACCACTGTAGCCGCTCTCTCCCCATTTTAAATGCCAACCCCTCTACCTTCAAGTCTCCTCTAATCTTTTACTCCTGATCTTGTCCATCTTAGTTACTCCTTGTATGCTTCGTAAAAACTTCATTTCTGCTGCCTGCAACTGGCTCTCCTCCTTTCCTCCAATCGCCCACGTTACGGAACCGTAGGTGAGTATTGGCAGGAAATAGCTTTTGAAAAGGAGTATCTTGCATTTCTGGGGGAACTGCTCATTCCAAAGAAGTTTCCTGACTAACTGGAAAAATGTGTAAGCCTGTTGTACTCTTGATGTTATCTCTCTTCCTATTTTTCCATCCTCAGTTAGCCAGCTCCCCAGATACTTAAACGCTCCTCTCTCCGCCAGTTCCAAGCCCCGTAGCCTCAGTGGCGGCCGTCAATAGGGGCACATGGGGCACTGCCCCTCCAAGAATTTCACCTTCAAAAAATCATATTTGAAGCATTTAAACATTTCTATCTCTAAATACTGAATAAATAATATAAATATATGTGATTATTTGCCTATGTGATTTATTTAGTGTTTATAGCGGGGACATATCCACCTATTTTCTAATGCGAGTTGATTTCTGACGGACCTATATTTGCATCGAGGGCAGCTTTACTGGTGCCCGTGGAGAGTCTAGATGCTAGTAGTTATAGATACCGGGATTATATAGTCTTTTCCACGCTACTTGACTGAAACACTCGGGCACTGCCCGCAAGGTCGCATGATTTTAGCTCGAGTAATAGCCTCCGGCCGACGACGGCTGACATGAACACGTGCATCATAAACACCACAAGTTTTACGATTGGTTTTAGTTTTACATGCAACGACATTTTCAAGACAATATATCGCCTACACTAGAGCGAAATGAAATAAAAACAGTCACATTCAGTTGCCCAGAGCCTGTGGTGAGTGAAGTTCGTTTGTGTTTGAGCTTTCATAGTACCTGTGTATATTTTATTGTGAAGTGAAGTTTTGTGTTGATTTTAAAGATTGTAGGCAAAGTGTAATATAATGAATAACACGGATTCATTAATTTTAATCTTAGAGAAGTCATTGCCAGAGCAAAACCTTGTTCGTATCCCGTGCTGAAAGCTGCAAAATTAACAACTGAAATTGGCGTGCTCTACATGAGAGAAGATTGTCGCGATTGTGGTGGATCTTTGACACTTCTTGAGTTCATTGTTAACAATAACTTAACAGATACATTCTCTGAAACATTAAAATTATTGTCTATCATCTGTACAACACCCATGACTTCGAGTGAATCAGAGAGATGCTTCTCTACTCTTAAATGAATAAAAACATTTCTACGGAATACGATGTCAAATGGTCGTCTTACTGCTGTGGCAATGCTCTCCATTCAACGGAATTGTCGCAAAAATGGATTCATTCAACTAATTAACCATAGACAAATTAGTGGCCATGAAAGACCGACGAATGGTCTTCATTTACAAATAGAGGTAAGAGTGTCTTGTAAGCAACTTTATATTATTGATTGTTGGTTGTGCCCCCCTACAATTTTAGGTCACGAGCCGCCACTGCGTAGCCTGATCTTCACATTTCTTGTTGCCTTCCTCTCCATTACTAGTGTCTCACTCTTTTCCTGACTTATTCGCATACCGTATTCTTCAGTCATCTGGCTCCATCTATCAATCTTTTCTTGAACACATTCGCTGGTTCCTCCCCACACTACGATATCATCTGCATATACCAGTTTATTCGTCTCCTGCAGGGGGGTGCGGTCCAGGTATGCGGGTAATGAGCAGCATACCCAGGCGATTTCAGCATATAAATAAATAATAAAATTAATATATCGCTGAGTGATTGGTTTAACTAGATTAAATTCTTTTACGACATTGCGAACCAATGTTTTTTTGTTGAGTAGTATACTATCGTGATTCATACTGCCGCGCGAGCTGCAGCGTTTTAAGCTTGGTTACGTCATGGTTATGCTACCAAGATCTTCGCATAACCGTGGAGCAACGGAGTTGATTTACTGCGCATTTACAAGGCATCTAAGCGGGGGAGGGACGGCGGGAATAACAGCCAAAGTCATGCTCTCTCGACAGGAGCAATCGTCTTGCGTCATATCACGTGACGTGACTATGATCGCCAGTCACACGCGGGAACTGCAGAGCAGAGTGTTGTGCAATGAGTGCTTTATAAGTATTTTTTTTAGTATGTTGTAAATATTGTGTGGTTTTCTTTGACTTCAACATGGATACGACAAACAACGAAAAAGTGAGTGTGGTACAGTTGATTGAAAATCCGTTTTCGAGACGAAGATTTGAAGAAAAGAAAACAATCATTGTAAGCGGTAGGCCTAGGCCCGATCTGCTAACATTAGTGACTTTGCATAAAGACAAGGGGAAACTTTTACACGTCATTTTACAGTTTCTCAGTACGATAAGGTGAAGTGGCTGACCGGGTCAGACACTGAAAATGACAATCAACTATTTTGTTGGCCATGTTTGCTATTCAGCACTGAAATTAACCCGTGGAATAAACAAGGGTTTGTCAATTTGAATGCTTTGCACAACGGTATTCAGAAGCATGAAAAATCTCAAATCACATGCGTTGTGTAATATCTTTACAAACTTTCGGCAATGTGCGTATAAATTTACAACTGGATGAACAACAGCAAGTGAATGTGTCACAATATAACGCAGAAGTTAAAAAAAAAATAGAGAAATTCTTCACCGGCTAATTGACACCGTCTGTCACTTGAGCAAACTCGAGTCAGCGTTTCGAGGGCATGATGAAAGTGTTGGTTCTCAGAACCGGGGACATTACATTGAAACATTAAATTTAATCAGCCAATATGATCCGTTGCTGAAATCGCATCTTGAATCTGCCACTGTGTTTCGTGGGACTTCTAACAGAATCCAAAACGACATGATTCAGTCAATTGCTACGGTTTTGGAAGAGAAAATCAAGCAAGAAGTGAAGGACGCTCCATTCGTTTCAGTTTTGTTAGATGAAACGACAGACGTTATGATGAATCAGTCACAATTGTCATCCATGTTACGCTATGTGAATAAGGGAGGAGATGTTGAAGAGCGATTCCTCGGTTTCACAGACATGAGCGAAGACAAGACAGCACCTACACTGTATACTCATGTGGTGAAATTAGCTGACGACTACAAATTCCACGATAAACTGATAGCTCAGGCTTATGACGGCGCGGCAGTAATGTCTGGTCATGTGAGTGGTTTGTGTACTCGAGTTCAGGAAACGTTTCCTCAAGCAATATTTGTTCATTGTTTTGCCCATCGCTTAAATCTCGTGTTACAACAAATTTCACTAACATTACCGAATGTAAATTATTCTTTCTAACTTTGTCAGGATTGCCAGCATTTTTCTCTAAATCGCCGAGGCGCAGTGAGGCTCTGAAAACTTTTATGAGCAGAAATGGACTTTTACATCTCGTTTGATTAACACTGTGTGCGATTATCTGTCAGAATTAATCGAGTTCTTTGAAGACATTATTGAAAATCCTGGTCAATATGACGCAGACACATTGGTACAAGCACAAGGGTTTCTAGCCTTCCTAACGAACGATAATAATGTTTTCTTGCTTGTAGCATTTTCGAAATTATTCGGGTACACTGATGTGCTCTATAACATCCTACAAACGAAATCTTTTGACATTTGCTACTGCTTCCAAAAAGTAAGAGACACACAATCGTTGGTAAATTCAGAAAGAGAAAAGTTTGGTGATCTGTGGCGGGAAGTGGAGGAAAAGAAAAATGCGTGTGGAATTGAAGAAGTCAATCAACGTAGACGACGTCGCGGTGGCAAAAATAAACAAGATTGTTCTCGTCAAGTTTATTTTGAAGTAATAGACAGAATATCAACACAACTCGCAGAGAGATTTGCTAATATGGAGAAATTAAAGTTTGTTCAGTTAATAAATCCTGACAAATACAACGACTTTCAACGCAACTTTCCGGCAGACCTTCTTGAAAATTTAAAGCAATCCTACAATAACTTCTTTGATTTCGGCCGTCTAAAGAACGAACTTATTATTGTTTATGCTAGTGCTGAATTTCAAAGGAAGTATCCGCATGAACTAGTGAAATTCATGGTGGATCATGAACTGAACTATGGGTGTCCCGAAGTGTTTCAACTTGCTCGCTTATATCTGACAATCCCCAGCACTACAGCATCAGTGGAAAGGTCTTTCTCGGCTCTGAAAAGAATTAAAACATACGTATGCGCTACTCAGGGGCAAGAAAGGATGTCAAGCTGGCCTAACTTTCGATTGAAAAGTGACTGCTTAGTGAATTGAAAAAACAACTTATTTTATGCAGACATTATTGGAGAATTTACATGGAAGGAAAGGCGAATGGAGTTTACGTTCAAGTAGCTGACGGCAAAGGTGAGTTCCAAAAACAAATTTTTGACCTTGCGTATACCCATAAATAATTGTTGAGGTATACGCTGTATACTGGCGTATACACCATTTTTCG
This sequence comes from Leuctra nigra, assembly GCA_934045905.1. NCBI lineage: Eukaryota > Metazoa > Arthropoda > Insecta > Plecoptera > Leuctridae > Leuctra > Leuctra nigra. The sequence goes on from OW203763.1 coordinate 2,682,282, forward strand.
TATAAATCTTGCATGTTTAAAAAATTCTATGCAAGGTGTTATTAAGATGTTATTTGATACAGAACAACCGCATGCCTATTCTATTCTATTGATTTGCTATAGAAAACTTTAAAATTTAGAAATCTGAATTGTATTTCAGAACTAAGACTAGGAAACGCTCTGTGTAACGCGTTGATGAGCGAGCACCGACACGCGCGACATCGCCAATCGAGCACGATCCATTTAATCAAAAAAACTTACCAATTTATAACCGATATACTTGCAACTTTTCATAAATACTCTGGAACAATTAAACAGACCATCAATACCATGAAATTGGTACTTTTCCATTAATCTCTTTGGACAGATATTCAAAACACTTAGCAATAAAACCGATTGGGCTGGAAATGTGTAAAATATGATAAGCATCTAGTCGAAACGTTGTTTTCAATATAACTGTGAAACACAATCCATATCCAGAAATAAGTACCTAGGTATTTTAGATACCTAATACCTATGTATTCCATACATTACATATTGCATACAAACATTATGTATTTGCAATTATGATCACTCAATCAACATAAAGGAATTCTGTATTTCATTGAAACTGAGAAGATCCATCTATAAACTTAAAACTTTACTACATTAAATAGAGCAACCCAGAATGTAGTGGAATTTCTGTTTTGAAAACATAATTTCTGACAGTTCCAAACCTCTAAAAATGTCAATAAGTGCGTAAGTTCTCTACTGATTGGGCTGAAAATTTGTAAAATAATTGAAAATGGTACTCTTAATGGCCATGCAAAATTTGAACTCGATCTGACCATTTTGATTTTCGACCAATCAGAAGATATGTTTTTAATTGAACCAACCAAAAGGCAGCTCTCAAAAACAATCCCAGACTGAGTTAGAATGATATAAGTATGTGTGAAAAATTTCAGCTCGATCAAATAAAAAATATGACCTACAGCGGCGGGAAAAAAAAATAAAAAATAAAAAAAAATAAAGTGTCCATAAGCTCAATCATGAATTGTATTTGAAGCACTAATACATATTGAAGAAAATCGAAATAAATCTCTGGAAAAGTAAAGAAATAATGAAAAATCAAGGCTTCTATTGCAGCAAAAAGTGTTTCAAGAAATCGTTACAATGCGCCAAAACGAATGACCTTGCCCCTCTTTTTCATTCACGTATCATTCATTTTTTTAGTATACCTACTCATATTTTTTAGGACTACACAATTGCCTAGAACCGAAGAAAAAAATAACTCCCCTGAGATAAAATTTAGGGTTGCCAGATTGGGCGACTTGTCGCAATTTGGGCGACTGGCCCTACCATATCGCGACAAACTTTTTGGTGTTGTCGCCGATCGCCGATTTGGACGACTTCGCAATATCCTTCCATATTGCAAATTTAAAAAAATATGTATATGGAAACTAATAGGTACCTACTTTGAAACTTAATTTTCATAATTTGAACTAGCAATTTTAGGTGATCGAAATCGCCAAAATGGCTCTATTTCATTCCAAAAAATCAAAATTTTCCCGGGCCTACGCGGCCCGGACCCGCGTGTTGCTGGGGGGCCCTCCCCCCAGGCCCCCCATTGTTACCTGGAGCAAAGTGTTTTCCATGATATTTCGTATTTAGGCAACATTTGGGCGACTTGCGCTCAAACTACTGGCAACCCTTGAGAAAATGGACTTCATACACTTCTGGCCACACCTAATGAAATGCTCTGCGCACGCCTATGTTCCTGTCACCCTTTTTGTAGATTGGTACAATCACTCCCTTTCTCCAATCGTCCGGTATGGTCCTCTGTTTCCATGCCGCACTCATTACTCGAAACAACCATCTTTTTCCAATTTGCCCAGCAGCTCTTACCATCTCCACCGTTATCTCATCTATTCAGGGTGATCGACCATTTTTCATCTCTTTTAGCGCTTTCTCCACTTCTCCCTCTCTCAAAGCACACTCCTCCTCTTCCTCGTTCTCACTCTGTAGTATTCCACTACTTTCTGGTAGTGTCACTCCATTAACATTCAGTAGTTCCTTGAAGTACTCCTTCCACAGTTCCTGTACTTCTACTGGGTCATTGATCAATCCTCCGCAGGCATCCACCATGCATGCCTGTCCAACTTTTCTTGTCCTTTTTGCCTTTATTATGCCATAAAGCATCTTTTTATTGCCTTCAAAATCCGTTCTAGTTTACCAGCAAGTTCTTCCATGGACTTCTTCTTTTCTTCTTCTACTGTCTCTCTTACTTGTATTTTCCACCTTCGGTATTCGGCCTTGTTGAGGGTAGATCTATCGGCCTCGTACGTCTGCCAGGCGGTTCTCTTCTGACGCACTGCTTCTCGGACTATTTCATTCCACCATGGTGTTTCCTTCTTCTTGCTTTTCCCACTTGATCGCCCACAAACTTCCTCTGCACTGTCAACAAATACCTTCTTAAATGCTTGCCATTCCACTTCTACCAGTCCAACCTCTTCTCTTCTCTCTTTGCTAGCTATCTTCTCTCTAAACTCTTGTTGTACTGTACCATGTTGCAGCTTCCACACTCTTATTCTGCCATTCTTTTTGCTTCTCTTCTTGGTTGTTCTATCCTTTTTGAAGTTAAACTTTCCCACTAGAAGTCTATGGTCGCTATCTAGAGCCACTGAATGGATAACCGCAACATCCTCCAAGAATCTCGACAAGTCATTCCCCACACATATGAAATCTATAACGGACTTGGTAGCCTCTTCGCCGTGTCCATATCGCGTAATCTGATTTCTTTTTTCCTTATGAAACATACTGTTTCCTACCTGTACCCCTTTTCTTCCGCACATTTCCAACATCTTTCTTCCATCTGCATTTCTCTTTCCCCATCCATGGTGGCCCATGACTCCTTCAAATCCTGTCCTGTCCTCACCAACTTGTGCGTTGAAATCTCCGATCACTATTGTGGTGTTGGATGTGATGCTGTTTTCAAGTTCTTGGATGAATGTCTCCTTCTCCTCCACTGGTCGACCAGTCTGTGGTGCATACACTTGTATCAGGTCGACCTTCAGCTTGCTCTTCATTATCAGGCTTAATTTAAGGCTTCTTTCACTGTGATTTTCCACGTCAACAATTAAATCCTTCAAACTCGGGCCAACCATAAACCCCACTCCATTTCTTCCCGCAATCCCCCCTGACCAGAATAGCTTATATCCTCCTCTACAATCCTTCTCCCCCACTCCTTTCCACTTTGTTTCACTGATGCCCAAAATCTCTATTCTTCTTTCCTCCATCATTTCTATTATCTCTTCAATTTTTCCATTTAATGTCACGATGTTCAGTGTACCAATCTTAATCGCATCACCCTTCCTCCTCTTCTTCATCGACTGTTTTCTTCTGTTCTCCATTCCTACTATCTTTCCCACTCTGTCAGGTCCTACGCTGGCTTCCCCCACACCACTCGACTCCAAAAACCCACTGCCTTTTGCTTATCAGTTTTCTCCTCAATGGTCTTTCGCAAGCTGGTTCCAATACTTTGGTGCCACTCCCATCTCCTTTCTTCAAGTTTGGCTCTCATTCCACTTATGTGCCACACCCCTGTATCGTGGCATAAGTCCCTGAGTTTAGCATTAACCTCTCTGGGCCATATGCCACGAGATGTCAGCATCTCTGACAAGAACAGTTTTGCTTCTGGGCCAAACTTTCTCTCGGCTACTCTTATCAAGTGCCTGGTATCCTCTAATATCTCTGTCATATCCTTCCCATCCCTCAGGTCCCTATTCCCAACAAACAGCACAACATTCTTCGGTTTATCCCGAAGTGAGAAAAAGAGAGAAAAGAGAGAAAAATTGTTTTATAAGTGGGTGTTAAGTTTGATAGGATGTTTAAATGATCATTCTGAGTACATCTTTTTATTTTTGCGGTTATTCAACAAAACCGCGGAAAACTATGAAATTTCGGATACGATTGGAGATCAAACCCGTGAACCAATTGATCTCAAATCTTACTAGTGTGCTGTTCAAGGATGAACTTAGGGTTGTTACTTGGCACATTTTTAAAATTAAATTTTATATGACACCCGGGGAGACAAGAAAGTAGCTATTTTTTCACCAAAAATCAACTAATAACCTTTAATAAAGTAAAAAATTAAAAATGTACCAAGGGATAACCCTAAGTTTGTCTTTTATCTCATCAGTCATCATGATTAAAATTTCAAATCATTTAGTCAACACATTTTGTCTCCAATAGTAGGTATCCAAAAAAGTGCCTGTACAAGCAGCAAAATCGCTCGCTCTTGACCTCTTTAAGGAGAAAGACCAACACCTACAAAGACCTCCGCCAAATTAAGATTATTTAGAAGCGACAGTGTCGTAGAGAATGATCTACTCTATGAGCATCATTGGCCACTCAATATTTTAATCAAAAAAGTTACGAGTTCAAAATAAACGTCTATATTCTTACCATTTCCCACAGTCGGCACACTGCACTCTTTCATTTGTAAGATGAGTGTGGATGTGACTGTTCAGACTTGCTTTGTCTACAAAGGTCTTGGGACAGATGTGACACATAACTGTGCGCAGATTTAGATGAACGTACTTCTTGTGACTGTTCAGAGACGTTTGATATGGAAACCTGAAACCAACCAAGACTAATCTAGAAACACATTCACAAGAATTTTTTTGAGATGCAACAAAAAATAGGAATAGAAAATTCTCATTACATTTTCCTATTCAAATTAGTAAGAGCAAAACTAATAATTAAGACTAATTTAATTGTATTTAATTTATAAAATTCATAATTTTTGTTTTTTTAATCTCGCATAGAAACAATGACAATTATGCAGGCAAGAAAAAGGAATTTGGCAACATTATGAGAAATTCTGTACCTACTACTTAAAGACTTCAGAAACGGGTCTAATCATAATTGTACAATTCAATAATTTACCAAGTTTATTTTTGGGCAGTTTTGTTTGGTATAGATACTTGACTTTTGTTTTATTCATATTGGAATACAGTTTCCTAGACAAATATTTATCACACTATGAATAATGTTTTGCTCAGTCATCAAGATCAGAAACATCTATACTGTCATGTGTGTGTATACTGTGTACCTATACTGTCGGCTTTCTGCAGAAAGTCACTAACTCGCATCTTGTAGCTCTGAGATAATTGAGGTACAACATATTTAGCTTTGGAATAGAAACCTTTGTACCTACCTATCTTATTGCACATGTTGGTATCTTATTAAATTATTTAATTAATTCTCATTTCATAGACAGTGCAATGATTAGTTATCAATTAGGTAGGTAAGTGAAAACTGAAAATTTAATTTTGTGGGCTTTTCATAGAGTTATGAGATAGGTACCTACCTAGCGCTTTTGCCAAACTATAGAATCGACTATTGCGGATTTAATAACGCCGTTAACTCAGTTTTCACAAACTGTGAGGTGGAGTTTGTGCAGAAAGCCGACGGTAGGTATTCCCAATATTCTAGGTTCTAAGAGAATTCCCTCTTCGCGCAACATTTCACCTCTTTCCACACACATCACAAACGTATCTCATCCGCTCATCCTCGGGAAGATGCGATTTCTCATGAGCTGTGAGACCTCCTTTACTAGGAAACCCACGTCCACATTGGGCACATTTGAATGGTCGCTTATCTTCTGGTAAATGCTTTACAAGGTGGTTTTCTAGTGACTCTTTGTTAGCAAGTTCTTTGCTGCATTCTTGACACCTAAAGTCAATAGAATAAAAATAATGAATAACAAATATTCAAAGCAGGTGACAAAGTTACGGTGGAGTGTGTGGTGACTTGAGAACAGAAGGGAATTCCAGGAGATTTGGAAAATGGCTACCTTACTACCTACCTGTAGTGCCTGGAAGGCTACTTGCTTGGCAGGCAGTAGGCAACTTGGTGAAACGATTTCACGGATTTGAAGTGGGAAAAGGATTTTACAAAAATTTGCTTGGTCCTCCTTTTAGATATCAATTCTTTTCAGTGCGGAGGTCGGAGGTGCTTAGCATTTTTTTACTCTTTTGTATAACAGAAAGTATCAAAGAACCTACTCAACAAATGATAAAATTGTATTTGAAAGAAATGGATTGGCTGAAAATAATGTGATGGCATCATCCTATGAAGTCTGTGCTAACTCGTTGTCTACTTCTAGTAGTTGAGGTCTGATTTTATTGATAATAACAAGGATTGATTGTCACGGAACCTGACAAGCAGCCAATCCGTTTCGTTCAAATACCGTTTTATGATTTGTTGGGTGTAGGTACCTACTTAACTCATTGATCAGAACATTACTTACTGGAATATGCCAGGACTAAGATGTTTCAACATGTGTGACTTTATAACATTTTTATCTTGCAGTTTCTGATGACAGCATATAACATAGCCCTTTACACCATGAAATTTTCTGCAACAAGTAAAAATAATAAGTAAGTGATGTACGAATTCCTGCAATAAACTTTGCAATGCAACTCACTTGCTATGCAAGTTCAGCTGATGGTAGGTTGGAAATTTCGATTCTTCGGCACACTCAAGACATTTGAAATTATAAAACTCTGCCAATTGCTCAGTTAACTTGGACCTTTGTTTTGAGCGCTCAGTCCAATATTTTTTCCGGTCCTTTTTACTTTGAACCTTCAACTTTTTCAAAGAAGTTTGTGATTTGATATTGATCTCACTATCTGAGCTTTGATTACTGTCATTGTTTTGCAACTCCAGTGTACCAATTTCATCTTCTTCTTCTTCTCTTGGAATTTGATTTATAGCCTCAACTTTTTCAATCTTTTTGAATGTACTACCTGATTTTGTTTTTATTTTTATTTTTAAATGTTTTTTATCAGAATCCAAACAATTTTCTTTAGATTCAGTTACACCGACTACAGATGCTGGATCAACTTCCACTTTGATTTCCACTGACTGAGCAGCGACTTGTTGATTGGAAGGGCAAATGCTGACGGAGTCAACTGATCCAAAGTTAGATGTGTCGTCACTTAAGAACTGCCATGGATCATTTACTTGCGAGATTGGGACAGTGTATGGCTCATACGGTCCAGTATCGTGCAGAATCGGTGTTACTGTTATGTATTCATTCAACTGGGTGTCGCTTTTGGCCAATACATTCCCACTGTTGTTTAAATCCTGATATGCCTTCTTTGACAGAACAGATTTAGTATTGGTTAGCTGCTGAATTTTAATCTGTGTCTCACGGACTAATAATGAGAATGTATTAAATGAGCACAGCTGTTGGTAGCAGTTTGGGCAGATCATCCTTGGTAGATTGTCTTCAGGTCGAACCTGGAAGTAAACAATTTTAAAGGTATCATCAGCAATGTGAATAAATTCTGCTCTAAATACATTGAATACATTAGCCAGGCCACTACCAATAATTATGTCAAGTTACTTACCCAAAAGTTGAAGAGCTTCCAAACAAGATCTTGTAAACTCCCTTGAAATTTGTTCGTGTCTGGGGCAAATATGTCTACATTGTTCTGGTTGCTTGTTAGACATAATCGGCACACCAAAGACAAATCTATATCTGCTAGTGACGATACACTCTCAAAAATAGCCATGTTATTTAGAATTATTTCAGAATTGAAGGGACGTTAGGTTATCTTGGTCAGATTTCAGAAGACAACTTTTCTGCACATGGACATACTAGTACCTACCTACCTAGGTAGGTATTACCTAGAAACATATTTAATTATAATGACTGTAGGAAGGTAGAACGCGTCAACCACATGGTAGGTATTTAAATAAACACACGTGTTCCTAAACGGACCTAAAGTACATGATTAAATATCATAACAAATGAATCAACTCAGTACTGTCAAACAACATCGCGGCAACACAGGGACGACCGTCACGACCAAGTCACGACGGTCATTGTATAATCGAACCATGAGAAGCTAGCACTGTTGCACTGAGCGCCCAGCACTGTAACTTGCAAAGTCACCAACACACGGCTACATCTGTTTTTTTCTGTAACTACACAAATCTGCAAAGCTAAAGAAAATCCTCCAGTAGTAAGTTCAACAATGTAAAGTGAGTCGCTTGACTTTGAGCCAACTTGCTTTCTAGTCTCTGTACTGTTGTAAGTCATGTCATGTTTTCGTGCTGTTGGTTGGTGAAACTGTACGGTGCCAACCAATAGTAAGGTCTTTGTGGTTGGTACTCGACCAGCTAGACTCTCGGCTACGATTCAAAGCGCTACTTTTCATAAACGCTACTTTTCAAAACCGCTACTTTTTGACAAACGTCACTTTTCGCTATTTTGCGCATTCGCGTGCATAAGTTGTAGCTATTTTGAACTGACATTGCTGTCATTGTAGGGGCTGGCAACGCTGCACGATCTAATCGATATATCGAAGCTGTAGTAGGCCTATCTCATTGGCAGAAGCTCTTTGGGTAGGTAAGGTAGGTAGTCTTCTTTATCGGCATTCTTTACACTTATTATAATTTGACCCCAAACTATTTATTTCTAAAAATGTTTTTTGACGATATTATTGAGGTCTACCCACATAACTCATAAACGAAAGTTTACCAATTTTGGGCCGCCATTTTGTTTTTATCAAGTGTTTGTTGAAATCACCATTTAATTTTTCACGTGAAAATGTGAAGGAAATTTTTACTCTCAATATTTTTGTTATTTTTTTGCAATGTTTTGTGCAACTAAAAAAAATAATCAGCTTGATCGCATTCATTATTGTCCAATCATATTCATTCAAATAAAATAAAACAGTTTTATTAAAACTGCTCTAGACGAGTCGTTATTTAAGTTATCGACTTAATTTTTGTACTGAAATATTCCTCACTTGATACACTTTGGCATATAAAGACTTGACCGAAATCGGCTATTTATAGCCACTTTTTCTCACAACATTTTCGACTTACATTGAAAAAAAAAATTGATTCCACATTCATTTTGAGATTTAAATCACATGCTAATTGAAAATAAAAATAAGAATTACACTTTCGATCCGTTAAATATAGTTACCGAATAAAAAAAAATATGTGCAATTTTGAGCAGCCATTTTGTTTTTACAGATAGTTTTGTGGAAATCACGTATTTATTTTAATTTTAATAATGTTTCCGGTTAATTTATTACGTGAATAATTATTGTTGAAAATATTCAGTATCGAGAAAATATAATTTTAGCCATTGCGTTTGATATTTGGAAGGTAATTTCCTTTTTGCAAATAACCGCAAATAAAATTAAAACGGCTCTAAAACGACAGCCATTTGAGCTATTGGCACAAAATTTTCAGAAATTGTGCATCACGTGGTGCATTATGACATATTACAAATTTACTTAAATCTAACGATTGTGAAATAAACTATTAGCTAAAGAAGGTCGTTAACAAATTTGATAATTATGTGACAAAAAATATTTAAAATCAAAATGGCTGCCCAAAAATTGGTAAACTTTCGTTCATAAAGTTGCTTAGGTGGACCATAATAAAATTCCATTTATTTAAAGCGTCGTAGCAACCCTTCTTACCTCTATGGTCGTATAGTTATATCGGTGCTAAAATTGGTACTAAAATTTGGAAAACATTAATAATTATCATATTTTTTAAACGATCTTCTTTAGTTAATAGTTTATTCATAATCGTTAGAATATTTCATATTTCCTAATATTTCATATCTCCTCACAAAATATTTGTGCAATTTATGCCCTTTATTTATATTTGTGCAAGTACAATATGTCGGCCAAATATGCACGGAAATAAAAAAATTAAAAAATTATTCCTTTCATATTTTCAATTTGGTAAACCTACATTTATTACGTTAATATGATCAAAATTGCATTTTCCTAACAAATCTCACAATTTCATTAACGACTGATGGGATCTCATGAATGGATGTTAACCCCTCTCTCTTGACAATGGGGAGAGCGTGATGAACTCGGCTGCCTCAGAAGAGAAATGCGTGTTGGAAAGAATGTCAATGCCAAAACCTTTGTCTACGTTTTCCAAAATACCATTTCAGCTGTGGCCAATGTTTTTTTGTTTGTCGGACACATGTTGTTATTTTATACTCCATGGTGCTGACTATCTTGCAGGCTAATACGGTTATTACGGCTTCCAAATTTAGTCCAGCTGAAGACGATTCTTATGGTATGATGAATTCTTGTTAGTTTATAAGCGATGTATTAATTTATACGGATATAAAGTTGAAACTGACATGATTAATAAATAATATGGTTCAAAACAATAAGTATAGCTATGCAAATGATCGACACGTAAAATTACTTCAGTCTCCTTAAAATAATACTTATGGAGCAGATCTTTCAAAATAACAGGAAATGTAACCCAGAATCTTTATGTTTCTGCTGCGTGATTCCTATTTTTATTGGTTATAATTATACATGCACAGAAATAATAAAACACACTACACAGCAATATGCCGCGTAGCCAAAAGGTTAGTCTGCGGCCAAATACAAAATAAAATAATACAGATGTGTCATCTCCTACTCATCATCAAACAATCAAATAATAGTAAACTTGAAAAGCAAAGCAATAACAAAATATCAGTAAAAATAAAAATTTAATGAATTTGAAACAGAATGAAGCCATCAAGACAGAGTAATAATCTAGTGGAGCGGTCGCTCCACCCAGCCAAGTCGTACTGTACACTCACAGTCACTCAACATACCGTAAATGCCTTATAAACTGAGGAGCAGACCAAACACTTTTACTGTAAGCATCAACATGGCATTTTCGGCCTACTGGATCTTAAAATTCGAAAATCTCACATTGTTGCGAAATATCTGAATTTCGAGCTATGGCCCACCCCACCCCCTATACCAAATTTGGGAACAACAGGTTATGTCATTTGCGAGCTAGAGGGCCGTGAAAACAGTGAAATTACACCCTTTTTAAAAGGTATCTGATTATTATTATTATTATTATTAATCTGATATCAGGAAGCGTCGCTCGCACCGCCACAGCCTGAACGGCTGAGCCGATTGATCTGAAATTTTTACCACATGTGCACTTTTGGCGTCCGAGGTGCCTTTTTATAAAACCAACCGGAAGCCGCCATTTTGAAACCGGAAGTGACGTCATTTCTTGAAAACGGCTAGACCGATCGGATTGAAACTATCGCCAAATGATTCAGATGGTCATCTACATAAAATATCAATAGTTCAAGTAGAAATGTACTATTACCGAAACCGGAAATGACGTCATAAAATTGAAGAATTGTACTTGACTCACCTCTTACTACAATAACTACATATTCAGAAGGCTTATAAGTTATAATGATACATAACATTTATGGAATTAAATTCTAGGTGGCAGTAATTTCAGCCGCCATTTTGAAAACCGGAATTGATACCATATCTCGAAAACGGCTGAACTGATTGAAACGAAGCTTTCGCAATTCTTCATGGAATATCACTTTAAGCTTATATTGATCACTAAACACAATTTTTCGTATTAAACAATTCGGAAATAGCGTATTTTTTTTAAAGGAATTAGTCAATGTTGCTCCGATGTGTGTTACAAGTTGTGTAAATAAACTAAAAAAATAAGTGATATCCCCATAAAAAACACTCCGTGTAAAAATACCCGCCAAGTCTCTTCAACTTTAAAAAAAATAGAAGAAATAAAAATATTCAGCACTGAAAAGTAGTGATATCAAAAAATTTGCCAAGTCAAAACTTAATTTTAAAAACCAAAATATACTTGGCGCATCGTTTTTAAGGGCATTATAGGTATATTATATATATTTAGGTACATTTGATTTTTGGCATATGCTTCTATACTATTTATATACAAGTATATTTTGGTTTTTAGAATTAAGTTTTGACTTGGCAAATTTTTTGATATCACTACTTTTCAGTGCTGAATATTTTTATTTCTTCTATTTTTTTTAAAGTTGAAGAGACTTGGCGGGTATTTTTACACGGAGTGTTTTTTATGGGGTATACCTTACATCATCATACAAACAATCAAAACATCGACAAGCTAACCGTTAATTTCGCAAATTTCTGACACAGTATAGGTACGCTATAGCTTTTACCGTGTTTGTTTTTGTGCATGGAGATGTAAGTTTGTAAATACCTCCAGTTTTTGCTCTCGTATCTTTCTCACTGTCATGTTTAAATTTGAAATCAGAACTGTAATAATACTTTAAAATTAACCTATTATTCAAACAAATCATAAATGATAAATACTTAGGCAGCCCAGCGACTTAAAACAAATTTTTCCCTAGGTACATTTCAACCATATTTTATATATTATGTGGTGGAGCTATTGTTTTTAATATTCTTTTTTGTACTGTTGTGTCCCATGGAAGAGACGTTTCCCCATGCCAACAAACCGTAAGACAGTCAACGATTCCACAAAATATAATGACCGTTTTATTTCCATGAATACAAAAAATGTACACGTAATACACTAACGCGTAATAAGGCAATACAAAATTTAAATTGTATAAAAGATAGTTACAGGCTCTAAGTCTAATTCAAAGTAAAATGTGACTTCCAAGTGAAATGTCTATCTATAGTAACGCCTGCCTAAGTATAGGTATACACAATAGAATCAACTTCTTCAATCATTGTTATGCATTCGTTACAAATATCTGATCCTAATCAAAGTTTTTAATCGTGTATTCAGCTTACTTCAAACTATGAAATTGACCTTATTATGAACATACCTTATCGAAAATCATAATATTCATAGAAAAAAAATGTTTCATTTTCAAATGAGAAAATCATTTATCATTTGATACACTTTTGTGTGAAAACGAAGACAGGTGACAGAACAATGAAAATCTCTGTCAGCCATCGGCAGTGGCGGCTATTTGGCTTTACAACAGGTGTTCAATTACATAGAAGGACGTAGAAGAAAGTACTCTAAGAGGAGAGCCCCCAGCAGATGCGGGGCCGGGGCGCATAACCCCGGATTTTTTTGTATCTTTAGTTTGAAATTGATGCATTTTTACGTCTTTTGGAGAGCAAAATGATTAGACAAAATATTTAACTTCCTACTTCCTGGATTAGGGAGCACTTTTAAATAATTTTCTTGGATGATCAGGTGTGCAATTGTCACACCTTGCACACTGTAATAGCCGCCACTGGCCATCGGTAAAAAGCAACAATTATTTGTTGATATAACAATAAATCACACGTTTATGATATTATCTGTTCTTGTTACATACTTAAGGGGAAGGAAGAGCCTCTGAATTAGGACCTCGGCTGGAAAGCAGTTATCGCCCCGTCTCGTTGAAGATAGACTAGATGTTAAAGCGACAAAGTTGTGGAGAATGAATTGCAGATTATGCAGCGTTGACCACTTATTTGAAATTTTTAATCACCTTAAAGTTATAAGTAGTTATATGTTGCGTAATTATTGAGTAAATAAAACTAATAATTTTAAAAATTGGTTCAACGACGCTTAAACTAGATTTAATTTCAAGCAACTTTGCTCTTGAAACTTTTTTTCTAACTTGATCGGTAGAGGCACAATTTGCTTTCTCACACCATCAATGTTATGAGTTTTGCATAAAACCAGGGGCACTGAAACCGACTGAAGTTGCAAGTAAACATTCTGGGAGTTCCAGTAACGGTGTGGAAGGGGATGATGGGAGGGTCCTAAGAGACAGCATGGAAATATAAATAGTGCACTGATAGCGAGAGTTTGTATGTCAACAATAATCAGCAGTTTCCCCGGCATTTACACAATCAACGACGACTGGAGACAGACGGACCTCAGAGTTGTCTAAATCATCTTACCTAATTTATAAAAATCTATCTATCATAAAGTGTATACCGTCTAAAATGTTGGAAATGGCCTAAAATTAAATTTTCATTGTAAGTTGATAAAATGTAAGTGAAAATTTTCAGAAACATAGAATGTTGATATTCAAAACAGCCATGTACAAATCTTCCCAACAATTTAATTTATCATAAGAAAATTCGCTGTTGTATTAATAAAGACTTCACTTAATATTATTTTGTATGCTATTTTTTAAATTTTAATTTGAATATTTATGTATTTTTGAAGATATAAATATATTTTTGCTAATTGAATAACTGTTGAAATCGGCAACACTTCTCTAAGCATCCATAATAATTCACTGTAAAAAGTAGCATCTCGGGCTATCTATTATTCTTGAGTCAATCTCGGCAAGGTTATGTCACGATGTGTATTTATTCTCATTGTGACAACAATGTCGAACAGTTTTCCCGTCTACAATTAAATAACAGATGAATTTCGACGCTCGCTAAGAGCACATCAATGTGTGTCTCTACTGTATGCACTATTTTATTATTTATAACTGAACACTGTATGTTATAAAGGTAAAGAAATATTTTTGGTTGCAATGTGTATCATAGCAACTGAATGATAATTATACATTGTACGTGTTATTTCACACGTTAATCCCGAACACAGGTTTAGGTCACCGATAGCAATGATTTGTCAGACAAACGGCGAATAATTATTTAATTGTTGTATTGACCGTTATCATTACTCCAACCATTCCATTTAAAAAAAAAATCGATGTAGGTGTCAAAGGTTTCAAAATATAACATATAAAGTGTGTGACTTTTTGTTGATTTTTTCTACTAGTTTTGAGCAATGAAATAATATATGATATTATTTCAAAATTTCCTAATTCATTGATTTATAAATTTCACAACATACCACTTATATAGTCCGGAGAAAAGGCTGGAAATATTCATGTGTATTTTTATTACTTTATTTCATTATTTTTCGTATTTTCTACTCTCTACTTACAAGAAGTAGACAGTACAGAGTGTCTACATTCTACTACAAGAACCACATGCACAAAAACTAAAATGATTTTCTTGCTCTGATTGCGATAATATTATTCTCTTAGTAAAGAACCCCAGAGAGAAATGAGACTACCTATACCTATTCGTAAACAAATTTTTCCAATGGCATTATACTCTCAGGTGGTGAAATAAGATCAGTGTCATATATCGCCGTTATAATGGTTGGAATAAAAATCAATAAAAGGATTTGCAATCTTTGAATCTATTAGATAAGTGTTGAACACTTTATTGCGTGTGATTATTCTTGATCCTCGATGATTTTGTTCGTGTTGTGAAAGTGATGCCAATGATGTCATTTGAGTTGGTAACCAGTCTGGACCCAGCGATCATAACAACAATACTCGGGGTATCCGATCTCACTTCTGTTTACATTTTTTGCATGGGAACTAAAGTCGGAAGAAAACATTCATATCAAACATTGTTTCCAGCTAGACCAATCACAGTAATGACAACAAATTCGTCGCCAAATCTGATCCCGCCTTATTTACCTTTAAAAACCCCGCCTACAATAGCAATTAGGGCTGATTCTCTAGGAGCAGTCAGCCGGTCCTTCCCCTTAACACATTTTGAGATAGTTTTTTTCTGGGGCTTAACGTCGCACTGTTCTGCAGCGAGGCTAATGGTGACGGATGAATGATTATAATGAATGATGATTGGGAGATGATGGTTTTCATATTCAGATTATTTATTTGTTACAAATAATATAAATACAGGTAACATCTTCTTAAGACTAATGTTTCTATTAACTACTTATGGATAATATTATGATTGTAATTATGGCAAGGTATGAAACTTTTATTATGTAACAAAATGGAAGTAAGCTAAGTACTAGGAAAACGCTCAGTGTAACGCGTTGATGAGCGAGCACGGGTCGTGCAAATTCTCGAATCGGAAATGCGTACACAACGCACAGAAAACATATACGAGTACATCCATATTGAATTGATTATGATATCAACTTAAGCTTTTCATCGAAACTTTAAAATAGCATCTAATCACCTGGTTTATAAAGCAAATCAGAATCAATTCAATTGGCACTGCAAAACATTCATTTCGATACTTCATTACTGACAGATATTAAAAATGTCAATACATTCACACGTTCTTAACTGATTGGGATGAAATTTTGTAAAATAAGAGACAATATTGGTCTTAATGATCATGCAAAATATGAGTTTGATCAGAATTATCGAAGGCCGTTTTCATTTTTCAGCCTATCAGGAGATATTTATTTAAATTTTAACCAATGAATGGATTTCAAAAAAATATGGTATGCAAACAGAGGAGGTTGGTTTTACATGTGTGCAAAATTTCAGATCGATCAAAGAAAAACTCTGACTCTGACCTGTTTATAAGATATCTTAATCTTATAAAGTCTGATTTTATAAAATTTTACTGTGCTGCCATAAGAATCCTCGTCTCGTCTCAATTGCTTGTTTTGTAAGAATACATTGAAATTGATTAAATAAAAAAAAAAACTTACGGTCGTTACTTACTTCGTACATATTTAAACATTTTCTTTGGTATTTAGAAAAGGAAACCCTCAGAATAACGTGTTATAAGAAAAACTGACGTGCAACAAAAGTATAGTACGAAAACTTATCAGCCAATAAAAACACGAACAGTTATTTCTGCTTTTCAATGCAACTTTGCATTATTTGTAGGTATTTCCATAGTGTATTGGTTATTCACACTCTGGAGGTAATTTGCATTTACCTACATTCTATAATTTAAAAAAAAATAAGATTTCGTTGCTACGTTATTTTACATGTATGCAAAGGTTACATGCACGCAATAGGGAAGTCTCCTCTAAATTTATTAAGGTAAATTCGTAAATAACAACACAAATAATAATCACAAACACTCTTATCACTTGAGAAATTGAACATTTTCATTCATAAAAATCAATTTCAAATGTCATGGGACATTTTGGCGGTAAAAACGGCATGTAATGAGAATCAGGGTTGTGATGTCATTTCTAAGTCCACAACAATGTGTTACCATGGTAATATGCTTTGTTGCCATGGCAACATATAGGTTATGACGTCAATATCAATTTTCCTGTTTTTAAGTTAGAGGAAAAATATCAAACTTTGTAAATCAATTCCGAGAGAACTATTGAACCCACAACAAAATTAATAATTATTAATTTTGTAATTTTGTAACATATCTGTACTGTATTCAGCAGCGTCTCCCCTACCATAATAATAATACAATTATTTGGAAATTTCATTTAGAGGAGACTTCCCTATTGCATACAACTTTACCTGATAAACAATATAAATCAATTTTCCGGCGAAACCAAAGGACCTAGGTCTCAAAATCAATATGTAAACGATCATGAGAGTAATTAATCTTTTGTGAAATAATGGGTCTGATCCGTTTCCTTGCATGATATTGTATCATGCGAAAGAACAGACAGACAAACAGACAGATTGAGGTAAGACAAAAAATAATAATAAACAAATCAAGATTAAGTGAAAAATTATTTAATAAAATGATCTAAATAACAACCTTCTGGACATCCATGAAAACAACACGCTTGTAAAATTTTACGTCAATTAGTTCACTGGTTTGGTCCAATTGTCCAACATACTTTTCGCGGTATTGTTGTAACCGGCAATGAGTTTTCAAAAATAAACAAGAATATAGAATCAGACTGATCACGCAAACATTCTATAAAAGGTACACTCACTTATGGAATATTTTGTAATCCTTAATATTCTCCAACGACCGAGGGTTAATTAATAAATTCATTCCACTTAAAATAATGTTAGATTGAATCACCGTTGTAAGTAAGGAATAGTGTCGGGTAAAGTAAGTTACTTGTAAAATGTATTACATACTTGTTATAGTCGCAGTTACTGAATTTCATTAGTAACAGAGTAACAGTCCGATTGGGTAGCTCAGTTGGTAGAGCTCTCGCCCGGCAAGTGAGAGGTCCCGGGTTCGAGCCCCGGTTCGGTCGGATATTTTTCACAACGCACATCCCTTCATATCATCCTGGCTCCATGGAAGTTTTCCACAGAAACCTACATTCTCACTAACACTAGTTACTTTGAAAATGAAATAAGGTACGTGAAGTTTTAAGTTTAAATTTTATCAATCAAATAAAATTAAAATTTCCAATTTTTCAGACAAATCTTTTAAGAAGCTGGGTACCCATACTTCGCATCGAATTCGCCACCGGTTCGCTTCGCTTTCGCAAAATGGCTACCTTTTAACAAAGGAAATCGTCCATGTTTACATTCGCATGTTCCCGTGTTTCGGTTTCGTTAAAGTTGAGCCAATTTTAACTTTGACGAAACCGAAACGAAACCGAAACAAGTGAACATGCGAATGTAAACATAGACGATTTCCTTTGTTAAAAGGTAGCCATTTTGTGAAAGCGAAGCGAACCGGAAGCGAATTCGATGCGAAGTATGGGAACCCAGCTTAAGAGCAATGGACATGTCACGAACATTTTATGCTTGTTTTGAAAAATTGTGTTATTTCAAGTTTATTACAATACAAAATTATCACGTTGCTCCTTTGACGCATTTGATCCGATGTCTTCCTCTCTTTCCGAGGTATATCATAAAGCAGCAACATTACACGAATATTAATTCGCATGCAATAGCGTTCTCCAAGTATAAAATAAATTTAAGTTCATAATCTTTTTTTAAGAGAATGAGAGAATGATGATGAAGAGAAAATGACCATTGGACCTATTGACAATTATCGCTATGTAATTACAAAATTGAAAATGACGATTGGTAATTTGATTGAATACGAGGCGATGCTTCCTTATTTTATGACAAGACCGCAGCACAGAATGGTAATGCTCTCCAACGTCAACGTCAACACCTTGCTCCAACGTATTGTTTATATTTTAGTAACCTTATTTTTAACGAAATACAGTACGCAAAATCAAATGTTAGGAAAATCCGGGAAAATCAAAGAATAGCAGAAAAAATTTGCATGAAAATGTAAAGCCACAAAGGTGCCCAAAAACAAAATGAAAATCTACTATAAAAGAAACGTATACGTTTTATTTCTCCTTCTTACCTCTATGCTCGTAGTTTTTAATCTTATGAACTATAAGATATGCCCTCGAAAAAGAAATTACTAATATATTAATGGTATCAAATAATAATCATTTTCGAAATGATGTGAGGTGAAATGAAATGATGTAATGGTGTGAGGTGCTTTTCGATAAGTTCCCCCATCGGTGTCATGAGACTATACTATGGGAACAAAATTAGATGCAATGAATTTACGGTTATTTCAAATAACAGCAATCGAATTTTGTAATTTTTATTATAAACAAGGTGTATTTCAAAATCAAGTCTCTATACTCAATCACTGCGAACATACATTCCATATTTTGATTTTGAATACTTCAACTGATTAGGCATGTTACATAAATCATTTTCATTGATAATTAACTTCCATTATTTGAATCAGATGATCCATATAGTTTCGGACGGTAAAAGGAAAATCTCTTTCGGGGATTTTGATT
Organism: Leuctra nigra; assembly: GCA_934045905.1. Lineage (NCBI taxonomy): Eukaryota > Metazoa > Arthropoda > Insecta > Plecoptera > Leuctridae > Leuctra > Leuctra nigra. Next base: position 2,701,560 of record OW203763.1, read on the forward strand.
CTATTTCCGCGAAAGAATTTCCTTGTTTGGGTGTTTTCATTATTTACATCAAAGAGAGGCGATGTTGGGATTGCTAATTAGCAATAGATAATGGCAAATTATACACTACACTTCTCCATTATTTTTGGTCAGTGTTTGATAGGTGTCTCAGCAATGGGGATATCATATATATAATATAGTACACATTATTATATCCTCAGTCAAGATACACGACACGGCACAAGATGATTTTCTCTGCAACTTTTCAATCTCCATATAAATACTCTGGATGATATCAGATCCATTGTGTCCTGACTTACCTACATACTTTTTCGAGAAATCTCTTTTGACAACCCATACTTATCTCGTAAAATGACAATTAATACTTGACTGATTGGGCTTATACAATGCGTAAAATTTTAGATAAAGATAAAGATAATTTTTATAAAATTTGAACCAATCACAGGATTCCGTTCAAAAACGATCCCAGAGACCGCATAGATTATGTTAGTATGTGTGCAAAATATCAGATAGGTTGGGTTGTGCGGTTTGACCTGGGCAGTGTAGGAAAAAAAAAAAAAAAAAAACAATTACAGACAAACAAAAACACAGAGAAAGTGCTAGAGTACCTTGGTGACGCTCGCTACGCTCACTCAATAATTTAGCAAATAATGTCAGTTAATGAGCATTTCCGAAATTATTTTGTGTTGGACAGAAGATTATTGTATTTGTTCCTCAGTGTCTGGCCTGATGGCAAAATGCTCATCGCAAGGAAATTTATCTTCACATCTTGTTTTCTATACCTGCTCCCTCTCGCCGCCAAACCCTTATTTCCGCATGCCTGAACCATGTTTCAGCTTCACAGAACTTCTCTGAAATAGGTCATAAATATTGTATCATCATTTGCTACCGCGTGCCATTGAAAGACATGTAGAACTAATTGTTGGTTGTTAAAATAAGAATAAAGCAGTACCTCCAGCGAAAATACACCAGGAGTATTGGTATCTTCAAATTAGTGCAGATGAACTCTGATTGTGTGTCATGGCCCACTATCTGTGTCATTTCCATAACATCTTGGTCAAATATAGAACCATCTTTTTCACATATAGAACTTTCCCACCAAAATAATGTATAATATTATATAATAATATATAGATAAAAAAAAACAATTTGTTTCAGATTTGTAAATTATGGGAAGGTTCCCTAATACATCCGCGATCGAATCCTTTCCTATTTTTATCATCATAATTCATAATTATTCATCCGTCGCCATTAGACTCTAGTTGCATATCAGTACGACGTTATTGGGCTTTAATAGAATATTTAAGATACAAATTAAGTATAAATATTAATTCTGTTCCAAACCAAAAAAATCGATTTGACCTACTTTTTTTTGCATCTATAAAAATTAAAAACACTTGTAAAATTAAATTTTTAATTCGGTAATGCGATGCCTAGATTCAATTATATTTTGCATTAAAATTAATGAAACCTGGGATAGATATTATTGTTGCTATTACCCGTAGCCGTAGATGTAGAATTTATTTATAAATGATTCAGTTATTGAATTATGAGATGACTGAATTCTATTCAAGGGAAAACTCAATTGGTGGGGGGACGATCATATATGTTAGGAAAGACCATCGCGCAAATAAAAGACCTGAATTCCAACGGTTTTGCGTGGAAAAAGAGTTTGAATGCTCAGTCATTGAATTAACAAACTATGGCCATAATATATGTGAACAAAGTATTGTAATCATGACTTTATATAGATCCCCTTCAGGTAATTTTACTTCGTTTCTTGATAAATTAGCAGCTATACTGGAAATAATAGCAATCGAAAATAAACAAATAGTAATTACAGGCGATTTCAACATTGATTTTGGAAAAGAGACGAGAGAACTGCAGGACCTTAATGCCATTATACATTCCCACAACATCAGGGCTATAATAAACAAACCGACGAGAGTAACGTTTCGAACATCCTCTGTTATTGATAATATTCTGACAACATTTGATAAAATGCACGTCACGGAGGTGGTATTAGATAACGGTATCTCTGATCATATGGAGCAAGTAATGGTGTTACATACTTCACAGTTATTAGGTAATAAACAGAAATCGTATTACACAGAATCTCATAGGCCAATTAATGACGAAAAAATATCATTTTTCAGAGATTTGCTTAATTCCGAGATTTGGGAGGGTATTAATGAATATAATGATGTCAATACGAACTTCAATTTATTTATGGATATTTACTCTAAATTATATCACAAGGCTTTTCCTGTTGTAAAAAAGAGGAAATCTGGAACAAATAAATTGGACATTAAAAGTTGGGTAACAGATGACATTAGGATTGAGAGTGGATTAATCAAAAGATTATATTGTGAAGCGAGAGATTATCAAACTCAGGATAAGATTCAAAATTATAAGAATATGAAAAGAGCATATCAAAATAATATTAAAAATGCTAAGTTTAAACATAATAAACACTTAGTTGCTGAAGTTGCAAATAAGCCTAAAAAGTTATGGCAAATGGTAAAAATTGAAACTGGGCAAAATTTAAAAAATCAAAGGGAAAATTTGAAATTGATTGTAGAGAACAAACCATTAATAAACCCTGTAAAAATTGCAAATGAATTTAATAAATTTTATTTGAATGTTGCTCATGATATTAATAAAGATAACGCAGTAACAGATTCACAACAATCAAGACTATTGGATAAAATTAATAATAATATAGAATCAATAATCCTTGAACCAGTCTCAGACGCTGAAATATGTGACATTGTAAGAAAACTCAAGAATACACAAGCAACGGGTATAGATGGCATTAAGGTCGAAGTTATCAAAAAAACTATTCGCCCAATAAAATCTTTGCTTTCAAATCTAATCAACCAATCAATCAATGAAGGTACATTTCCGAACTATCTAAAGATAGCAATAGTGAAGCCACTGTATAAAAACAAAGGGGATAAGTCTACAATGGGAAACTATAGACCCCTTTCTTTATTAACAATTTTCTCAAAGATATATGAAAATGTGATCAAGCGAAGGCTTGAAGATTTTCTAAATAAACATTCTATTATAAAAGACAATCAATTTGGATTCAGAAGTAAAAAGTCAACGGCTGATGCAATAAATGATCGCGTTGCATTTATTCTAGAATCAATGGACAGTAAGCAATTCACACTAGGGCTCTACTGTGATTTGCAAAAAGCATTTGATTGTCTGGACCACTCTATGCTATTGATAAAATTGGATAAGATGGGTATTAGAGATAATGCAAAGAAATTAAGGATGAACCAGCGCTTTGAATGACTATATTCATAACATGAGATAAATTAATTCAGAAAACGCATGTTTAAACTTTAAAACATAGTTTTATAATGTAATATGTGGAGAATAATACGATATGAGATGATGAGGATTTTTTTAACAAAGTATTCGTAAAATAATTTTGTTAAGAATACAGCAGTGGTTTTGACTAGTTCAGTTGTCCCATGTTAAATGGCCATATATCAAGATTTTCAAACATTTAAATGCCATTATCTCAGAAATTAAGTCGGTGACAAGAGTATTTTAAGTTTTCAATGCATTCAGTATTAGTCGAAGAATATTTCTTTAGTTTTCTGTTGAAATTGTTGGTGAGGATTAAAAATTATTTAGAATAGTGTAAGAAATTAATTCGTTCCCCCATAAGAGCTATGTAAAAATCTCGAACTTTGAAAACGTTTTACACAAAAGTTAGGTCGGTAAGGTATACATTTTTTGTTCTTATATTGTAGATAATACTATAAGGAACAAAATAAAATGGTTTGGAAAAAAATTGTTGGTAGATGACCTGGTGATGGTTCATCCTTAATTGATTCTTATCTCCAAAATAGACAGCAAATGGTGGAAATAAACCACACTCTAAATGATGGATCGATACAAACTATTCAGTCAAATAGAGGTAATATATCGTCAGGAATTCCACAGGGGTCAGTTCTAGGGCCACTGTTATTCATATTATATATGAACGATCTGGCTGATAACCTATCAAATATCAAAATAACAAAATTCGCCGATGACACTACTCTAATTGCAATAGGTGGTAGTATGAAAGAGGCAGAACAGAATATGAATACAGCCGTAGTGGCTGCAAAAGAGTGGTTTTTAACAAATAGATTGGTATTAAATAATGATAAGACTAACTTGATTGTTTTCAGAAATTCACATGCAACGAGACTAGATGTGGATACGCCAATGATTGTGATTGGTACCCAATACATTAATGCAATTAATTTTACAAAGTTTTTGGGAGTGCAGATAGACAGTGTAATGAACTGGCATGAGCACATAAATGGGCTACATGGCAGGCTGACTAAAGCTAACTTTGCTCTACGGATCTTAAAAGATCAGTTTGATTTAAGTCTAATGAAAAACATTTACCACGGTTACTTTGAATCATTAATTAGATATGGGATAATCTTTTGGGGTGGGAGTCCCTACTGTAACAAAATATTTATTGTCCAAAAATATGCTTTAAGAATTTTGTTTAAGAAATGGAGAAGATTCCACTGTAGGCCTCTATTTAAGAAACTAGGAGTACTTACACTGCCAAGCCTTTATATTTGTGAATTATTAATACATACAAAAAATAATATCACAACATACGACAAAAATAGTGATATTCATAATTATAACACAAGGGATAAAAATAATGTTAGAAATCGGAAACATAACACTTCATTGTTTGAAATGGATGTAAGGTATAAAGGTAGCATGCTATTTAATAGACTGCCACACTGTATTAGGACTATACAAAGTAATGAAACTTTTAAAGCAACAGTAAAATTATTTTTAATTAAGAAGGGAATCTATACAATTGATGAATTTTATAAAGTTTGTAGAGATCACAAATGCTGTTTTTAAATTCGTTTATCTCGTCTTATTTTATATGTATTAATTTTAATTGTGTTGACTGTTAAGAATTGCTTCTTAATGTATTAATTTTAAGTGTAGTTTTAGAGACTTTGCCTATACATTGTATTTTTAACATACTGTAATGTCCTTGGCAAGAAAAATAAATAAATAAATAAATAAATAAAAATGTATGCAACTTGCACCACCCCATTGTCTCCCCTGCTTCAAAGACGATGCTACCCCGATCTAGTGGCGACAACTGGAACTGCATGAATGATGACAGATGACGGACCGTTGGAACCAATGTTGTCAGATGTACGATCAGTGACAGTCGCTATTTCGATCTTTCGCTAGCTTGATCTTTCGCTACTTTGGGCATGACAGAGAGTGACAGCCCGCCATTTTGAGTTTTCGCTATTTTGACCCCAAAAGTCGCGGATTTGAACCCAAAAAGTAGCGGTTTTGACTTTTCGCGATTTTGACTTTTAGCTTGTTTGCACCGCGCCCCCTCAAAAAAGGTAAATAAATATTAGTAGGTGTTTTGGTAGTGGAGACTGGAGATCTTCACCAAAACCTGATCAAAACTCTGGTTGACGTGTGTTATATCGTATTATCTAAATATTAAAAATATAACTTCATGTTATTATCAAAGATAAGATTATGGCGTCGCCTATTATATTATGTTGTGTCAGCTGTCACTGTCAGGTTGGTTTAGTGGTAGGTAACCTACCTACATTGAATATTGAATCAATTCAATTCAATTAAATTTATTGGTCTTCTTACAATTTGTATATGTATACAGTAGTAAGGTATGGCTCCTAGCATAATAGTATCATAATAGAATAATGTATGTAAGTTAGACTTAATAGTTAGACACAATTTGTAACTTATTAAATCAATCAATCAATCAATCACTAAAATTTTTTCCTAGACTTCATAATCTCAGACTCTCAGCCACAAGAACGTAATAATGAAATACAGATAATATGAAGTAAAGTAGTAATATGAAGTACATAAAATATGAACACATAATAATATGAGATCATAGGCGTGCGCACGGGGGGGGGGGCCGGGGGGGGGCCTAATGGATCAGTCTCAACTAAAAAATTATAAAATGTGGTCCTCATGTGTCAAATTTTTGTTTTAAAAGGGTTAAAACAAAAAAATCTCCCTGCGGGGCAGACTAGAGTTGCTCAAATCACTTGAATGAAGTACTAGGTTGATCCAAAACACAATATTTTAAAGAAAATACCACGAAAACATCGCCTACCCAGTGAACACTAGGACGTACCTGGGACGTCCCCAGGACAGACTACTTACTTAGGTAGGACATCCCCAGTCCGTCCTAAACTCGGCCTAAAATGATCCCCAGAGTGTCCCCAGAGTGTCCTAATTACACAAGTTTTTCGATCCCAGGTACGTCCTAAATTAGGCGGACCTTCCTAAAAAAGGACGACACTGCCTAATTTAGGATATCCATTGTCCTAGTTTAGGACGTCATTTCCTAATTTAGGTCGATACTTTTCCTAAATTAAGATGAAACTGCCTAATTTAAGATATACATTGTCCTACTTTAGGACATCATTTTCTTATTTAGGTAGATGCTTTTCCTAAATGACAAATTTAATATATAATTTTGTCATTATTATTATAATAGAATGGTATTTCCTATGGAAGATAATTTTCCCCTATTGGGATGCAATTGCCATATTTAATAGACAGGTTCTATTTGCACAGACACCAATTCGCACGATTCGCATTATTCATATTCATTAATTCAGTTATCAATGTTTGCATCCAAAAAATATGGCTCCGACTCCAAGGTGACAACTTAGGTTCCAGTACAAAATAAAAGAAATACACATTTTTCCTATCATCCAATAGGACATGTCTCTTTTTGTTATAATATCTTAATACTTGGCAGATTTTGGAAATAATATAACTTACTTAAAAACAAACGATAAAGAGATATGCTGAAATTAAAAATCTATATTGTGAAGTCGAAGGGCAGAGTACTCTGTTGACAGTTGTAGAAACTTTTAAAAATATTTCAATAGCAGCCATTTTTAGGACAATTCTTCCTAAAAAAGGCAATTGCCTAATTTAGGAAGAATTGTCCTAAAATAGGATTTCAGTAGCAGCCATTTTTAGGACAATTCTTCCTAAAAAAGGCAATTGCCTAATTTAGGAAGAATGTTCCTAAAAAAGGATCTTCTTCCTTTATTAGGATATCCCAGGGAGGTACCCAGGACATCCTAGTAGGATGTCCTACTTTAGGCTTGGATATCCTAAAAATAGTCTGTCCCTGGGACGACCTGTGTTCACTGGGTAGATACCTTCCAGAAACATGGTTTTCTCATGAAACGCTATGTTTTTGCCCTAAAAATTTATTTTGCTTACAGCAAGCACTTTTAACTTTCTACCAAAATATTATTTGGAAATTCAAAGGGCCATGCTATGTTCAAAACTCTTAAAAATCCATCAAATCCACTTAAGCATCACAATTTTTCTCCGGGGCTATGAGCCCTGGACTCCCGTCTTCTGGGGGCTCTTACCCCAGCTACCCTTTGACATAAGTAAGAGATTTGGCTCCCAAACGTCTCAAAATTGATTTTGAAGTGCCAGAAACGAAAAAACGCCCTGCGGGCAAATGGGGGGCACGCCCCCCACACCCCCCTTAACGCGTGGAAATTCCTTCCCCAGGCCTTTCCCCCCCTTGGCATTATTCCTGCCGGCGCCCTTCTTGACCCCCCCTAATGATTTCTCCTGCGCACGCCTATGTATGAGATACATAATAATATGCTATACGTAGTAATATGAAATACATAATAATAATAATCTATCTGCTGGTTCCAATTTAATGGGTCAGGGGGTGGCTGTTCCCACCAACACTAGGGCCGCAGGACTATTGGGGACCGGCTGGCCACGCCTGGCGTCTCCTCCTCGTCTTCTTCTTACTCCACTTCCAATAGGGAAGTCTCGTGAAATTTAATTCTGGTAAATATCTAAATATCAACACAAATAATAATGACTGACACAGTTATCACCCGTGAAATCTAAAATTTTCATTCATAAAAATCAAATTCAAATATCATTGGTCATTTTGGCGGGAAAAACGGCCTGAAACAAGAATCAGAACTGTGATGTCATTTCCAAGTCTTGAACATTGTGTTGACATGGGTATTCCCTTGTTGCCATGGCAATATAGCAAACTGTGATGTCATTGCCAATTTTCCTGTTTTTAAATGAGAGGAGATCTATCAAACCTAGATCAAACTTGGTAAATTAATTACTTGAGAACTATTCGTCCCACAACAAAAATAATACCACATCTGTGTTCAGCAACATCTCAACTTTCATAAAATAAATATTATTCTGGAATCTAATCTTCACGAGACTTCCCTATTGTTCCACAAATTGCCTCCACCTTGTTCTGTCCTCCCACTGTCTCTCAGCCTCCAACTCACTCCAACTTCCTCCTCTCTCCAACACATTCTCTTTAATAACTCCAATCCACCTCTCTCTTGGTCTTCCTACTCTACGTGGTCCCGAAGTAGCCGACTCAAACACCCGCCGTGGCACTCACCCTGTTCCCATCCTCTTAATGTGGCCAAACCACCGAAACCTCTCTCTGCCCAGTTTAAACCCCAATCTCTCTACCCTCAGCTCACTTCTTATCTTCTTACTTCGGATCTTGTCCATTCTTGTGACTCCCTTCACACTCCTCAAGAACTTCATCTCCGCTGCCTGAAGCTGATCCATTTCCTTTCCTCCCGCTGACCACGTCACTGCCCCGTATGTTAGAATTGGCAGGAAATACATTTTATACATTATCATTTTACACACTTTTAAAAACTTCTCATGCCACAGCAACTTCCTCACTGCCTGATAAACACTCCGCTTTCCTTCTTCTTTCCTGTACTTCTCTCTCTACTTTTGCCTTGTTGGTGAGCAGGCTCCCCAGGTACTTAAATTCCTCTACTTCTTTCAACCATCCATCTCTCATCTTGATTCTGGCATGTCCTTGTCTTATCTTCTTCCATTCCATTGTCATTACTTCACTCTTCTCTTAGCTTATTCTCAAACCCATCTTCTCTGTCTCTTCACTCCACTTCCTCCCTAATTTCTCCTACATAATAGTACCTATTAAATAAATAGTTATATGAAACACATAAAATATGAAATACTACACAATAATATGAAATACAAATAATATGAAAAACATAATATGAACACATAGTAGGGCATAGGTAGGGCATAGGATCTTGCATACTACCTAGTACCTAATACTATTGAACTGTTTCTGACTAAAGTGAGTTGATCAGTTCTGTCCAGGAATGATGTAATAGTCAATTGTCTAGTAACCTAACGTTTATTTGCTGGCACATAGGTTAGTCAACACTTTAGTCAGAAACAGTTCAATAGTATTAGGTTCTAGGTAGTAGGTGCATGATCCTATGCCCTACTGTACCTACCTAGTTTAATTTTGCTCTTCTGCCCTTCCGACTAGCATTACCTAACTCATCAGGAAAGAAGGAGCATCCACCATGGAGCCTGTGCTGTGTTCCAACAATGAGGGAACTCATTATAGGTAGTTTCAACATCAATATCTTGTCCAGATCTCGAAAGGCTCCTCCAAGAGAAGACAATGAGTGATTTAAGAGTGAATGGATTACATTCAGAAAACATAGATGATGTTTGCCGTTTATGCTTAGCTCGAGATCAAGATAATATACACATATTTAGTGAAGTTGGACAAAGTTACAAATTGCAAGACAAGTTGTATAAGCAATTCAACTTTTGGGTAAGTTGAACCTAGTCTACCCAGGGCCGGCGCGAGGGGCGGGCGAGGCGGGCGACCGCCTGGGGCGCCATGTCATATGACATGGCATATGTATTAAATTTTTCATACATAACGGTCAAAATATAAGAAAATATCACGAAAACAAGAGCTTATAAAAGTTAAAATTTCCTTAATAAAGGTCCAGGGGGGTGCTAACGACCCCTTAGACTTGTCATTTACAAAATTTATAAAATTTTACGTTCAAAATATAAGACAATATCATGAAAACAAATGCTTATAGGTACTTCCAAAATATATAATTTATATAATGAAGGTCTGGGGGGCGCTAAATATCACGAAAACAAGTTCATACTTTCAGACAAAATTCAAATTATAGAAATATCGTGCTTTTCCCCCAACAATATCTGGTGAAGTTAGCATCAAAATTGCACCAAAATGATTGGCCTTGATATAAAATTTTCTCGGGGGCTTTGCCCCCGAACCCCTTTTTCCTTCTTGTGTTTTTATAAATAGGTAAGCTTGTAATTATTGTCCATCTTAAATGTATTCCAGGACACATGATTTGGTTAGGTTTGTAAACATTCAATCGGAAAGTACACTCAAACCAATAAAAATCGGTACTCGAAAAGAAAAGGATTGGCAGATTAAGGTTTGATGGCATCATCCCATGAAGGCTGTGTTAACGCATCATCTACCTCTAGTAGGTGAGCTCTTATTTCATTGATAATAACAAGGATTGATTTTCAATGAACCTTACCAGCAGCCAATCCTTTTCTTTTCGAGTACCAATTTGAGCGAGCGAAGCGAGCGTCTCCTTTTGGCTCTTTTGGCACGGACCTCTGTTTTTTTTTGTTTTTTTTTTGTGTGTGTGTTTTTTTTTTCTGTTACTGACGATATACAAGTCACAGTTTTTCTTTGATCAAGCTGAAATTTTGCACACATGTACTGACCATTTCTGGGCGTTGCAGACCCTAATTTTTTTGAAATCCCCTGATTGGTTCAAATTTAAAAAAAATTATCTTTCGATTGGTTAGTTTGATCAAATTGAAATTCTGACAAGTCATTACCACTAACATTTTACCCAATCAAACAAAGTTTTAGCCAAATCCTCCCATTGCTTAAAATTTAAAACCATCTTTACTGTGATTTTTGAAATTTAAACTAGAACCGTTTGACCGATCAACTTAAAACTTTGCATGGTCATTGGGACCAACATTATCTGTGTTTTTGATAATTTTCAGACAAATCTGTGTTTAAATCCAAAAGTTATTGACATTTTACGGACATTTTGCTTGTTGCTCTGGATCACGGCAACATTGACGCCTCAGTTCCAATGTTCCAAGGTAGTTAGAACAGAAACTTTCAAACGCATAATTATGACACTTATAATCAACAGATTGATCTGATATTGTGTACACACACTTATATCATATGAGTGGTCCCAGGTATATTTTTGGAACAAGATCCTGTGATTTTTAAAAATTAACAAGGAAACATTCAATCATAAAGTCCGATTTACACGGTGCAATTTCTTGAACAACTTCTGTGACACAGAGGTTCTGCTTGTGCGCAGTATCACTTTTGAGATCATAAAGGGAATCTGCACATGTGCAGAACTTTAGTGACACAGAAGTTGTTCAAGAAATTGCACCGTGTAAATGGGGCTTAAAGGTTCAAATCGATCGACTTAAAACTTTGTATGGTTATTGGGACCAATATTTTTGGAATTTTTGGAGATTTTCATACAAGATTTCGGTTCGAGGTGTTGCGCGTATCCGTGCTGTGCTCGCTCATCAACGCGTTACTCAGAGCGTTTTCCTAGTTATTAGTTTGAGTGTACTTATTTTCCAGTCTCAAATACCAAAAATATTGAGAAAATCACAAGGTTGCAATGATGTCAAAAGTGTAAAAATGTATTAAATCCAATCGCGGATCAGCATGTTTCTGGTGCTACCAGGCGCGTAGGAATGGGGGGATGGGGGAGATTATCCTTCCCCCCACTCGATCAGACTGGCCTGCCCATTCACCACACAAAATTAAGTTGAGCATCCCAGAATCATTTATAAATTGCTTAAATTTTAAAAAATCTCCCTGCGGAACAACATGAGCAACAAGAGCAATTGGAGGGTATTTTATTTTGCTTCAGTTCGTACATTTTTGAGCCCTAGAATCACTTTTAAATTGTTAAATTCTAAAAAACGCCCTGCGGGGCTATTACTTTCCGTAATATTGATTATTGATTTCCGGTGCCCAAGCATGCACTAAAATGCACCAATACCTATTTTGAAATTCAAAATTTTCCCGGGGCATGTTCGCTCCGGACCCGAATGAGGTCAAGCGGTATTGAAAATGTTATATATTTGGGGGGGGGGGGAGGGGGGCGCATACATTAGTCTTGCCCGAGGCGCCATTTTCCCTTGCGCCGGCCCTGAGTCTACCTACCTAGGTAAGTATACATGTGTGGACTATAATTTGTATTTATTTTTATTTTTTGGTATTAATTGCAATACATACAAATATGATGTTCAGCATGTATGTCTTATATTATAACTTGTATCAAATATTAATAGAATATTTCTTTGTACACTTTTTAGGTCAAACCCAAAGAAAGAATCCCGAAAACCGTGTGTAAGACTTGTCTAACACAAGTGGAACATTTTCACAATTATGCTATGAAAGTTGACGCAGTTCAAAAGCGACTTGAAAAATTAAGCCAGGAAGATTGCTGCTGTGTAGAAATCTTGGAAAGTAATATTGAGTGCAACCATACTTCATCAAAAAGACTTGTTATAACTCCTAAACCGAGCACTGTGTTTCCCACGGATTTGAGCGAGGGCTTGAAACTAGGTTATCACAGCAGAAACACATCCTTGCAAACTGTTCCCAAACAATTAGTACCAGTTGTTGAGACTTCCTCCTCAAGATGCCAACAAACAGCATTGGAAATAGAAGTAGAAGTTGATGTTCCGCTTCACAATTATGGTGAAGATTCAAATGATTCGGAGTGCGAGAAGCAATGTTTATTTTTTAAGGAGTCCAAGATTAAAGGAACACTGCATGATGATGATAATACATCTGCATGTGACACAATAAGTGATTACAGGTGTATTGATAAGGATGAGGTCAATAACCAACCTACTGAAGATCTGAATGCAAATGATTTTGAAATATCCAACAATAGAAATGATGGTTGTGAGGAGGATATGAGAGCAAATTATTCTGACTCTGATGATCCAGACAATATCACTAAAAGCAATGAGCTAAAATCAAACAAAGAAAAGTTTATTAATGACTCGTGTCTTTGGAATGACAAATGTTCATTTACAAAAGAGCACTTGGATCGAGCAAGTAAGAGCAAAAAAACACAGGAACAGTTAGAAACATTTTTCGACTATGTATGTTTCGATTGTGAGGAGAATGTTAGATTTTCTAACTTTCTATTGTTAAAAAATCATTGCCGAGATGCTCATAAAAAGAAGGCTGAAGTGACTTGCTGTAGAAGAAGAATTACTGAGAGGAAGGCATTGATCCACCATATGCTCAGTAAACACATCCAGCCAGATGAGTTTAGGTTAGTCAGAAAACAGATTTCCGTAACACTTCTGTAATACCTACGTAGTTGGGAATTCATGTCACATTAGCTGGAGAAGGCTGGAGCCCAGCAAACACAGGAGCTCCCTGGGAGGTCCTAATATAAGGATGATGCTCCTTAAATAGGGATATCCTTACAAGGATGTACTGGGGACCTCCCTGGTACATCCTAGTAAGGAGGACTCTTCCAAATTCAAGTTGGCTTATTCTAAAAATGGCAACTGCCTAATTTAGGGAGGAATATCCTAAAAAAAGGCAGAATTCTTCCTAAAAAGGGCAGAATACCTCCTAAAAAAGGCAGACCTTCCTTTTTTTAGGACGGTTCTCCCTAAATTAGGCAATTGCCTTTTTTTAGGATATATTACACTAAAAATGGCCGCTATTGAAATATTTATATAGGTTTCGTTAGCTGTCAACAGAGTACTCTGCCCTTCAACTTCAATATAGATTTATGATTTACTCAGATATCTTTATTGTTTGTTTTAAGTAGGTAAGTTTTATTATTACCAAAATCTGGCAAAAATTATAATAATTTGTAACAAAATGAGACACGTTGCTTTACATGATAGGACAAATGTGTATTTCCTCTTTAGTAGTTGTCCCCTGCAAGTTGTCCCCTGCACTCCGATCCATATTATTTGTAGCTACAAATAATACCTAGGTGTGATGCATTCAAACTATAAATGAATGAATTCCTTCAAAGAAATGAATGATAGCAGCTGATCTGACGCTGTCATGTTGGTGTTTGTTGTCGGTAGTGATGCAAAAATGCTTCACTTTTTTGGTGGAATGAGCCTACCCCTGTCCTGTCAGTGTTAGTGTATATCTATCGATCTATATATTATATCGCTCTGTCGTGTATTACATATATTAAATAAGGCATTTTGAAAAGGCACTCATCGTAATATCGTGGAAAATGATCTACCTAATCTAGGAAATTATGTCCTAATTTAGGAGATGGATATCCTAAAAAAAGGCAGAATTCTTCCTAAAAAAGGCAGAATACCTCCTTAAAAAGGCAGACCTTCCTTTTTTTAGGATGGTCCTCCCTCCCCAGGATGTACCTGGGAGCCATTTAGGATCCCCATTAGGAAGCTGTGGGGAGGCTTTTAGGATCATTTTAGGAAGGACTGGGGATATCCTACATCCTTAATTAGGAGGGACTGGGGAGGTCCCAGGTACAACCTTGTGTTTGCTGGGGAGTGTTCAATGCTACAGTTATTGTCAGATTACTGAGGAAATGGTCACTTGATACATTCTATATTAGGGGTGTTCAACGTTTATTTTATTTAAATCGATTAATAATTCGATTTTCGTAATTTAAATCGATTAAATAATCGAATTAAATCGTTTTGATATATAACTATGTCATCATGTTCAGGGTGGTCATCATATCATCTTTTACGGCAATATTATACTCGTTTGATAATGATGGAAAATTTAGTGAATCTCTCACTTAGGGATGGTGTTTTGGAGGTAACCTGCGAAATAAAAACGCGCACCCCGACTGGGAATCGAACACTCAGACTCTCAGATACTCGGACTCGCAAGAGTTGTATGGCAACCCAACCTGCTGATTAAGAATGCGTCCCGATAGCTTAATGGTTAAAGCATAGGGCCGGTAACCCGAAGGATCTGGGTTCGATTCCCAGTCGGGGTGCGCGTTTTTATTTCGCAGGTTACCTCCAAAATATTATACTCAACAATGAAATGTGTCCGGGAAGTAATTCATTTTTACTTCAAAGACGCTGTAATGTGCCGAATTCATTCTCGAATGAGAAATACACACTGAAACTTGGGAAAATACACACAAACATGAATTTATCACTAAAATATTACGCACACAAAGAAAAATGTGGACAGAATGAAGCCAGCCATTTTAGATGTTGTAAAGTGCAACCATTTTCAAGGCAGCAAATTCAAATTGATAATCCGATTATTTTTTCTAACATCGATTAAGGTAGCTGCATCGATCGAATTTTTGTCTCAGATCTTTATGATTTTTGGCATACTTATTCATAATGATGCCATACACAACCCATCAAAATATTATGGACTTGCCGTGTGTAGTTATTGAGATATTTCAATTTGAATTTCAGTTGCCTCCCCATGTTATCTTATGGCCGGCGTGAAAAATCTGTCATTATTATGGTATTAAATGGATTTTGTATTTTTTTGTATGAATAGATTTTTACCAAAAACTTGTTTTTAGAATGGTAATGACCTCAGCTTGAATAATAAAAATTGAAAACAATACCAACGTGTGCTAAATAAAAAGTTATTAGCTATTAATTAGCATCCTACTCACTTTCATAAATCTAAAAGTATCTTTTAAATTTCAAATTTCTATCCATATTTTCCAAATAGGTTCATTCTCTTAATTTATTAAAAAATTCATTTTCACTTTACAAGTATTTGCTATTTTTAGGTCATTATTATAATTGAATGAAAGAAGGAACAGATTTGACTGAGTCAAATCTGTGAAGGAACAGAGTCAAATCTGTCCTAAAAATCTGTCCTAAATATGTCCTTATCTGTCCTATGTCCTAAGATCTGAGACAAAAATTCGATCGATGCAGCTACCTTAATCATTTTCAATGTCATAATCGATTAATCGATTCGATTAAATCGTAATCGTGAACACCCCTATTCTATATCATCACAAAGTTATTTTCTTTACATGTCCAGCAGCACCTGTTTCTTCCAATCCTCCTCTGGTCATCGTCATCTTCTTCTACCAGGAGGTATCCATGCCTCCAGTCTTTTCAACCACTTCTGAGGATCAATGCGCTGAACATGCCCAGACCAGACAAGTCCATTTGTTTCTATAAAATTCAGCACTGTCCTTTCCACTCCCACCCTTCTTCTAATCTCCTCATTCCAAATGTTAGGGTTAAACGGTGCGTCGACATCCTCATTCCTCATGTGCTATAATCTTGAGACCCTACAAATCTTAGGAACTCTATACTCACCGCTATCAACCTCTATACCTTTACGTCATCTCCCATATTGATTTATTCGAACAGTTAGCTCAATGTAAATAAATTGTGCGATTGTCGTGCGACTCTGTATGCCAAGGTAACTGCAGAGGGCAGTAAACTAGTTTTGCCTGATACTGTTTAATTGATCTTATTTGTATTGTGTACTTTATTATTTGAGGTTTCTGATAATGGTGCTACATGGCACTACGGGTGTCAAATCACAAGTTTGTCGCAATTTATGGAAACACAAATCACGTCCCGCATGCGATTTCAACGCGATTCATGGAACCTTGCTTTACTCCTTGATTTTTTAAAATTCGGTTACACTTTAAAGAAATAACTTAAATATGCACTTTGAAGGACCCCCCCATCCTGTTGCCCTAATCATTCCATAGAGATGTATTTCTATGATCATTCCATCTGATTCATTAGAAAACAACGCTTTCACGGGTGTAAATGTTGATTTACTAATTATTATAATTGAACAAGTAGATATACCTCATCATATCTATTGATTGTCTTTATATTTCAGCTGCCCTGAATGTGGCAAGAGTGTTTCTACGCGGCACATGTTGAAACTTCACATCATCAACCATCTTCCGGAGACCGAGAGACCATTCAAGTGCTCGCAGTGTGGTCGGGGCTTCTGCAGTGTCCCTTATGTTCGGAAACATGAAAAGAATCATCATTTTATTGATGATCCAATGGGCACGTTTATTTGTGAGGAATGTGGGAAGAGGTAAATGTTACTTGTAGATGGGTCCATAGGCTCTATTATTTTGGATTTTTATGTGGGTATTTGACTAACAATCCGACAGTCAACTACATTGTATGATGTATGGATCCATGGGATATTAACTTATGATGCGTTTTCAGATCTACTGGTAAATATTAAAAGATCCATTTTACGGGTCATTCCTGTGCATAATTTCTCTAATTCTCCAACTTAAGAAATGCTAGTTCTCCAACTTACGACTATATCTTCTCAATATTGTTTCTCAAGAAACAATATTACATATACATACCTATGTTTCTCAAGAAATAATATTATATATATGAGCCTACTAGAAATTAAAAATGCATAACAAGATCTTGACAAAAAACTAAAGTCACGGTCTAAAAATGAAATTTCTTCAATTATCAATAAAAGTGAATTTTTTGCACTTTGCAGTAACATGTATTTTGTAGAAGATGTGACCCGAGATTATTCTCCGAGCATATTTGAGAATATTCTTCCCAGTGGTCTGAAAGGTCAAAATTAAAATTAGGAAATTTCAAGAATAGTTGATTCTACACAAATATTTCATGAAGCCAGTTAGTTGATCATGTAATAAGTAATAACTAAGGGGGCAGATGAACAATTACTCATGTAGTAGCCAGCTAAGTAGCCATTGTGTTGGACATGATCATTGTATAATAATAATAATAATAATAATAATAATAATAAAAATAATAATAATAATAATATCTTTATTTCCTTTCCAATTTAAACAATCAGGTAAAGATTACATATTTCAAGGGCAAGTTATAAACATTAGGAACGCCGGTATGCCAGTCCAGACGTTTCTATAAAACAGAGTAGGTATTCTTTTTCTTCTGCTTTCACCTCCTGTTCTTCTTCTTCCTCTTCTTCTTCCTCCTCTTCTTCTTCTTCGTCTGCTTCTTCTTCATCATCATCTTCTTCTTTACTATTTACCAAAAACTGCCATCGTTCTTCATCCTCCCACCATCTTTCATGCTCAACCATAATATCATATTTCTGCCCCCTCTCTTCAACATCCAATCTTATCTGCTCTTTCCATCTTTGCCTTGGCCTACCCACTCTCCTTTTTAAATGCTCCTTATCATATGCTTTCTTAGGTATTCTGTCCTTATCAATTTTGCTTAACTGTTCAAACCACTGCAGCCTCGCTCTTCCAATTTTGAAGTTCAATCTCTCAACACCCAATTCTTTTCTTAACACTCTACTACGAATCATTGTATAAGAAATCAAATTTACTGGTGCAACTCCACCACCTGAAGAGATTTTAGACTCCCCAAGCTCAAATTCTGACCAGAATATACTTATGGCCGGTTATTTAGCGAGCGTAGCGAGCGTTTCTACGGGACTCAATTATGCCACTTTCTCTGTTTGTTTGTTGTTTTTTTCGTCGCATATTGGAAGCACCGATTGACCAATCAAACTGAAATTTTGAACAGACACCAATATCATTCTAGAATAGACTGGTATTGTTTTTGAGTAATATTCAAATCAAAAAGTTTATTATTTTATTTATTACCCTTGCCGCACGACACCCTGCTGAGTGACCCAAGTCACTTCCTGTCCATCCCACCCCTCCACTAATGACCAGCCAGCCCCCAACCATTAAGAAAAAGGTTGTTTTTCTTTCATTCAAATGAGAGAGGGGTCAATAATTTTCAAACGTTTTAAAGTAATACGATTTTGATATTTTTGACATCACAAATGGATGTCAAATAAAAAATGTATGGTAATCAATTTTTGATTCTTGAATTTCGGTAAATCTTTGCCAGAGTAAATATATTTGTTGAGCGAGCGTAGCCAGCGTCTCCATTTGGCTCTTTGGACTTCTCTGTTTTTTTATTGTTTAATAAAAAAACTTTTATTGTTTTTTTATTGGACGATTGGAGAAAGGGAGTGATTGTACCGATCTACAAAAAGGGTGACAGGAAGAAGTGCAGCAACTACAGGGGAATTACTTTGATGTGTCAGTGTGCCAAAGTATTCGAAAAAGTGGTGAAATTTAGACTGAAAGAAGTAGTAGAGGAAAAGCTCAGGGAGGAACAATATGGGTTCAGGCCAGGTAGATCAACCATTGATCCAATATTCACTATCCGACAAGTCATGGAGAGAAAGTGGGAGAGTGGAGAAAAACTGTACATGGTTTTTCTAGACTTGGAAAAGGCCTACGATCGCCTACCAAGGAAGAAAGTATGGGAATGTCTGAAGCGGAAGGGGGTGGGATTGGGTCTGATTGAGAGAATCAAGAGCACATATGAGAAGAACGAGAGCTGTGTACAAACAGTGGAGGGGAAGTCAGGATGGTTTGAGGTGAAGGAAGGACTTTGACAGGGCAGCGTTCTTTCCCCGACACTATTTGTCATTGTCATGGACGAGCTGCTGAGAAAAGTAGAACCAAGCGAAGACCAGGAGACGAATACACTGGTATATGCAGATGATATCGTAGTGTGGGGGGGAACCAGCGAATGTGTTCAAGAAAAGATTGATAGATGGAGCCAGATGACTGAAGAATACGGTATGCGAATAAGTCAGGAAAAGAGTGAGACACTAGTAATGGAGAGGAAGGCAACAAGAAATGTGAAGATCAGGCTACGGGGCTTGGAACTGGCGGAGAGAGGAGAATTTAAGTAGGTATCTGGGGAGCTGGCTAACTAAGGATGGAAAAATAGGAAGAGAGATAACATCAAGAGTACAACAGGCTAACACATTTTTCCAGTTAGTCAGGAAACTTCTTTGGAATGAGCAGTTCCCCCAGAAATGCAAGATACTCCTTTTCAAAAGCTATTTCCTGCCAATACTCACCTACGGTTCCGTAACGTGGGCGATTGGAGGAAAGGAGGAGAGCCAGTTGCAGGCAGCAGAAATGAAGTTTTTACGAAGCATACAAGGAGTAACTAAGATGGACAAGATCAGGAGTGAAAGATTAGAGGAGACTTGAAGGTAGAGAGGTTGGCATTTAAAATGGGGAGAGAGCGGCTAGGGTGGTTTGGCCACATGAAGAGAATGCAGAGGGAGAGAATACCGCGTCGGGAGTTCGAAGCTGCGAGAAGTGATAAAAGGAGAGTGGGAAGACCGAGGGAAAAGTGGAGAGAGCTGGTAGCAGAAGATGTACAAGAGAGACTGGAGAAGTGGGAAGAAGTGGAAGAAGGAAGGTGGTGGGAAGACAGGAAGAAGTGGAAAAAACTGGTAGAGAAGAAGAACGAAGAGGAAGAGCCAAGCCTGGCCAGCTAGCTTAGGAGTCCGGGCCCTAGTAAATGGTGGCCTCGCCACCCCCCGACCCAACTCTTGGAACCGGGAGGAAGATTATTATTATTATTTAAGTGTTTTTGTGTTTTTCCAGACGCTACAGGCCACATTTTTTTTCCGATCGAGTTGAAATTTTGCACACATACTAATATCATTCTAACTCAGTCGAGGATTGTTTTTGAGAGCTGCCCTCTGATTGGTTCAATTAAAAACATATCTTCTGTTTGGCCGAAAATCAAAATGGTCAGATCGAGTTCAAATTTTGAATGGCCATTAAGAGTACCATTTTAAATTATTTTACAAATTTTTAGCCCAATCAGGAGAGAACTTATGCACTTATTGACATTTTTAAAGTCTTGAAACTGTCAGAAATAACATTTCAAAACAGAAATTCCACTGCATTCTGGATTGCTCTATGTAGCGAAGCACAGTTTATAGATGGCTATTCTCAGTTTCAATGAAAGACAGATTCCTTTATGTTGATTGATTGATCATATTGCAATATATATGTATGCAATATGTAATGTATTTAATATACATAGGTATTAGGATCTAAAGTACTTTATTTCTGGATATGGATCATGTTTCACAGTTATATTTTAAAAACAATGTTTTGACTAGATACAACTGTGAAACATGATCCATATCCAGAAATAAAGTACTTTCATATTTTTCCACATTTCCAGCCCAATAGGTCAAGAATTTACAGACTTTTTGATATTTTAAGTATTTTGAATATCTGTCCAAAGAGATTGACGGAAAAGTATCAAATTCATGGTATTGGTCTATTTTATTGTTCCAGAGTGTTCCAGAGTGTTCCAGTTGCAAGGAAAATTAAGATTTCTTTGATTGAATGGATCGGGCTTGTTTGGCGATGTCGCGCGTATCGGTGCTCGCTCATCAACGCGTTACATGGAGCGTTTTCCTAATTAAAAATATTACAATTTATTTCAAGCTGCATTAGTATTAGAGGTATAGCGCGTATCGGTGCTCACTTATCAACGCGTACAATGAGCGTTTTCCTAGTCATAAAAAAACACTAAACTACCTCATGATATTGTAATTGTTAATGGTCAAATATCTGTCGAGACAAACACTTTTTTGTGTGATGTCACACTTTCAGAATTCCAACTTATATAATGCTTATATGTTTTAAGTTGATGTCATCAATTAGCTCATTCATATGAAAACATAACTTTTTAAATTCGAGCAAAAAGTTTAAGTTTTTGTTATAAGCATATAAACTATAAAGTATAAAGTGCCATCATTAGGAAGGACCAAATCTCTGAATCAAAACAAGAGAAAAATTGTGATCCTGGAATGGATTTCATCCATTTTTATGAGTTTTGAACATAGGATGGCAAATTGAATTTCCAAATAATATTTTGGTATAAATTAAAAGTGGGCTATTATGCACTATTAGCTAATATGTGCTATTATGCACTATTACGAGCTATTATGTGCTATTATTAGTGTTATGTATTTCAAGCAGGCAAATACTGCTACTTGTTTTTATATAAAAAAAAAATGTTAGAGAAGGGGGTTCGGGGCAAAGCCCCTGAGAAAATTTTCTCTCAAGGTCATATTATGTCTTAAAGCAATTTTGAGGCATAATAAAAGAAAATTTTAGGAGTAAAACACAACGATTCATTAAAAAAATCATGTTTTTGGAAGGTAACGAAAACATTGCCTATAGTCTGTCCCACCCTAACGTGGCAGTAGAATCAGATTTTACTTCCATAACATTTAAAGTATATTTCCATTATTTTGCTTTTGTGCTACGTAATTTGTTGTTCGACTTGCTGCAGGAGTTACTGGACATCTGGGAATAATCAAAATAATTGTTTTGCTGATTGATTCCACTGCTACGTTAGGGTGGGACAGTCAATAGACAATGTTTTCGTGGTATTTTTTTTTCAAAATATTGTGTTTTTGATGAACCAAGCACTTGATTCCAGTGATTTGAGCAACTCCAATTTGCCCCACAGGGCGTTTTTTTTTGTTTTAACACTTTTAAAACAAATTTTTGATACTATAAGGACCACAGTTTATAATTTTTTAGTTGATGCTGGCCCATTAGGGTGGCCATTATCCCTGCCCCCCCCCCCCCCCCCCCCCCTTCCTCTGTGCACTCGCCTATGGAGAGTGCTCATGCTCGAGAATATGCTTGAGCATTTTACATCACTAATTATGTAAAAGAAAGAACTATACTTCTAATCATCTTCTAATATGTAGTTTCTGTGCATTTTCTTGGTTTCTTCTCGTGGTCAGCGGGACGTCATCTAAGACAGTGTAGGGGCGCACTTTGTCTACTTGTGGTGCTGAGACTTGAAAGAAAGATAATGCTGATGACCATGCCTGATAGGAAACTACCACTCATTAACTGTATTTTCAGACAATGAGGGTGAGTAAGTAATCACACATGTTTGATTGCAGCTTCATCTATGAGAGGAAGTTGTATAATCACAAACGAAATCTTCACTCTAAAGTTGAGAATCCAGTGATGTGTCATATTTGTGCAAAGACATTCAAACATCAGAGTGCGCTGCGATCACATTTGATGACCCACAAGCAAGGACGTACGGAAGAATGCCCATACTGTCATAAATAGTACGTTGCTATAGGTACATTTTATTTTACATAAATGAATTCCATGTAACAAAATTTCAAGTAATATTTATTTGCAGTACATATATAATAAAATAAATAAATAAAAGTACAATTCTGTAGTAGGTACCTCAGAGAATGAAGGCCTGGAAATCAACTTTCTCGTTTTTGCTTTGCATTCTTTTATAAGGATTTAATCAAGCTCAATCAATTGCCATTTGACTCATGTCACCACTAGGTCTGTTCGTTTTGCTTACTGCAGTTGCAGTAGCAGCAGCTTACAGTAGGCCCTGGTAACTCTTGCAGTAGCTTGCTGTACCAACACAAAACGAACGCATTTGCAGCAGGATGGCAGGCTGGCCTTTTCCTATTGGTTGGGAGGTTTGTGAATTTGGCGGGAAGAATGTAAACATAAGTGAGGTTATGTTCTGCATTTATAGAATTCTTGTCTAATCCCTATGCATTTTTATATAAATATGTATCATTTCATAACATGTAACTAAACTTAACTCTAAAACAAATACTCATTTCCCTCCTCCTTAGGCGTTTTTTCACTATCCATCCATAAGAAACACATTTTACATTTCAAACATCGGCCATTTTGCCGCCTACTGCAAAGTTACTGCATTTACATCACCTCCCTACCCAGCTGTAAGAGCAGTCACTGCGCAGCTGCTGTCAGTGTCAAATCGAACAAAATCGCAGTGACGGAACAGCAAGTTTGATGCAAAACGAACGGATTTGCAGTGAGCAGTAAAGTGCAGTAAGCAAAACGAACAGACCTATTATATTACAATTCCCAATATGATTGTATCAAGGCAGAAACTGGCTTTTGAGCACACCTCAAGAATCATTGATATGGACTTCCGGCCATCTACCTCTTAGTCTTAAGTATAGAATTGAATTTTTAATGAAACATCATTTTACCCCGAGGTCTTTCTGTAATAGGTAGGCTAGTCTATTAACTTCATTGCTAGAACATTCTTTTACTCTGGGTTTGAATACCGAAGAGTTTTTCTAGCCATGTTTTCATAATTGATTGATATCACAAACACTGAATTCACTAGGAGGAACCCTAGTCCTTTCACAAGACAGTTGAAATATGTACTTCATTGCCAACAGTTTTAAAAACACTGACACGGTACGGTCTCACATAAAACAAGAGCATCGAGTCTCGCCCGCACATTGTGAGCCATGCAACAAAACCTTCCGCAGCAAACGGAAACTGGTGTGTCACACAAAAGTGTTCCACAGCAACGAGAAACCTCATCAGTGCAACATCTGTAGCAGGAAGTTCAAACTGAGAAGTGGATTAAAAGTATGTGTAAAAGATATTGAGCTCATTATTCTAACTATCTATAAATAATTTTACTCAAAGAATTAAAATTAGATAATTTCAATGTGTTACCTAATTCATTCATTTTATAAAAAATAGACTATATTATACTTCGAATTTAGGGAATAGGTACCATTGATATGTTACTTGGGCAATACATCACATATTCATCACATATCACTCATCTCATTCTCATTCATTCTCATTCTACACTAGATTTTTAATGTCGAGACGCATGTATTATAATTATTGTTATCATGTTATTATGTGAGATAATATTATCACATTATTATATGTTCTGCCACCGTGCATTGTATCACAAAGCGGATCAATAAAACATACATACATACATACATGTTCAATATGTGTGTAGCTACGCAATTCTGTTGAATTCTGTGTCTCACGTTTCCGAATGTCTCTTGCTTCCAGACGCATATGGTACAACACACTGGAGAAAAGCCGTATCAATGTCCACACTGTTGCCGCACATTTGCCAGCTCGGGGAACTGGTCCACACATAAGAAACGAATGCATGGGGAAATCAAATCAGTTTCAACTTACCAACCTGAAAAGAAATGACCTACATACTTTGTTTTTAATATGTGACAAATAGTTGATTATGAAATGCATGTGTCCCAATATACAATTCACTTGTAGTACAAACATGTGAAACGATAACAATTTGTTCGAGTACACCCACGGACTTAACAATTGGCGGTGAAGGGCTAAGTTTAAACTACTTGCATTCCCATTAATAATTGTGGAATAGAGAAATGGTTAGATAGTATTAGGCGGTTGGTTGGTTTGGTTCTTATAATCGAACTGTCCAACCCCACATGCTCGCCATCTGGTTTGTATTTGTATTTGTATTTGTATTTATTTATTATTCCGTTGACAGGTACATGGTACATATATGGAAGTCGTCAAAAATAATATAAATTCTAAAAACTATTACTAAAACTACTACAATAGCAATAGTTTAATATCACAGAATAAAATCTTTTAAAAAAACATCACAAAACTATAGTAACATAGATGACACTCAGTAAATAGGTAATTATAATGTGTCAATGATTGCCGTCTAATGAGTGGAAAATTCGGATAAGTGGTAATAGGGATTGTCTATAAGGTGCCGCTTAAGTATCTGGCAAAAGGAGCCATAGCCACTTTGACCCATCAGTAATTGCAACAGAAGGATTTTTGATGTTAATCGATTCAAAAAAAATGCCCTCTATTACATATCAAAAGTTCTCCGAAATTTGATTAGGGTTGGTGGGTCAAAATGCCAAATTTGTCAAAAAGTCATTGTTGTCATTTTCAAAAAATAATCAAATCAAATTATATCAACCTAGTCGAGTAGCATATCAAATGAAAGCTTATGTTTAGTACAACTAATAAAAATATATATCACCATTATAAAGTTGATACAGAGGTCAAAATAGGGCAAAACATGGTCAAAATCTATTTTTTGAGGTGTTCCAGGACAAATGTGATATTTCCATCCCTAATAAAGATAACATACTTTTTTATATTAATCGATCCCAAATGAATCTGTTAATAACATATCAAAAGTTCTCCAAAATTCTTAAAACATGAGTGGGCCAATAAATCTGTCAAATAGTTTAAAAGGGCGATTTTTATTTTTGAGTGCAAAGTCTAACATTAAACCAATTTCCTAAATCTCCACTATGAATAACAAAAGATTTTTTGATGTGAAACGATACAGAACAAAGCCCTCTAAAACATATCAAAAGTTATCCAAATTTTAATTAGGGATGGTTCGGCCAAATTTCATAATTTTGCAAAAACTCATTGTTGTCAAATCAAGTTATCAAATTATATCAACCTAGTCGAGTAGCATATCAAATGAAAGCTTATGATTAGTACAACAAATTTAAAACAGATATGACCATTAAAAAGGTCATACAAAGGTCATGTGAGGCCAAAATTGATAACATTTCCCATTATTAAGCATCTAAGGACAGTTGCCATTATGTCATCGTTAATAAAAGTAAATAATATACTTTTTGAGACCTATCTATCTATAATTAAATAGTTGATTGCATATAAAAAATTCACCAAATTTCATTAACCGTGGGTGAGCCAATTCATTTTTAATTCAATTTCAAAGTTGTGATATTTTGGCGAAGGAATAATCGAACGTATGGTATCAAAATGATGGATAATCGTTCTGAATATACTTATTTTTACATTTATATATGAAGAAAATAATACAATTAGACAAACACTACCATATTATTTAATGTAATAAAACCAATGTTTACGTATATTCAGAACGATTATCCACCATTTGATACTATACGTTCGATTTTTCCTTCACCAAAATATCACAATTTTGAAATTAAATTTAAAATTAATTGGCTCACCCACGATTAATGAAATTTGGCGAAATTTTTATATGTAATTATATTTAATTTTGGATCGGTTGATGTCAAAAAGTATATTATTTACTTTTATTAACGATGGCATAATGGCAATTGTCAATGGACGGTTAATAATGGGAAATTTTACCAATTTTTGGCCTCTCATGACCTTTGTATGACCTTTTTAATGGTCATATCTGTTTTAATTTGTTGTACTAATCATAAGCTTTTATTTGATATGCTACACGACAAGGTTGATATAATTCAATAATTTTTTTTTTTTAACATTTTATTTATTATAAACAGGTTAATACATATAGTCAGACTAGGCCACATAGCCATCCCTGGCTAGCCTGTGGCAATACATAATTCAATAAACCATAATAAATCATAAAGAAATACAGTATCAATATTGCAGACATAATTAATTAATTCAATAAAAAATACAAATTCATAAGAAATACGGGATTATATTACAAAGTATTTACCAAACGTAATTGAGTTGTATAGGAAAAATAACATTAATAATAATAATCATCTGAATCATAATAATAATAATAACATATTCAATTAATGATCTCTATTTATCAACCAATCTTTGATTTCCTTTTTAATAATAACATATTTATCTAACTGTTTCAAAACAGGGGGAATGATATTACCCTACAAACACAGGGGCAGACTTAGCAGCGCCCTAGCACGGGCCAGCCGGCGTTCAAGGATGGACCTCGTCCGTCCCGTCTTATGGACATTTAACATAGGGTGGGACTCCTACGACGGTGCAGAGCCCGCCGCCCAGGGACGGCCCGAGCAGCGCCTTGAAGATAGGCACGCGCCCACAGGACCGCTCTCGGGCCGTGCGGAGTACGGGCTAGTGCAGCTGCTCGCTTCCCATGGCATTCCTTTCTCATGACGTCACGGGTCGTATTCACGCCTTCACGATATATTTGTACACTCTCATCACAAGCAAAATGACCAACTGTAAAAACTCATTTTGTCTCAGACTGCAATACTTTCTATAAAATGGTCGACTATAATGATAATATAGCTGTAAAAATTGAGCAATGACAAATCCCATAAATAGTACTCGCTAATGCCATATTATAATCTCGAAAATAGCAATAATCATTTTTTGTGATGGAGGTTACTTTTGGTGAAGGTAGAAGAACTGTAAGAAAAACGAACTATTTTCTTTGAAGAGTCGGTATGCAAATATTGAAGAAGAAATCTGTGTGCTGCCATGGTAGGAGAATATTACTGTAATTGTTATAAAAACAACTGTAACAGTTTTATGAATCCAACTCTCCCAGGAAATTATTCATTCATCTCTTAGTAAAAATTTAAAACGCAATTGGTAGGTACTTGTAAAGCCCCATTTACACGGTGCAATTTCTTGACCAACTTCTGTGCCACAGTGGTTCTGCACATGTGCAGTCACTTTTTCATCTCAAAAGTGACACTGCGCACGAGCAGAACCTCTGTGGCACAGAAGTTGTTCAAGAAATTGCACCGTGTAAATGGGGCTTAAGTAATTGTATTCAATATAAAATAATACAGGGATCGAACATAAGATTTGCGTCTTACTTGCAAAAAAAGGTATTAAAAGTAAGTAAACTACGAATCTAATATTTGATTGGAACAATCAGTTCATGGTATCATTATAATTTATAATATCATTGAAAATTGTAATCGAGACTCTCATGCAGTGGTATAGTTTCATCTGCCGGAGTTTCATCATGAGCTTCAACGGCAATATCTGATGTGCTGATTGAATGTAGTACTGATTGAACAAAATTATCTTCGATCTGATTCGATCTTCGATCTGATTTATTTCTTCATCATCTTCTTCAATTTGTGATATATCAAGCAAATAGTTCTTTAGTAGGTTCTTTCTTGCTTCTCGGTATTTTGCAGTCCTACTGCGAGAACTGTCCATTGCTTTAAAAAGTACCTAGGTATAAAATTGTTGTGTTTTAAATAATTATAAATATAACATAGACTGTTGTAACTACCTGTAGGATGTAACTACCTATACCTACCCACCTACCTACTTACCTGTGTGTAATTTTAGTAATAAAAGTAGTAATACAACTTACCTGCCAGAAGATGTTGTGCTAATTTGTGTAGCTAATCAAAAATCTTTGAAGTTTTAACCCGAAATAAACTTGTGAACCACAAAGAAAGTAACTTTTGCAGCGCGGCGCGTGGACGTTGAACGATTTGAATTTTGTAACTGCCTTTGCCGGTTGGTGGGAAGTGGGGGGAAGTATGCGAGTCAAGTTAGAGTCAAGCTAGCAACTAAGTTGTTTAATAGAATACATGGGATAATAACATAATAGCAGTTATTGAAAATTACAAGTGGTGTTTATTCATCTGCAAATGTGACATTGAACATCAAATGGATGTATTACGAATAGTTAAAAGTAAGTTTAATCGAATTGTTTCAACATGAAACAAGTATCTATCTGACATCTGCGCGAGTGATTCAGTTCAAAACTTGTTGCCGCCCTGGAATGCAATAAAAGTCCGTACTCGGGACCTACTCGGGACGTGCTTTCACGACCTCACGTGACAGTTCTAGTCGGGCGTTAGCTCGACGCTGCCAAGCACCGTGTCAATACGAGGTCTACTTTTAAAACGCGGCGAGCTTACTACCACTACTGTATACTGCAAGCGCTTCACGCTCGTTTTCGGGGTGTCAGTACGCATGCAAGCATTTAGAAATGAAAGTTGAAAACCATGGTTATCGGGTATATTTAGCCACCTGACAACACCTAACCAAATATCAAGGTGCTGCGATCATCCCTTCGGGGTGAATTTTGGGCCTCAAACATGCAAGGATTGACTTTCATGTTAGTTAGTTAGTTAGTTAGTTAGGCACGGTCAATTTGTTTGCCCCTCTCCACAGGTTGAACGGTTTGTCCTAGAGAGTTGAAATTTGGCAGAGACATAGAGTCATATTTATAGCAGTGCCCTTTGAAAGAAAATCTGAAACATTTTGACCGGAAGTGAAGTTATTACAATTTTAAATTTTAAATATTTTAAAAGTCAAACGGGTCCATCGAGAGTTTTGAAATTTGGCAACAATAAAGACAATGTATTGCTAGACACTCCACTTCAAGAAAAATCAATAAATTTAAACCGGAAGTGGGAAAATTATCAATATTTACGTTCCGCCCTTCTTCTTTGATACACTAAACAGCGGCTCTAATTCCCATCGGACTGATAGCTCATGTTAGGAAGGCAGCTGGCTTCGACATCTGCATAACACGTTCGATTCCCGATCCCGGAAAACTTTTTTTTTCATATATTATTTTTTAATTTGTATAAGCGATGATACCTTCATGGATATATATTCAAATGAGAGGTCCAG
The DNA here is from genome assembly GCA_934045905.1 of Leuctra nigra. Classification (NCBI taxonomy): domain Eukaryota; kingdom Metazoa; phylum Arthropoda; class Insecta; order Plecoptera; family Leuctridae; genus Leuctra; species Leuctra nigra. The sequence goes on from OW203763.1 coordinate 2,731,532, forward strand.
GGATGCTGTGAAGATCATCAATAGACCGAAACATCGCAATCGCGGCACGCCAGTTGCCATCGTGAACACTGAAGGTAGGGGGAGCCCCTGTAACGGTACTTTCCGCAATTTTTGACTCATTCGGTCTTCGACCGTTCCAGAGAGAGGTCACGTTTCTCATTGCTCTGATCAAATATTACTTCTTTCGTCGAGCAGGGAGGAAGGGTTGCTTGAGCTGGCTATTGTCCGGCCGAGATCCTAATCTCTAGACTTGACAGCAACTCGATGAGCGGAAGAGAACAATGCCTGAGCGACCCTTTCCCTTTACCTGCTCTAATGACACAACTTATTGACAATTGCCGTACTGATATTATTACGCAGTAGACCTACGTGAAAATTGCGTGTTTTTAACAATTTAGAATACTAATTACAACATACCTCACTTTTTAAAATGGAATTTTAGTGCAATTTTAACTGATGTTATTGTTAATGCTTAGAAACTCTTACAGACATGATGAAATATTTGGGTTTCATTCATTTTTAGGATATTTCGTTATGTTTAAATTATTTAGGTTTGGCATAATACCAAATAAAATTATTCAATTGATTTTAAGTATCTAATTTTCTGTGACGCAAATTTAGTCCGATATTAGTTAATGTGGCCTTATAGTAATACCGGCCCTTATCCAACAAAATGTATGTGAATAATCAAGAATGTATTGACAAAGAATGTGTGAAGCTGAAGCCCAATATAATACTACCTCGTACTCGAAGGAGTGAGTTCATTTATTTTTTAGATCGTTTTAATTAATCCGATGTTTGGACAGTAGGTACTTACATCAACTACCATCATGGTAAACAAAATTTGGATTATATAAAAACGATTATCCACGGAAATCCAAATTCACTAAAAGACAATTAACAAAATAGTTATGCATTCAAATTATAATTGGTATTTCATGGGATATTTCATCCTCTTTTAAATATTCAAATTCCAATGAATTGTAAAAATACAAAAGTATTTCGTAAAACTCATGCGTTCTTTTAAAAGACAAAATTAGACAAAAGTCATCTGATTAGTGATTTCTAACATTTCTTATGCACATTAGAGGGAGTTACTGGGAAAGTTAGAAGCAAGAGGGACAAACACGGGAAAATCCCTGAAGTTCATGTCGCCTGAACTGGGGTAGTTTGCTACGTGTAATCGTGAAATGCAGTGAAATTCATTCACTTGCAGATATTGCTTCTTAGTGAACAGTCGCAGTGATCTGAATATAGCCAAGTTTGAGTGTCATTGGAGTGTCTTTATAATTTTGCTTGATTGACAAGAGAGATATGTTTAGTGTTTAGAGTTTCTGTTTTTACGTAGTATTCAAGTAGACGGGCGAGTGATTTTAGTGCGTTGAGTGCCGTCTGCGTTTACATTTTTCTCGTGTATAAAATAAAGAAAAAGCTTTCTATTAAATAAGTTATAAGAGGGACTGGAGTACCTTTCAGTGTAAGATTTATTTTTTGTTCTTGTATTTGTATTTATTTCGTACCTATATAAAATGCGCACCTATAAGACAAGTCGTAAGCGAAACAAACGATCGATGATAAGTCGTCGGCTGGCTGCCAAAAGGAAGGCAGAGAATAATCCCGAAGATACGGAGTAAGTGTAAAAAATTTACTATCATTAGTACATTTTAATGGCGATTTATAATGATACATAATATTTATTTGTTATTTTTATATTGATGTCCTACTGTAGGTCCATTTCCTATGAAGCTATAAAGCTTATCAACACTCGATTATAATTTTGAAATATCTACATCTTTCACTCTTTGCCAATGGAAAAGGCCGGCTTTTCGTCTTGCTCTGGCTAGTATAGAAAATGTTGTAGCTCGCCATCTCAAAATTACAGTTTTACACAATCGCACTATTCGACTAGAAATAATATTCTGGACGTTTTTACTTTTACTATAGTTTTGAATACTTTAGGTATATTGATTCCAGCAATAATGCTCCAAAATAATAATTTTTATTGAGAGGGCGTACTGAATTTGATAATGTTATTATAACTTATAAGTACCATGCGTTTTCATTTACTTTTTAATGTTACTGTACAGGAGCTTATTAGATGCACTTCTGGGTGAACCAAGTACCAGCACCGGCCACAATGATAATATCTACTGCACACCACCGAAGAGAAGGTCAGTGAGATTTAATTAATTGCAATTAGTTGATATGTGAACGGTGTCTCACAAAGTGTGTTATTTAAATGATCGATATAATGAAAATGCAATATTTTAATACAAAATTTGGTTTAGTTGTTGAAAAAGCAAAGCGATAGCTACTCATTTCGACACTTTTGACTCTGTTCTCAAATTTTTTGCTCTAGGAATTTTCTGCGGGACCAAATGAGATATTCACTTTTGTATTGCATGTACTGGCTCATCAACCCTTTATACACTAAAAAAGTGTAAAGCTTATTATTAACTTATTTATTCACTTATTATTACTTAATAAATAATTTGAAAATAATTCGTTTTATAATGCAGGTTTCAGCAGACTCGTACTATGTCCGCCGTGAATAGCTCAGAATTAGCTGAAGTTCCAATGACGTCATCGCCGCAGACCTCACCGTTAGTACACTCTCTAACATACATCTCGATCATTCAATTTGTTAGCAATTTTTTTATTGAAACATTTGATGGGAACTATCTTATTATGTATTCAGGGAAAATGAAGGCATGGTTGAGCAAACTATGCATCTTCCACCGCTCGTCATTGTCACGGATAAACCCGATGGAGAGTCCGTCATGAACGTGATTCCTGGCCGTCGCGTCGTCGATCTCTTCCACGTTGCGCAACAATTTGCAGAATTTGAAAAGGTGAAACGAATCCACTCTACGCAATGCACTTATGGCGCTTTCTTGATATCACGAGAAGAAAGGAATGGGCTACATTCCACCCTGATATATCAATGCAACATGTGCGAAAAGCAGTTCCTGATCAAAACCGATGCGACGGAAAATGGAGTAAACGATGCAGCGGTGTGGGGCTCGCTTTCTGTGGGCATTGGAAGGGCGCAGTTAGAGGAGCTCTTGGGCGTCATGGATGTACCCATCATGACGGCCAAGAAGTTCAGGGGACATGAAGAGAAAATCGGACAGGTAAAAATTTATTCAAATATCTGGATTGTAGTGGAAACAAGTACATGTCACCCTCCTTCCCCTTCCATGAATTTACGTTAGTTTAGCCGGGCTCCCTCTCGACTGGTATCTTTGGAAAAAAATGTTTGAATGAGGTGGGGGCGAATGGAACTAATTTCCTTGATTGTACATACCTAGATAAGGTCATTTGAAATTATTAATAATTGAATTAAATAACAGCTGTGCTATGTTCTGACAAATATTTAATATCTGTGACGTTTCAGCTGACTAATCGGCTTTCATGAGGCAATGACAGGACAAGACAACAATGTAAAGTAACAGTTTCAATTTTTGTCTTGTTGTCCTGTCATTGCCTGATAAAAGCGGATATAAGTCAGCTGAAACGTGGCAGATATTTAATATTTATCAGTAATTCATTTTTAAAATACTATGGGATCTAATAGCTTGCATGAAAATATTATTATTTATTGAAATTTCTTTTTTGTACATCGTACAAGAATTGGACAAAACATTTAACCGAAAAAATGAAAAAGCACGGAGAAGAAGAACTGCGTCTGGCAAAATTGCACGGGGACTACTTGGATGGCGTTCCATACGTAACTGTCATCGTGGATGGAGGATGGAGTAAGAGATCATACAAGCACGGCTACAATGCAGCGTCTGGTGTTGTAAGTAGCCTTTAAAAACCTTTAAAAACCAAGACACATATCCCTCTATGTTTTCGATTATGTTTCTATAACGTTCCACGCATATTATTGAGCGAGCGACTACTTTTGACGCTTTTGGCACGGATGTTTGTTTTTGTTTGTTTGTTTTTTGTCTGTCTCTGCTCGTACAGGTCGCACCGTATATGTGATCGAACTAAATTGTGTACACTTGTAAAGACCACCTCTGAAATGTGCATGCTAAAATTTGAACAAAATTTTCCGATTGGTTCAAAAATGAAAGTGGCCTGTAGCTCACACAGTTTGACTTATCAAATTAAAAATGTTGAAATTTGTTGAGGCCATTGCGCGTATTGTTTGTGGTCTATGGTCGTATAGTAATATTAGAACTTATCGAAATTAATTTCATTTCAGGCTTGTATTATCGGTGCCCGAACAAAAAAGCTATTATATTTAGCTGTAAAAAACAAATACTGCTATGCTTGTGCTCGGCGAGATAATGAAGCAGAACAGGTGCCTCATGTGTGCTTCAAAAACTACTGTGGTTCATCTACAGGAATGGAACAGGAAATAATTGTAGAAGGCTTCTGTTCGAGCATTGAGGAACACGGGGTTATGTACAGATATATGGTGGGCGACGGAGACTCCTCGGTATTTGCCCGAGTTCGACAAAATGTACCATATGGAAGGTACGTTGAGAAGCGTGAGTGCGCCAATCATGTGATCAGGTGCTATAAAGATAATTTGTATGCACTGTGCAAAAACAAAGGTTTCGGAATTGCCGCAAGAAAAGTAATCAAGCCTCTTATTGACCGCCTTTGCAAGGGTTCACGTTCTGCAATTCGCTATTGCGAGGGTAATGCCCAAAAACTTAGAGCGGATATCATCAACGCCCCATACCACGTGTTGGGTAAACACTCGCAATGCGGGGACTTCTGCAAAAGAAACAACAGAAACGAAGTTGATTACGTTCCAATCATAGAAAAATCTAACATTTGGCCTGAAGTAAGTATTCAACAAAGTAAATTATATTTTTCTATTCGTGCTAAAGTTCAATGTAAAACTAAAAAAAAAATTATTTTTCACTCATTTAGATGAAAAAGCTTTTTCTGGGCTTAGCTGGAAAAGCTGAGGTCCTCAAGGACAATCTTACAACCAACCAGGCAGAAAGGTTAATGGGTTGCGTGGCAAAGTTTGTGGGTGGCAAAAGAGTCAATTTTTCTACCGGGAAGGGGTATCAGCATCGCTCAATGGGGGCGGGCCTTTCACATTCTGGGGGCCCAAGTTGGCATCTAAGCCCTTGGAGACGCATGACAACGAAGAGCCCTGGACCCGTCTTCAAGACGATGGTGACGAGGCGGAAGGTCAGCTTGATATCAAGAAACCTGAACTTCGAGAAAGAGGGCCCACATCGGCGTCGTCGCAAGCCTGCGGAGGCAGCGGAGGCAGATTTTGACTACGGCCCAAATGCTGCTGTCCCGGACATCGATGACGCAGAACTTGAGCGTCTCATGAAAGAGAAGCTTGACAAGCTGCACGCTCAAGTTGCTACTTTGGAGCTCATGCATGCCGTGGAGAGAGGAACAGTGAAGCAACGAGAGAATGAAAAGTGGGTAAACGCAAGAAAAGACAGATTAACTGCGTCAAAATTTGGCGCTGTATGTAATCGGCGCCCTTACACTCCATGCCACAACTTGGTGAGTTCAATAATACACGTTTTCCTTTGGAGACAGAAGCAAAAACAAATGTTTACTTCTTCTAATAATCAAAATTGCTTTTGTTTACTACTCCCATATACCATGATTGCTATTACTCTTATACATAAAGTCGAATGTCTGTTTGGGTGGGTGTGTGGGTGGATGTGTGTATGTATAGGTGTGGAAGGGTTGCTGCTCCCCCCACCAGACCGAGCAACGCCGGGCGGGTCAGTTAGTATTATCAGTTTATCACCTTAAAAGTCATAATGCTGACATCTAATCCATCCATAGGTGAAGGATCTTGTATATCCAAAACCAATACATTCCCGGGCTATACAATATGGCATTGACAATGAGAGGACTGCAATAGAAGATTATGAAAAACTTCATGGTGTGATAGTGGAAGAAGCCGGCATCTTCATTCGCCCTGAGTTGCCATATCTCGGCGCAAGCCCTGATGGGTTGATTGGCAGTGATGGACTCATCGAAGTCAAATGCTTGTACTCTCTCGGAACTGAAACGATCAGATCTGCACTCGACTCGTCAAAAAAAAACCTTTGTGTAAAATTAGAAGACAATGAACTTGAAATTAAAAAGCGCCATAACTACCATTTCCAAATCCAGGGACAGCTGCATTTAGCGGATCGGCAGTTTTGCGATTTAATTTTGTGGTGTGAAGCTGGATTAGAGGTTCGATTGCACAAATTACTAATAAGAAATTGATTCTGATTTTACGCCATTACTACCATAGTTATTATTGACTTATCAATTCAATCACAAAATCAACTCTTTGTACTATTTTTAGGTGGTGAGAATTGAACGAGATAGGGAAATGTGGGAATCTGAGATGCTACCTAAGCTGAGTATGTTTTACATGAATTGCATGCTGCCAGAAATAGTAAATGGCCGTGTGCACAGAGGCATGCAAGTTCGAGAGCCGGCATACATTGCAACAGAGATTGCCAAACGTGCAGCCGCCGCAAAGGTAACAACTAGGGAAAAAACAACTCACAGGAAGAAAACAACTCACAGGAAGAAAACAACATCTAAGAAGAATGCGAAAAAAGGTTCAAAGAAAGGTGGGGTATATTATTGTATTTATTGTTGTTACATGTGAAACAATTTTATGTGAATTCATTTTATAATGCCGAATGTGTGTTTATTTTCCAGCTACTCAAGTTCCTCAAGAATCAGATGAAGACTGACCCCCCCCCCCCCTGAGATTCTTAGTAAACTGTCCCCCACCCCACAAGTACTTCAGAAAAATGCCCCTCCCACTTCCGAGATGTTCAGGGAACTCCTTCTTCACACCCGCCGCAAGAACCCCTCCGCGAAGTTCTTGTTAAATAATTATTCTGTAATTATAACTTCAAATTATGACAATAAAATGTACGTTTATAAACACATTTGGTTTGTTTGTACCTCCATCCCACCACAGACGGTCTTGTAATAATCGCGAATACATCTGATAGTGATAGTATAACAGAGTGCAACGACTTTTACTTTCTCAGATTATTGATTCCAGTTATTCTCTAAAATAAATCACACTCCACGAACTTACATCATTGTCGTAAATTATGATTATTCTTTCTGTCAGTTTTTTGTTGCTATTTTAATGTTCTAAAATAAATTCATTTTTGTAAATTGTAATTTTTATTTTTTTTATTTAGTAGCTATTGAAGTTCAATTTAAATATTATATGTCAATTAAATTTGTTTTATATATTATATATTTTCATATAATACCGATTTTATTATCATCAGAGAACAAAACTGAAATGATATTGTAACTTGATAATAGAATGTCAAGCGAAATGAGAATCTTTAGCGAGATGCGAAATATTCGAAACGACTTTGAAAGAGATAAGATCTGATCAGGATGTCCCTCAACCCCATTAGTCGGTTCAGTCAAGCGAAATGACTAATGCGACCGTCATTCTACCTGCGCTCGATGCCTTACTGCAGCTCAAATCAGGCAGTTGGGGCACACCTGTATGCATGCATCCCGCAACAACAAATAACACTAATTAATTAATAACAGACGATCCAAATAAGATACGAGCTTCAAAATAGCTTATTCTCCGCGGATAGTGGTCCTTCATGATCTGTGAAAATATCAGCTTAATAAACACAATGGTTTAAGAGCCTGACCCATTTCAATGAAAAAATGGAAAAAGTTACATCATTAGCGTCGCTCAGGCTCTTGATTAGAATGCACTAAGAATTTGAATCAAATTCCATTAAATCGCAAATGAAATTATCTCGGGTTTAAGCCATTGCGCACTTCTCTGTGACTTCGGGATTAATTACAATTAAATGTTCAACACAAATATTTTTATCCGAACTCAGAGGGGCTCCCACAACCTGAAGATATCAGGGAATCAGGAATTGCGCACGTCGTTTTACGCTCCACCTTTCTTCTTTGATATACTACACAGGTTTATATTTCAGTGTGGCGAATTGGCTCGGTCACATGAGGCAAGTGACTTCGATCACGGCGTTGCCGGGTTCGATCCCCGTAACAAACGTTTTATTTTTTATCTTTTTATTTACTTAAAAAATGTTTAACCTTCTTGTGTATATATTCAAAATGTTAATCCGAATACATTCAACGATTACATAGCTACTCTTTTTAATATTATACTCATTGGACTCTAGTAATGATTGTCAATGTACACGTTGTACGTAAAGTTGTGCAATAAAACAATTCGTGGTCATGCTAATCAACAGAATCTTGGTGGCTCAGTTACTAAACTAGAAACCACACAAAAAAGGTTCCATTACTGGGTGCATAAGGTTGTCACAGCTTTTAATTTATCCGAATTATTTAATTATGTAAAATTCAGTTAATTAAGTAAATAGTAAAATTCAGTGAAGGCTCCATAACTAATATTCAGAGTATTAGGTGTTTACAACTTTTCATTTGTCACACTTATTTAATTATTTAAAATAGAGTTAATTTGTCAATATTGGTGGCTCAACAAGAAACAAGAACAACACGAAACAAGAAACCACACAAAAAGGCTCCATTACGTGCATCCATTACGTGCATTAGATTCTAAAATTAATTTAATTATTTTAATTATGCTAATTTGTCAATCTTGATGGCTCAGTTACGAAACAATAAACCACACAAAAAGGCTCCATTACTAGGTATATTAGGTGCTCTTTGCTCCTAATACTCTAAGAGACTAATGCTCTGGTGCTCTGGTACATTTTTAATAAATGAGACTACCAATGGATGCTGTGAAGATCATCAATAGACAGAAACATCGCCATCGCGGCACGCCGGTTGCCATCGTGAACAGTGAAGATATCAGGGAAAGAGGAATTGCGCACGTCGTTTTACGCTCTACCTTTCTTCTTTGATATACTACACAGGTTTAATTTCAGTGTGGCGAATTGGCTCGGTCACATGAGGCAAGTGACTTCGATCACGGCGTTGCCGGGTTCGATCCCCGTAACAAATGTTTTATTTTTTTATCTCTTTCTTTACTTAAAAAATGTTTAACCTTCTTGTGTATATATTCAAAATGTTAATCCGAATACGGAATACATTCAACGATTACATAGCAACTCTTTTTAATATTATACTCATTGGACTCTAATAATGATTGTCAATGTACACGTTGTACGTAAAGTTGTGCAATAAAACAATTCGTGGTCATGCTAATCAACAGAATCTTGGTGGCTCAGTTACTAAACTAGAAACCACACAAAAAAGGCTCCATTACTGGGTGCATAAGGTTGTCACAGCTTTTAATTTATCCGAATTATTTAATTATGTAAAATTCAGGTAATTTAGTAAATAGTAAAATTCAGTAAAGGCTCCATTACTAATATTCAGTGTATTACGTGTTTACAACTTTTCATTTGTCACACTTATATATTATTTAAAATAGAGTTAATTTGTCAATATTGGTGGCTCAACAAGAAACAAGAACAACACGAAACAAGAAACCACACAAAAAGGCTCCATTACGTGCATCCATTACGTGATCACAACTTTGAATTTCTAAAATAAATTTAATTATTTTAATTATGCAAATTTGTCGATCTTGATGGTTCAGATACGAAACAAGAAACCACACAAAATGGCTCCATTACTAGGTTTATTAGGTGTTTACAACTTAGTAAAAATTATTTCATTATTTCAGATGTTGTAATCTGTCAATCTTAGAAGCTCGGTTACAATAAACAAGAAACTACACTAAATGGTCCATGATAATTAATGGAAATCTGTGGGTATGAGAGATTTAAATTTCATTTCATCATCCAACAATGCTTACGTTAAAAAGTTAGAATAATAAAACGCTTTTAAATTGTCATGATTTATTTCCAAACTGTGAGTCAAAGTCTCATCAAGTGACATTGTTTAATGGAAATAAATGAAACTGAAACTGATGTTCCTCCTAATCTGACACTAATAAAATAAACATTGGTTTTGATGCGAACGTTATATACGAAAGTGGTCTGGCTTGTTTACATCGGCAATACAATAATATTCTTCAAGTATCTAGGCAATAGCACGAAGTTGTTTCCTGGTTTGAAAATATGAAAATATTATCTTCCACAGCAACATCACAAAACAATATAATAATCACTAAATAAGATCAGTGGACTAATTAAAATGCAAGCTCGATAACTGTTTACAAGTACCTATAGAAGAAGACAACAATACTAAATGGACATCGATCGTATTTGCCATGAACAAACAAATGTAAACATTAAGTTGACCTGACAGGGAGAGGCAGAGAGGTGGAGATGCCAGGTATAGGCCGGCCCATGCTATCCGTGTACATATACATAGGCGAGTAAGGCGGGTAGCGTAAATTTCATCACCCGTCATACTCCTTCCCACCAGCACTATAAACACCAGGTGGCTCAGCTAGTTAATCTTAACTAAGTTCCTTTTAAGTTACATTGCCTTCCAAAAACCATCCGGATTTTATTTAAAATGTGTTGTAAACATCTGTAAGCCTACACGCTTTACCAATTGAGTTTATACTTCGAAACTTTGACATAAAAGAGTGAACATGGGAGAATTTAAAAATGAGGAAACGCATTTGCAATCATCTTTCGTGTACCTTTCAGTTTACCTAGTGGCGACAAATACGCGTTTTACGAGATGAACGCACAAATTCCGGTTTACTCCGGAACAATACACCTACAATTTACGTTATTCACATGACTCAAAGCTGTGAACTTTTAACAAATTATAATTTGATATAACTCAAATTCAACCAAAAGAAATGGACCCTTTCGTTATACTAACTTCGGAACTATTGAAATAAAAACAGAAAACTTTAGACAAGAAGTGACGTTGTTGGCGTTAACTGTAATGATAGGTAACACTTAATGATCAGTGAAAGCTGCTATAAACTTATACCCCATATGACATGTTGTACAAAAACAAAAACTTGTAAAAAAAACTGCCAAGCACCTTCCCACTTAAAACAATTGAGATCTAAAAGAAGGGCCAAGCAATAATATATTGTTTAAACATTTTCGCACTTAAAATTCGTGAAATCATTTCGCCCAGTTACTGCCGCCAAGCACAACACTAAAAACCTAATGTTGTGTCCAAATTTGAAGAATACAATCTAAGTGAACCATCATTGTTAATTTAACAAAATTATAAAAATTAAAAACGACTTCAAAATAAATTTAAAATTGAAATTAAAAAAATTAAAAATAAGGCTTGGCGCATTGAATTTGCACCGACCATATTGTAGACTTCCTCTATCTTCTTCCTACTTTCTGTCTTTCTTCGGCTCCTTTATCGTCATCTTCTTTCTTATGTTGCCTTCTTCTTGACACAATGCGCCTAGCTTTATTTTTAATTTTTTTAATTTCAATTTTAAATTTATTTTGAAGTCGTTTTTAATTTTTATAATTTTGTTAAATTAACAATGATGGTTCACTTAGATTGTTTTCTTCAAATTTGGACACAACATAAGGTTTTTAGTGTTGTGCTTGGCGGCAGTAACTGGGCGAAATGATTTCACGAATTTTAAGTGCGAAAATGTTTAAACAATATATTATTGCTTGGCCCTTCTTTTAGATCTCAATTGTTTTAAGTGGGAAGGTGCTTGGCAGTTTTTTTTACAAGTTTTTGTTTTTGTACATAAGTTATTCGTCAACCGTCGTTTTGCGGCCTTGAAGAACGGGCTAAGGCCGAGGTCGGGCCGTTCTGGTTGCGAGCTATTTGGGAGTGATAAAAACAGCTGCTTCAGAATGACTACGACCGGGCCAAGCTCGAACCTGGGTGCATACCCAAGTACGTCCCTGAAGCCGCTTTCAGGGAGGCTCCTCGGGCCGCCCTGTGTTTGTTGGGTAAAAATAGTAGGGATTGTATATTGAAGCCGCCTTTTGCCATGTTTATTTGTGTAACCTGGCACCTTCAGTGTTCCCTTTTCCTTTGCTCTCGTATATAATAACACGAGTATAATATATCGTATATTATAATAGATCGTATAATATTTTATATTCATCGTCAAAGTAATACCGTATAATTAATTTATACAAGAAAATATCAAAAATGTTAAGGAAATTCAAATATGCAAAAAAACTATCATTTTTATAATTAAATTTAATCTTCACATAATTTGGCGTTATAATATTAATAATTCTTTTCTGTACCATAAAAATCCTCTGCAAATGCACATCAGACGCATTACCCCATGCCAATACCCCATACGTCATAACCCAACAAACACAGGGCGGCCCGAGGAGCCTCCCTGAAAGCGGCTTCAGGGACGTACTTGGGTATGCACCCAGGTTCGAGCTCGGCCCGGTCGTAGTCATTCTGAAGCAGCTGTTTTTATCACTCCCAAATAGCTCGCAACCAGAACGGCCCGACCTCGGCCTTAGTCCGTCCTTCAAGGCCGCAAAACGACGGTTGACGAATAACTTAACTGTCACGTGAGGTCGTGAAAGCACGTCCCGAGTAGGTCCCGAGTACGGACTTTCATTGCATTCCAGGGCGGCAACAAGTTTTGAACTGAATCACTCGCGCAGATGTCAGATAGATACTTGTTTCATGTTGAAACAATTCGATTAAACTTACTTTTAACTATTCGTAATACATCCATTTGATGTTCAATGTCACATTTACAGATGAATAAACACCACTTGTAATTTTCAATAACTGCTATTATGTTATTATCCCATGTAATTTATTAAACAACTTAGTTGCTAGCTTGACTCTAACTTGACTCGCCTACTTCCCCCCACTTCCCACCAACCGGCAAAGGCAGTTACAAAATTCAAATCGTTCAACGTCCACGCGCCGCGCTGCAAAAGTTACTTTCTTTGTGGTTCACAAGTTTATTTCGGGTTAAAACTTCAAAGATTTTTGATTAGCTACACAAATTAGCACAACATCTTCTGGCAGGTAAGTTGTATTACTACTTTTATTACTAAAATTACACACAGGTAAGTAGGTAGGTGGGTAGGTATAGGTAGTTACATCCTACAGGTAGTTACAACAGTCTATGTTATATTTATAATTATTTAAAACAAAACAATTTTATACCTAGGTACTTTTTAAAGCAATGGACAGTTCTCGCAGTAGGACTGCAAAATACCGAGAAGCAAGAAAGAACCTACTAAAGAACTATTTGCTTGATATATCACAAATTGAAGAATGATGAAGAAATCAATCAGAGCAATTCCCAGATCGAAGATAATTATGTTCAATCAGTACTACATTCAATCAGCACATCAGATATTGCCGTTGAAGCTCATGATAAAACTCCGGCAGATGAAACTATACCACTGCATGAGAGTCTCGATTACAATTTTCAATGATATTATAATGATGCCATGAACTGATTGTTCCAATCAAATATTAGATTCGTAGTTTACTTACTTTTAATACCTTTTTTTGCAAGTAAGACGCAAATCTTATGTTCGATCCCTGTATTATTTTCAGTGTTGTCAAAGTTACTTTTAAATGTAGCAGTGTTACAGTTACAGTTACCTGCTCAAAATTCTAACAGTGTTACAGCTACAGTTACAGGGGTTTCAAAAGTAACACCGATACAGTTACTTTTCGAACGAAAAGTATCAGTGTTAAGTTACAGTTACTTTCATATTGACAGCAGCTACTTTCACAGTTACTGTCAATTTGGAAGCATTTTTCCTTGAATTTTTTTTACATTTGAAGGGATTGAATTACGTTGTGATTGATAACTGTAAATAGTGAACAGGGCTGGCAGGACAAGAAAAAAGTTCAGTCCAGCGGCTTTTTTGAAATTTTTTGTCATTTTATGCCTTCTAGAGGGTTGATTTTTACCATTTTCTAAGGAATCGGACATTTAACATTATTCAATGATGGATTAAATGTAACATGCTACATTTCAGTAAAGTTACTCAAAATTGTAACGGGATAAAAGTTACAGTTACAATTTTCAATAATGAAAGTAACTGAATACAATTACAATTACTTTATTTTTAAAGTACCTAACATGTTAGTCACTATTACTTGAAAAAAGTAGCATGTTACCAGTAACATGTTACTTTGTATCATGTTACTTCACAACACTGATTATTTTATATTGAATACAATTACTAAAGCCCCATTTACACGGTGCAATTTCTTGAACAACTTCTGTGCCACAGAGGTTCTGCTCGTGCACAGTGTCACTTTTGAGATGAAAAAGTGACTCTGCACATGTGCAGAACCACTGTGGCACAGAAGTTGGTCAAGAAATTGCACCGTGTAAATGGGGCTTTACAAGTACCTACCAATTGCGTTTTAAATTTTTACTAAGAGATGAATGAATAATTTCCTGGGAGAGTTGGATTCATAAAACTGTTACAGTTGTTTTTATAACAATTACAGTAATTTATTCTCCTACCATGGCAGCACACAGATTTCTTCTTCAATATTTGCATTCCGACTCTTCAAAGAAAATAGTTCGTTTTTCTTACAGTTCTTCTACCTTCACCAAAAGTAACCTCCATCACAAAAAATGATTATTGCTATTTTCGAGATTATAATATGGCATTAGCGAGTACTATTTATGGGATTTGTCATTGCTCAATTTTTACAGCTATATTATCATTATAGTCGACCATTTTATAGAAAGTATTGCAGTCTGAGATAAAATGAGTTTTTACAGTTGGTCATTTTGCTTGTGATGTGAGTGTACAAAATTATATCGTGAAGGCGTGAATACGACCCGTGACGTCATGAGAAAGGAATGCCATGGGAAGCGAGCAGCTGCACTAGCCCGTACTCCGCACGGCCCGAGAGCGGTCCTGTGGGCGCGTGCCTACAGTTTGTTCAAATCTTCTGTACAATGATTATGGTGGTGAAGATGGCAACGAAAATGATGTACTACGCTAGCACCAACACAACAAAATGAAAATCAGCTAGAACTAGGTGGGACATTCAAGTTAGCGGATTTTATTTTGAGAGTTTAGGTTGGTAAAGTGTGAATTCAGATGGAAGGTCTGGATGGTGCTGCTTATTTACACCCTAACGGCGTTGTAAGCGTAAATTGAACAGCCTATATCTTCAAGGCGCGGCTCGGGCCGTTCCAAGGCGGCGGGCTCTGCACCGTTGTAGGAGTCCCACCCTATGTTAAATGGCCATAAGACGGCACGGCCAAAGTCCGTCCTTGAACGCCGGCTGGCCCGTGCTAGGGCGCTGCTAAGTCTGCCCCTGTGTTTGTAGGGAATTGACTCAACCAGCGCATAATACACTCTTTTTATTAATCGCAATGACAAAATATCGTTTAAATTATATAATCTATATGCACATATACGCAATTTATTACAAAGAACATTAATATGAGGGCGCCAAGTAAAATGTCTATCAATAGTCAAACCCAAATAAACATGAGTTTCAGCGGTCTCAATTTTAGTCACACAAAGACAGCTACCTTCCAACATATTATTATGTATACAACTATTGGAATGAAAAGTAATGTCAATCATAGAATTCTTTTCTGTATTAAAAGGAGAACATATATGTAATATTTTTGTTTTGCTAGAATTAATCACCAGACCACTATCATGAGTCCAACAAATTAATTTATTGAAGTTGATCTGAAGTTCCATTTCTGCCATTTCTAAACTTTTATTAGCTACTAAAAGAACGGTATCATCTGCAAACATAAATATCTTTGTGTCATGTAGTAATTTAAATACATAATTTACATAGATTATATACAAAAAGGCTGGGTCTATTCCCACGGAGTTCCTGGCGTCACACGGACTTTTACAAAGTCCGTGCGAGGAGGCCCCAGTACTATTCACACGGAGTTTTGAAAAGCCGTGTGATGTCACCATGTCACTACACGGATTTTTATACTGTGTTTGAAACATCGTTTGAGTTATTACTCAAAATTTGTCAAACCGGAAATTTAATTAAAAAGAACGACCCTTATTTCGCACAACTACGAATTTTATGAACGAAGTTTTTTACATTATGTGAGAGACGTCATTAAAAATAGGGAAGGAAGTTTGGTGAACAGACAAATTATAAAAGTTACATTTTGAGATTTGTGCAAGTAATATAAATAATAATAGTATATTATTGATGTGCTGACAGACATTTATTTTCGGACACATTGTTAATTTAAATTTATTATTATTAACAAGTTGGTCAGTTCATAAACTAAAAGTATAATTACAATACAAGGAATTGAAATTAACTCCACAGACTGGAGTTCACTCGAGTTCACTATTTGTTTAAAACACCGTGCGAAACCCGTGTCAATGACGTCACACGGCTTTTCAAAACTCCGTGGGAATAGAACTGGGTCCTCCTCGCACGGCACTAAAAGTCCGTGTGACGTCTCGAACTCCGTGCGTATAGACACACTCATACAAAAATTGGGCCAAGTTTAGACCCTTGAGGGACTCCCAGTCACACGTCTTTATAATACCTAACTAAAAGAATTTGACACCTTGACTACAATTTTTCGATTATTTAAATAATTCTTAAACCAATTCAATAATGGTCCCCTTATCCCAATATTCTCCAAACTTTGTATTAACTTTTTGTGATTAATGGTATCAAATGCCTTCGAAAAATCAATGAACAACGCAATTATATTGAAATTTTTGTCAAGATTCAAATTAATATATTCGGAAAATAATATCAATAGGTCAGTTGTACTTTTTCCTTTTTGAAAACCAAATTGCATACTATCAATTATATCAAACTTTTTAAGGTAATCCGTTAGCTTTTTGACTAAAATTTTCTCCATTATTTTCTCAACTGTTGGCAACAATGATATTGGCCTGTAATTTGTTAACAATAAATGATCTCCTTTCTTAAATATTGGTCTAACTACTGACAATTTCATTGCATCAGGCACTCCACCGGTCTTTAATGATAAGTTTATGAGATGAGTTAACACAGGACTAATTTCAGTACACAAATATTTAATATCAATTACTCGAATACTATGAATCCCAGGTTGCTTATTTACATTCATTTCTCTTATTATCTTTTCAATTTCAAATCTGTGAATTGCTGGAATATTGACTGTGTTGCCTCATCACAATATACACTTTTACTAGAGACAATATTACACTTGTGGCTTATATTCTCAATATCACTTATAAATGAATCAACAAATAAATTGGCAATTTTATCAACTGTATGTCCCTTACCTAAATATCTAGTGATAACATCATCCACAGAACTCTTCTTACTTTTCCCAGAAATAATATTAATTGTTTTCCACATATCTCTCATATTCATTTTTGCACCCTCTATCTCTTTCTTATAATAAGCAATCTTTGCAGACTTTATTTTCTTTGTAACTTCATTTCTAAATTTTTTGTACTCATTCATGTTTATGCATCTCATAGAATTCTCACAATTTTTCCATTTTTTGAATAATTTATCCCTTTTGTTTACATCCATCAACAAATCTTTAGTCATCCAATTTTTACGCAACATATTTTTACAATTCAATTTTTGTGTGTAAGTAGCCTTATCATAACAGTGCTTAAAAGTGTCTACTATTTTAGCATAGAGTTCAACACAATCATTACTCTCCAACAATGTTGACCAATTTACTTCCTTAAACAATTGTTTCAATTTATCTTCGCAAATGAATTCTCTGATTGCATCTTGATTTTTGTCTACATTAACAATTACTTCCATATAAATATCAACCAACACCATGTAATGATCAGTAATTTTTGTAGTAAAAATAGCTGACTTTACTTGTTGATTCTTTATCCTAGCATACACATGATCAATACAACTAACACACAGTTTATCCAAAACAAATTCTTCCCTTGTAACCCCAATGATGCATTTACGCAATCCCCTTGTTGACATAACATTTTCATATGATTGAATACTACCATCATCCTCATTTAGTATATTCATATTTACATCTCCAACATACAAGATATCATTGCCCTCATTTTCCTGGAAATAATCATCCAACTCAACGACATAACTAGTTCTACTTTTATCTGGTGGCCTATAAACCGCTAATAACGTATTTTCCGGTTATTAGAAAAAGTCAATGTCCCTCCAATACCTTCGAAATTCACAAAATTTATTTTAGTTAACTTAAAATTAATTTCATTCTTTACATATAAGAAAATACCCCCACCTCTTCTATATCTTCTTACATTTTCATATAAAGTATATCCATTTATGACATATTCAATACTAATGTCAGGCAATGACACCTCCGACAAGACAAGTACATCAAATTTTCCTATATATTCATTCAAAATTAGTAATAGATCATCCCAGTGCTTCCTAATTGACCTTATATTTATGTGCAGAACAACAAACCCCTTTATAACTGTAAACCATTCATCAATGTTACTCAATACTTGCGATTTTTCCTCTGATTCAAATTCATCTAGCCACTGTTGTATCCGACTACAAATGCTTGAAGATCCCTAATAGAAGATAATGATAGAAGATAGAAGATAGAAGAAGAATAGAAGATAATAGAAGATTTGATAATGACAACAATGAGTTTTTGCAAAATTTGACGGAACCACCCTAATAAAAATTTGGAGAACTTTTGATATGTTATAGAGGGCATTGTTCTGTATCGTTTCACATCAAAAAACCTTTTGTTATAAATAGTGGTGATTTAGGAAATTGGTTTAACGTTAGACTTCGCACTCATAGATAAAAATCGCACTTTTAAACTATTTGACAGATTCATTGGCCCACTCTTGTTTTAAGAATTTTGGAGAACTTTTGATATGTTATTAACATATTCATTTGGGATCGATTAATATAAAAAAGTATGTTATTATCTTTATTAGGAATGGAGATATCGCATTTGTCCTGGAACACCTCAAAAAATAGATTTGACCATGTTTTGCCCCCTTTTGACCTATGTATCAACTTTGTAATGGTGATATATATTTGTATTAGTACTAAACATAAGCTTCCATTTGATATGCTACTCGATCGACTAGGTTGATGTAATTTGATTATTTGAAAATGACAACAATGACTTTTTGAAAAATTTGGCATTTTGGCCCACCAACCCTAATCAAAATTCAGAGAACTTTTGATATGTTATAGAGGGCATTTTTATGAATCAATTAACATCAAAAAACCTTCTGTTGCGTTTTGTTGCGTTCTTCTGCCTCTTTTTTCAGCTTAGACTCTGGACTATGTGAACAGTTGAGTTTAATGGAAATAGATGGCGATGGGACCGGACGAAGCAACTGGCAATCTGGATAAGCGTGCAGGTTAAAGTGAGGATTTTCTGTTTTACCTGTGTGTTGTGTTGTTGTCACCTGGATAATCAAGTTTTGAAAACAGACTTGGATTTTTGCAAGCTCACTTTATTGGTCTGCATATTATGTATACCTATTTCCAGATATTAATAATCTAGCATTCTCCTGAAATTGCTTATATTTCATTAAACACCTGAAGTACTTAATATTGCAAATTTGTCAATTTATTAAATAACCCTACAAACATGACAGAGACATATAAAAAGGCAACTTTTCATTTCAGTGTATACCTGACATTTTTAATTTTTATTGATTTTCTTTGATTTTTTAATTTGTTTCAAAGTTTCTTGTCTTCCCTTCCGAATTGATTTATTTATAGTATAAAACAAACATGTGTATTGTCTGCTTATATTTATAATAAATTGTGAAGAAGGTATAAGGGCTAATCCAAGATACCTATAGCTTCTTGGCCCAGTATGTCCCAAATCGTATCAAAATCAGTGGCGGCGCCAGAAACGGGGGCAGAGCAAAAATCTGAGAGCCAAACATTGTAAATCGTACTTCATACGGCGCATTTTTACTGGAGTGGTACGGGGGGGGGGATTCTTTTTAAGGGGGACAGTTGCCCCCAGGCCCCCCCCCCATAGTGTCGCCACTGACCAAAAAGCTTCGAATTGAGTTATTATGTACAGACTCTACCTATAATTTTCCCGGGGCTATACACCCCTGCCTGACCCGCATCGCATGTGCTGAGAGGGGCCCGGGCCTACCCAGACCTCTAACATTTTGCCCCCCCCCCCCCAAAAAAAAAAAACCATAAATCCTGCAGACGCCCATGCGTTCCCGGGTTGATCTTGAGGATGTCAGTCGCCATTCCCAAGGATGGTACTCTATAGATGCCGTGTTAGTACAGACTACTTCTGATAGTGCGATCAAATCATTTTCAGACAATCTGATTACGACAAATACCGTTTTATGTTTGGTCGAGTGTACAGCGCCTCGTTATATTGTGATAAAAGTGATAAAAAACCAGTCTTGCAAATCATCCCTCTGTATATACAAATATCTATATACCGGGTGGCTCAAAAAAAATCACCCTGATTGAGAGGTCACTATATCGAAACTATAATATTTAGGATTCTGAAATTTGTACACATATTAGAAAACATGTCAAAATTTAATATGTGCAAGTTTCAAAAACATTGCTATTGTAGGAAAAAAGTTACAGCTGTTCAAATTTGGTTGTCAAATAATTGATTATACGAGCTCAAATAGCGCGCGTCCAGAAAACTTCCAATGGCCGGGACGCTGTTTCTTCAAAACTACGTACGATATCAAGCTGAAAATTTCATATTATGCTGGAAATATATTAAGATCGATTGTGTCAAAATTTCAATCAATATCAATATATTAAAAACAAGAAGAGATTATATACCAGTTAGTATACTAATTATTACAACCAACTATTGGAAACCTGGTATTACAATAAAAAAGCCACACATTAAAATATTAACAATATTTCGATGATTATTCAATCATCTTCATCAGGCAACTGACGACATTCGCCAGCTTTCCCCCCTTTCATCAACAAAAACCGTTAGTATATAGATGTACGACCTAGGCTAAATAGGCAACATCTAGTCTATAAACATTAGGTAATAATTAGACCTATTCTTATCCATGTATTAGTTAATTCTTAAATCCATCTTTCTCATTCAGGTATCTCCATAAGGATGTATTTTATTTTATTATATTATATTATATTTTATTATTAATCTATCATCTGTACTATCATATACAATAATTTTGTATGCATTCCATTTCATTTTATATTATACTAATTTATAATTATATTTATGTAGGTAACAATTAGATGTAAACTGTGTAGTGTGTTGTATTGTATTGAATTGTATTTATTCCTACACTTGAATACAATGCAATACACTACTTTCCAAAATACCCTAACATAAGAGGACATATCCATGTTCCCCAAGGGTCTTGTCATGAAAATGTACTAAATTTGGAAATAAAACTGAAACAAACCGCTACCATGACTCACCTCTGTCAAAAACTAAAAGTACATTACGTCCTAATAACTAAAGGTAAATGAGTCAGGTACACATAACATCACATCAATTATTACGAAGCAGTTTATTGATGTCAGGAGTCAACAAAGACCTCCATGACTCATCGAACATAAAATTACTCTGGCTAATAATGCCCTCCCCGCATGCAATAATAGCCGCCTCAACAAATTTACGTTTTTTGGGATTACTTTCCTTATATATTTTTACAGCCGAATTCCAATCAAATTGATGCATATTCTCCCACGCATGCTCTGCTACCAATGAACTTCTAATTTTATGATTTTTAACATTTTCTTCATGTTCATGAATACGTACTGTGAGAGGCCGTCCAGTTTCCCCCACATACACACTGTCACATTGGCACGGCAACAAGTATACAACATCTTTTGATTGGAAAATAGCATCCCGAGGCTTAGTTTTACAAAAAACACTTCTGAATTTAGTAGGCGATTTAAAAACCGTTTTAATATTAAATCTAGCTAAAATTCGTTGTAAAATATCGGAGAAACAAGGGACATACTCAAAACACATGGTCTTAAGACATTGCTCCAGCGGGCGGGCGGGTCGTGGTTGCCCTTTAAGATTCCAACTTTCCTTGCAAAACAGAGATTTTAACCAAACTTCCGGATACCCGTTTTCCTTAAAAGCCAATTCCAACTTTTCTAACTCCTTCTCAAAAAATTCCCTAGAGCTGCTGATCTCTAACGCTCGTGATGTCAAACACTTAATCACACCTTTCTTAACATGAGACGGATGGTTAGAATAATAATTTAAATATTGGTCGGTGTGTGTAGGCTTTCTATAAACAGATGTATCCAGACGGCTCCCATTTTTACTAAACAAAACATCCAAAAACGGAAGAGAATTATCTTCTTCCAATTCCACAGTAAATTGAATCTCTCTGGATATCTGGACAGCAAACATCTACATGATGGAGTTGGAAGAGAGTGTGCTGAGAGCGAGTGCTATCAAACCATTGGTTTGGAAACGGTATGTCGATGATGTTTTTGTTATTTTATCCGAGGTACAGAGAGATGGGTTAGATACACTGTTGTTGGAAATGAATGGCTACTCCAGAGAGATTCAATTTACTGTGGAATTGGAAGAAGATAATTCTCTTCCGTTTTTGGATGTTTTGTTTAGTAAAAATGGGAGCCGTCTGGATACATCTGTTTATAGAAAGCCTACACACACCGACCAATATTTAAATTATTATTCTAACCATCCGTCTCATGTTAAGAAAGGTGTGATTAAGTGTTTGACATCACGAGCGTTAGAGATCAGCAGCTCTAGGGAATTTTTTGAGAAGGAGTTAGAAAAGTTGGAATTGGCTTTTAAGGAAAACGGGTATCCGGAAGTTTGGTTAAAATCTCTGTTTTGCAAGGAAAGTTGGAATCTTAAAGGGCAACCACGACCCGCCCGCCCGCTGGAGCAATGTCTTAAGACCATGTGTTTTGAGTATGTCCCTTGTTTCTCCGATATTTTACAACGAATTTTAGCTAGATTTAATATTAAAACGGTTTTTAAATCGCCTACTAAATTCAGAAGTGTTTTTTGTAAAACTAAGCCTCGGGATGCTATTTTCCAATCAAAAGATGTTGTATACTTGTTGCCGTGCCAATGTGACAGTGTGTATGTGGGGGAAACTGGACGGCCTCTCACAGTACGTATTCATGAACATGAAGAAAATGTTAAAAATCATAAAATTAGAAGTTCATTGGTAGCAGAGCATGCGTGGGAGAATATGCATCAATTTGATTGGAATTCGGCTGTAAAAATATATAAGGAAAGTAATCCCAAAAAACGTAAATTTGTTGAGGCGGCTATTATTGCATGCGGGGAGGGCATTATTAGCCAGAGTAATTTTATGTTCGATGAGTCATGGAGGTCTTTGTTGACTCCTGACATCAATAAACTGCTTCGTAATAATTGATGTGATGTTATGTGTACCTGACTCATTTACCTTTAGTTATTAGGACGTAATGTACTTTTAGTTTTTGACAGAGGTGAGTCATGGTAGCGGTTTGTTGATGAAAGGGGGGAAAGCTGGCGAATGTCGTCAGTTGCCTGATGAAGATGATTGAATAATCATCGAAATATTGTTAATATTTTAATGTGTGGCTTTTTTATTGTAATACCAGGTTTCCAATAGTTGGTTTTCAATATCAATATATGGAACGAAAGTTATTGAATCTTGAAGTTGAGCTTGAAAAAAGAATAGTGGGAAAAAATTCACCTTTATAAGTGTGTAATAAAAGTTTAGAAATAATCTACATTCTGATTTTACGCTCAACTTCAAGATTCCATAAATTTCGTTCCATTCATTCAATTTGATTGACATTTTTACACAATCGATCTTAATATATTTTCAATATAATTTGAAATTTTCAGCTTGATATCGTACGTAGTTTTGAAGAAACAGCGTCCCGGCCATTGGAAGTTTTCTGGACGCGCGCTATTTGAGCTCCGTATAATCAATATTATTTTGATAATCAAATTTGAACAGCTGTAACTTTTTTCCTACAATGGTAATGTTTTTGAAACTTGCACATATTAAATTTTGGTATGTTTTCTAATATGTGTACAAATTTCAGAATCCTAAATATAATAGTTTCGATATAGTGACCTCTCAATCAGGGTGATTTTTTTTTGCGCCACCCTGTATTAGGCAACTTATGCTACGTCTGTGTACGACTGGTAGTCGCGATAGGGGTAAGTTTTATCAGGACATAAGAGGTGACTTCATCATTCAAATTAAATTACTATACTCAGTTGTGAAGAGTTCTTGATAACAGTATAAATTAGTATTGACATGTTTCATTTCAATATTAATATTCGCATTTTCTGTAGACTGTAGACATTTTAACGTATTTATTTCGACGTTTCTTTCGATGTTTAGACATTTGTGTTCAAAACGTCGAAATAAATGTACGTTAAATGTATAAACAGCATTTCTCTAAAGAAAATGTTGATAAATGTGGCTATGAAAATTTAAATTATTTTTTTTTGTCCGGGGCTTAACGTCGCACTGTTCTGCAGCGAGGCTAATGGCGACGGATGAATGATAATGATGATGATTGGGAGATTATGGTGAAGAGTAGGTAAGGATGGAAGGTGGGAAGGAGGCGGTCGTGACCTATTAGTAGGGTACCTTCCCAGCATTTGCCTGTCGACTGAGGGAATACCACGAAAAAAAACAGTCAGGAAGGACGGCCGCGGGAATCGAACCCGGGCCTCCGGAATACACAAATCGGGTGCCAAGGGGGGTCTGGGGGGCTTGCTTCCCAGAATCGTCTTGGCTGTTTTAAATCTTCTAATCCGTATCGCCATTAGCCTAGTTGCAGAACAGTGCGACGTTAAATTGACTCACATCCCGTAGATACCAATTATACTTCTATTTACATTACAAGAACAAGAACAACTCCATGTTTGAACTAAGTACGAAGTATTTACTGTGTGAACAATGTTGACACATGTTGATGTTGCACATTTTGTATTCACGTTGAATTTTTAAGAAATTTTCTTGAATCCGTTGACTTTGGTTTGGTGTTTGGTTCTGTCCAACAGAGATACTAGCACTACTACAAACAACAGTACAGGGTTGCCAGAGGTTTGAGCGCTGATGTCGCAGCGGCAGGCAGTGAAGTCGCCCAAAAGTCGCCCAAAGTTGAAATGTAGTAATATTTACTAAAATTTTTGTTAAGTCGCCCAAATGTCGCCCAAAATCGAAATATCGTGGAAAACACTCTGCTCAAGGCAACAATGGGGGGCCTGGGGGGAGGGCCCCCCAGCAACACGCGGGTCCGGGCCGCGTAGGCCCGGGAAAATTTTGAATTTTAAGAATGAAATAGAGCCATTTCTATGCGTTTTAGACTAGAAAGTTCGGCGATTTCGATCACCTAAAATTGCTAGTTCACAATTATGAAAATTAAGTTTCAAAGTATTAGTTCCCATATATTTTCTAAAAAATTTGCATTATGGAAGGATATTGCGAAGTCGCCCAAATTGGCGATCGGCGACAACACCAAAAAGTTTGTCGCGAGATGGTAGGGTCAAGTCGCCCAAATTGCGACAAATCGCCCAATCTGGCAACCCTGCAACAGTACTGTATTTGATACAAAGCAACGTTCTGTCGCTCGGCGCAGCAACGGTGGTGGGGGAGGGTTACAGGGGGTGGGTGGCGCACTGGCGCCCCCAGTGGCCAGTGAGAGAGAGAGAGGCTGTATGTATGTGTGTTAGAGCGCTTTGCTGAAGTATTTCAAAGCTAACTTGGACGCAAGATTCATCAATAATCATGGTATTCCAGTAGGTAGGCGTAACTTCTGTATTACTATTATTATGTTTCAGTACATTACTTTGTTGTAACTTGTGAGAGTACAATCCATTATGTCAAACTAGACGTTTGTATGAATGATAAAGAAATGTAAGGGAGGGACTATGTACTACTGGGTACTACTGGGTAGTAAGCAGGTAGTCAGGGAAACTAGAAGGTTCATACTCTGCCTCTCTCTGCTCCATATAAAAACATGTTTATGTTATGGGTCAGAGAGAGGCAGAGTATGAACCATCTAGTTTCCCTGACTACAGGACTCCCTGGCAAGAGGTAGGCTCTGATGACCTACATAAGAAGAGTAACGTCAGTTCACCCCGTTTATGTATTATTACATTCCACAAATACCTCTAACATTTTTACAGATTTATTCTGCAAATTCAAGCTAGGTACTTAGGTACCAGTTCCTACGTAGGTACTACCTACAGGTAGGTAGTATAACGTGTAAGATCAAATCTAACCTAGTCAACTTGTACAATAGGTCGGTACTAGTACCTACTGGCTATCCGATTAAAACTAGAAAAGCAGGAATATTTTCTACTTTACCTTAAGGTAATGACAATGTTAGTTATAACTGAGGAACATGCATTTAAAAGCGAGCACCGTATCGTCTAAGAAGTTTGTATCGTGCAACGCGCCGAAGAAAATATTCACTCTGAAGTCTGGATATCCTTTGAAAACAAAACTAAATAATTTGAAAGTGATCAAGGTGCAATGCAGTCCATTTACTGATTGATTTACATTAACTCTTCCAAAATATTAAAATAAATATAATTAGGTAGGTACCTATCTTAAAGTAGGTAATCTGAAGATTTTCTTCAAACTACCTACCTAGTCGGCAAACCTTGAGTGATCAATTACCTACATGTAATGTTCGTACCTATGCAAAGTTTCAGCTAAATCAGACCTACCGATGTGACCTGTATCACACCTAACTGAGATAAAACAGAGAAAACCGAGACCCAATTAAATTTAAGTCCAAAGATTATTTCCCGGCATGCTTCATCACTGACTGTGAAATTGCAGAGGGTGAAATTGTAGATTTTGTGTTAGGTACCACCAAGGTTATTCTGATATACAATGGTTCAGTTAGAAGGGTAACTCAGTCTAGACCTGCCTTGGACTGGCATGACACTCATTGTGCTCATTGTTGTATGTTTATCATTAGCAGGTGCAATTCTTTCTCGAAACAGAGATGACTTGATTTTGTAGAAGATAAAATGCTTTTTGTAGCCAGTAGAATTAAGAGGTTTACCTAGAAAACCTCGTTCAAAATTCTGACACAAAACTTCTGTAAAATTTCAAGACTGCACTCTTGTATCTACTAGATCTTAAATCAATTTCATCGCTTCTAAAGTGACCATCGAGCATAGTAAGCCATGCGAGGGTGTATTCGTCAAAACACCCTCGTTTTTAGCATCCCAATTCCATTGTATTCGGTTGAGAGCTACGGACACTACATCTGCGACAGACTTTCCCCGCTCCACCTTTTTGAGGGAAGTACAAAATAGTGTGATAATACACTCGAAGTGAATTACACTATGCGACGGTTTTGTTGCTTCCCAGAGTCACAGTTCTTTTGTAAATGTCTCACTTAATATTCGTGCATGTTTCTACCTCGTGGTAATACCTAAAATATCTGACACCTTCCATCAAATCCTTCTCTTGCTACTGCATTCAGGGGTTTTCTTTGCTTAGAGATAACATGTCTTCCTTTGGGAATTTGAAAATGAATTAATTGTGTTTTGAACATTAGGATGACATTGAAGAAGTAGGTATTTTAAAAACGAAATGTAACACAGTGGCGGCTATTTGGCTTTACAACAGGTGTTCAATTACATAGAAGGACGTAGAAGAAAGTACTCTAAGAGGAGAGCCCACAGCCGATGCGGGGCAGGGGCGCATAACCCCGGATTTTTTTGTATCTTTAGTTTGAAATTGATGCATTTTTACGTCTTTTGGAGATCAAAATGATTAGACAAAATATTTAACTTCCTACTTCCTGGATTAGGGAGCACTTTTTAATAATTTTCTTGGATGATCAGGTGTGCAATTGTCACACCTTGCACACTGTAATAGCCGCCACTGATGTAACAGTAAAACAGTAAAAAGTTGTGGTGTTTCCTTATACCTAATTCTTAAATTAAATTTAAACATTAACACACAGCATGATCATCAGTCACCCTTTTTATATTGATGTGTAGTATTTGTATGAATGTGTTCTCTTTATTTATTTTAGCTGTTGATCTACTCTCTTCCTTATGCATGATGGAGAGATGTTGGCAGCTCGTTGAGTTCTTTCGGAATGGAAATCCCCACTGTCGTAGCGAAGAAGCGGTTTGATGTAGGTGATTCATTTAATGTTATAGATTGTATTGTAATGATTGATGCAGAGCCATAAAACTGCTAGTTTATTCTAAAGAACAACCAGGGCAAGTCCAAATACTAATTGGGACAGTGTCTTTGTGTTAGGATAATTAGACAAACTACCTACGTCATATTGTGAATTAAAAATAATGTTTTGTGTAAAATAGAAATAAGGTAGGTATTGTCAGAGCTGGGTAAGTTACCAAAAAAATAGGAACGCGTTAAAGTTACGTTACTTTCCGAAAAAAAGGAACTAGTTAAAGTTAAAGTTCCTCAACTAATCAGAGGAACTGGAAGTTCCTTTTCAATGAAAAGTTACTTTGAAAGTTACTTGACCATTTTATTTCCGGAATGCATCTAATTTGCTAAAACACAAATTCCGGCTGTAATTTTTCTCTGTGGAAAACAAAATTTTCAACGAAATTCCTCCCAGTAAGAAGTCTTGCATCTAATTCTACCCCCTCCCCCATGCCACGGCAGGGTTGGTCAAGTGCAAGTGAGAGGGGGAACTGGTGACGCACTAAGCATGAACGGCGTGATTGGAATGCGGTTTTGTGCAGGTGGCCTAAAATTCCTTATTAGAGAAAATCAGGTACATATTTGAGGGCGGAAATGGTGTAGTTTTGAATGTTGAGGGAAGGTACATTCTGCTCTAAAAGTAACTGCAAATAGGAACTTTTATAAATGTGAAAGTTCCACAACAAAAAGGAACTTTCCACGTTACTAAGTTACTTCTATCATAGCAGGAACGCGTTACTGTAAAAGTTACAAAAAAGTAACGCGTTACTTTCGTTAAGTTACTACCCAGCTCTGGGTATTGTCATAGGGAAAGATCAGCCCGGGGATAGAATGTGGACAGAGCGGGGGGGGGGGGGGGGGGGGGGGGGTTGGATTAGTGGAACATAATCGGGGGATGTCCGTCGCGAGGGGAGAGACATGGTATCAGCTGAACAAGGACAAGGGGAAAGAGGAAGGGGAAGACTTGGGACTAGGTCACCAGTCTGGCCCAGTGGATTACTGACCAACACAAATCTGACTATGTACTGCGCTAAGGTGGCAGCCATATGGTAGTGAATTTACTTAGAATTATACCTAATGCTTTTACCTCGCTATGAGTGACCAATAATATTATCTTTTATAAAGTTATGCTGGTAAAAGGGTAGGATTATTATTGCCAAATACCTTCTTGCAACGAGAAATTAGTCAGTTTTATTATGGTAATTGCATGTTAGTAGCGGTATTTGTAAATATATTGCTAAAACGGAATAAAATTATGGCGTTCAAGGGCTTAAAACCTTTTGTCTGTTAGGACGTGTAATGTCACAAGTTCTAACAGACAGTTTTAATTTTTTTGTGAATGTATAATTCCTAGTAAAATTTTAATTCTGTTCAAGTAAATAAGGCACACCAACAGAGCGTATTCAAATAAAATATGAAGCACCCTTAGTATACATTCCAAGTGGAAGCAGTCGAAGTAGAAAAAGTCTTGCACACTGTCACAAGTGGTACCGTGGCCAGACCCATATTTGAAAGTTTCAGAAGTCTAGAATAATGTTAAAATAATGAAGGTTTCATTATACTTAGAATGAAGAGTGATCAGTGATCATTTGTATATTTGCTCCATAAGATAAATTTTTACATCTCATACTTCTAATTTTCTTACTCCAGTTGAAATATGTGATGTGACTATTTACTGGAGGACAATTACAATGGTCAAACACGTGATTAGACTTGTGCTTCAATGCCTCCTCAATTATTATATTTCAGGTTAAAAATTGCTGCTTGAAACAACTGGCCATGATGTCTGCTGGAGTGTATCATCCTCCATTGCCGGAGGGGGTGGGGAAACCCTCGGGGGGAACCACTGGAAGTCAGGGCGACATCGCTCCCCCACCTCGGAACCCTCTTATGTGTTTCATGTGTGACGACTATTATTTAGAACCATGCCTTCTCGGATGCTTTCATAGCTTCTGTGCCAGGTGTTTGCGAGGACGTGATTCTGATGGCAAGATTGCCTGTCCGTTGTGCGGGTAAGACTTACCAGAGTTGAACTCTGTTGCTTTCTCTGGTTAAAAAAGGTTTCTCTGGTTTCTCTGACTTACCAGAGTTCAACTCTGTTGCTTTCTTGAGAACTATGCTGAATAGTTCTACGGCCTCATGCTTTACATTTCATTGATAATCTGTCACATCGTAAAATCCAAAACAAATGTAATATTTACTTGTTTCTGTTTCAGGCAAGAGACGGTGTTGAAAGAAGGTTCTCGCTTGCCTCCGACAGACTTCTTAATTCGTCAACTAATTGTTTTGGCCAACTCTGAAAATCCCCCTTGTGCCAACTGCGACAAGAGGGATAAAACTGCCATGTACTTCTGTTCTACATGTGGTTAGTCCAGGACTCGTCTTATGCGGAAGAACTTCCCAGTGCATGTTTTTCTTTTTGGTTCTCCTCTTCGAAATAGGTATATATTTTTTAGCATGAATTTCAATATTTTGTTGTTTTTTAATATTTCAAACCCTATTAAATTATGCATTTATTATTTATTACTCAGCTGTGGTATTATGAGAGATTTCATAAATATCACTAGTAAATCTTTCATTGACAACATATTTTTGTATGAGAGATGTCAATCGATGAACAAAAGGAATTAGGTACCAATGTTATTTGTGATACCGTAATCCTCATAGTCCATAGGTGTACCTTTGCAAATCTCTTGTTTTTGACACAAATAGATCTTTTGTAGTACCTACAAACTACAACTAAGAACTTGTATTCTTCCATTTACAAATTATGACTGAGTGAAAATGTGTGTTGAATAATGAACATTTTCTCTCCAGGTCAATCCCTTTGTAAGCATTGCCGAGATAACACTCATAGCGCCAAAATGTTCTCTACACACGATGTTGTGCACATGTCAAAATGTTCCAAGGAAGTCCATAGAAGAGTGAGTGAAATACGATCTTTTTATATATTACCTATATGGATAATTTTCTGAAAAGTGTCGGTTTGTGTCCCATAGTGTTTTCTCTAAAACGGTAATAATTTTAAAACAAATGTTGTGTTTATCTTGTAGATCACTGAAAGCTGAACATAGCACATAGATAATAGTTTGATGGTTTAAAGTGATGAATTAATTAATTATTAATATTTCTAATTTTTAATGTCCTATAACATTGGGAGACATTTTGTCCCAACCCTACTTTTGCACATTCAAACTATTGTTTTGACAGGTAATTGCAAGTTATCATCTATGGCAGGGGTCGGCAACCTTTTTTGGTCAAGGAGCCAATTTCCCAAAAATTTCTTATTCTTCTTCCCATCAAGGAGTAGGCTTCTAACCTGTTCCGGCATCTAAGGATTCTTCCACCTCTTCCGTGGACGGCCAACATCTATCTCTTCTTCCATGAGGTCGGTAATGGTAGGCACTCCGAGGGATCCTATCTGAAGGCATTCAGGATAGATGTTCAATCCATTTGTTTCTGTACTTCATCATCGTGTCATTAACACTCTCAAGCCTTATTTCTTCATTCCTTACACAATCCAACCTCGTGCATCCCTTCACCGACCTCAAGAACTTCAACTCGGAGGCTTGGATGCGACTCGTATCCCAGGTCTTGTCGACCGACGATTCACTTCCTTAAAGTAACGCTGGCACCGCCATTACCTTATACAATCTGATTTGGGTATCCTTCCTAGTCCTGTTTTTTTAAATTTCTTCGAATAGTCCCACATATTGACTGAAACTTGTGCAGCTTCTGAGTAATGTCCTCCTCAAAAGCGTATGTTATGTCACAGCCCAAATACTTGAAGTGAGAGACTTGCTCAATAGACTGATTGTCAATTACAATTTTCGATCTTACCGGGAATTTTCCCTTGAATGCCATGACTTTCGTTTTTCCTGTGGATAATTTCAGATTATAACGGCGGCCAAGCTGTACCAATGTAAATATAGCTCTTTGCAGTCCATCCTCATCTTGCTCCATTATTATAAGATCATCAGCAAACAACAATGAATTAATTGTATGTTCTTGTCCTAACCTAATGCCTCCATTATTGATTAGTTTCCATTCTTTAAGAATGTTGTCGAAATAAATGTTAAATAGACTATGTGAAAGACTGCAACCTTGCCATACTCCTCTATTTATTGAAGTTGACTTTGAAACCCTGTCATCAGTCCTTATTTCTATTTTTGTGTTAGTATATAGACTTTCAGTTACTTTGCCCAGATGTTCAGGAAACCCTCGACTCCTCAGAACTTCCATCAGTTTAGGTCTATTGACCCAAAAATTTATAAATTAGATAATAATGGGAGCCGCAGTAGAGGCAATCAAATATGAAACACTGAAAATAATAAATTGCAAGACTAGTTTATTTTCATGACTTTGTTTATTTTGATATTTTGACGAATTTGTTGTTGACCCGCAGGGTGTTTTTTTGGAATTTCAATGATTTTTAAGTGTTTCAGTTCAGGGACTCTAAAATGAGCAAACTTTGCCCCGCACGGCTTTTTTCAAATTTTTCGATTCCATATATTTTTTAAAAAAATTATAAGAAGTCATTCAAGAACCACTATGGAGATAAGGTAGTTTTTCTGTATCACAAAACACGGTTCTTTTTTTTTAAAGATGGTTATTTACTTCAAATATTGATACATATAAAGATATTTGAAGTGAAACATGTGTCCCACGAAAAGTAGTCATTGGTAGTACCAGCACTATTTTCCTTACTTTTACCTGCTTTTACCTATAACACTAACAGTTATAGATACATTTATGATAATAATCCAGCGTTGCAGGTGTGTTACATCTACTTATTCATCAATCAATCATCTTTATATATTAAAAACTCAATTTTAAAGGATTTTTATTTATTGAATAAATTTCTTCGAAGATGCCACTTTATCAGAAAATTACCCATATTGCTTTTGAATTTTGTACACTATTGGTATGAACTGATTGAAGTGCTTGAGATAGTTTTATAAGCTGGAAATTAGGTAATGTAATATGTATGGAAGACCACATGGTTGTATGGTTGTATAGAAGACCACATGCCACATGGTTGTATGTAGGGATGGCACTTTTACCGGGTCTGAAAAAATCGGTAAATTTTACCGGTAAATTTACCGGTCAGCAGTAAATTTTGAAAAATGATGGCAGATACCAATTCATGACTATACCAAATACAAAAATTACCCTACTTTATTATTTGATCAATTTACAAAGATTACCGCAGTCAGGACAATAACAATACCTACATCTATAATCAATGTTAATAATGACAATACTTCATATTGATAAGGGATGATATAGCCCGAATAGCATTGATTCGACCAATCTAGTGTAGGCTATGCCATGCCTGTGTTATTCTCCCATAAGAGGAATTGTCGACCACCAATTTGATCAAGTTACAATCTGTGTCTGCTAAACAAGCAAATCTGAAGAGAGATTCCGACATTGGAAGTAATGGTATATGGATGGAGTTATCATTCTGAATGATTGAGGACAACCAAAAATCAACGTAAAATATGCCTAACTGCTAATGTTGTCACACTGATGTTTACTTATAGTTTTTACTTAAAATTTGATATCTCCATTCATACATTGGAGAGGATCAAAAAAACAAAATTTACAATTTTTTTTACCGGTAAATTAATAATCGGTAAATTTACCTTAATTTACCGGTAAATTTTACCGGGTGCCATCCCTAGTTGTATGGTTGTATAGAAGACCACATGCCACATGGTTGTATGGAAGACCATTGTATCGGGTGGCGCAAAAAAAAATCACCCTGATTGAGAGGTCACTAAATCGAAACTATTATAGATAGGATTCTAAAATTTGTTCACATATTAGAAAACATACCAAAATTTAATATGTGCAAGTTTCAAATATATTACTATTGTAGGAAAAAAGTTACAGCTGTTCAAATTTGGTTGTCAAAAAATTGATTATACGGAGCTCAAATAGCGCGCGTCCAGAAAACTTCCAATGACCGGGACGCTGTTTCTTCAAAACTACGTACGATATCAAGTTGAAAATTTCAAATTATATTGAATGAGCATTTCCCTCAGCAGTGCAAGGTACTCCTTTTCAAGACCTACTTTGTCCCAATATTTACATATGGGTCGGTCACCTGGGCTGTTGGGGGAAAGGAGGAGAGCCAGTTAGAAGCAGCAGAAATGAAGTTTCTACGGAGTGCGCAAGGATTAACGAAGATGGACAAGATCAGGAGTGAGAAAATTAGAAAGGACTTGAATGTGGAGAGGTTGACTTTTAAACTGGGTAGAGAGCGGCTACGGTGGTTTGGGCACATGAAGAGGATGCAAGGGAATAGAATACCACGGCGGGAGTTTCGATCGATTGTGTAAAAATGTCAATCAATTTGAATGAATGGAACGAAAATTATGGAATCTTGAAGTTGAGCGTAAATCAGAATATGTAGATTATTTCTAAACTTTTATTACACACGTTATAAAAGTGAATTTTTTCGCCACTATTCTGTTTTTAAGCTCAACTTGAAGATGCCATAACTTTTGTTCCATATATTGATATTGATAGAAATTTTTACACAATCGATCTTAACATATTTTCAATATAATTTGACATTTTTAGCTTGATATCATGCATAGTTTTTAAGAAACAGCGTCCCGGCCATTGGAAGTTTTCTGAACGCGTGCTATTTGAGCTCCGTATAATCAATTTTTTGACAACCAAATTTGAACAGCTGTAACTTTTTTCCTACAAAAGTAATGTTTTTGAAACTTGCACATATTAAATTTTGGTATGTTTTCTAATATGTGAACAAATTTCAGAATCCTATCTATAATAGTTTCGATTTAGTGACCTCTCAATCAGGGTGATTTTTTTGGCGCCACCCGGTATATTATGATAATTAATATAATACAATGAATACCGCAATTTTTGTTATTGTACCTAAGTTGACAAAATAAAGATACTTGAACTTAAAAATGGTATTGAAAAGAACAATCAACCTTGAACAACTAAACAAGAGCTCTAAAAATTAATCTGTTGTGTACTAGGACTATTTGTTTTATTGATTCTGTTCATCTTAAGCATTCCTACTCAGATCAGTGGGCTATAAAAAGCTGTGTGCGAGATAGAAGTTCTAATTTAATGAAACTCTAACATTGTGTGAGCACCACAGAGTTTTCAAAACATTTAGCAATTCTAGAGGATGATATTTTTCTCTTTGTCTAGTATTCATGTACTATTGGTTTCACTCGGTATTCCATATTATTGTGCAACATCACCTCACAATTCTTTCTCTCTCTTGATGTTCCAGTGTGCAATTCATGGAGAGCAATACATAATGTTCTCCACGTCTCAAAAGACCATGCTATGTGTGAACTGTTTCCGAGACACGCCTGCGGACGCCCGACTACATTGCGTCGACATAGACACGGCTTACACGCAGGATTCAAAGAAACTAGACAGAGCTGTGGGCGTAAGTTATTGCCCAATAATTGGTTCATATAATTATTTTTCTTACAGCTTTATGAAAAGGGTTTTTGGTAATTATCAGTGAAGCCACCACCACATTCCTTTGATGTTTTACTACATATTGGGATGGAGGACTATAATGCCGTACAAGCCATAAAGCACCCAAGTGACATTTATTAAATTATGGAGTTATTTTATCATCAAAATCTACAGATCATCATCATTCTATTGTATATAATGATCATGTGTCAAAAAAATATTTTATTTGTATATATTAGTTACATTTAGCTCGAAGCATAACATGAATTTACATCATTTTCCCTCGTCTTCAACACTGGTTTAATTTACCTTCACTTCATTATACACCAAAGTTCAATCATTCATTCAAATAGTATCACATTGAAGTATAAAGTGTATCTTAATAGTGATACGTTAACCATATTCATTTATTCATTTTCAATATTGAATATTTAATCCTACGAGGTTAGGCCCTGTATAGTGTATCAATATTATATTAATAATAATAAATAATGTAACTCTGGGATAAGGTAATAAAATAAATACAAATGTGAACTCTTGCTTGATGCATAAATATTGTCTTGCACAATTGTAGTTGCAACGTGATACAGCAATACTGATACTGTTTTTGTGTCTTCTTTTAGTCAATACGAGAGTTGCAAGGTTCTGTTCGCGATGGATTACTGCTCTTCAAGTCACTTCTCGAGGAACTTCGGCGGAATATGGACATGGAAAAGTTGACTATCAACAATTTCTGCCAAGGAATGCAAGAAGCTATTGCCAAGACCCATGCCAGTATGATTATGGAAGTGCAAAGGTAATATGTGCATTTTTATTGTTTGAAGGCAAATTAAAAGTACTAAATATACCTTTTAAGTGGAGCTGAAGTACATATAAATTAGTACCTACCTATTGTAATATTTATCCAGTCCTTATCAATGACAAAATTAATACATGAAATTAATAATTAATGCAACGTTGCTCCAAATTTCTCTGGTCCATTTTTCGTGACACAACACACAAAAACAACTTTACTTATTACACTCTCAAGGAACGCTTAGCAACCGTAGACAGTTGAAATTTTTACTGAGGATCTGGGAGGCACTGACCTACATGCCGCATTAAGGGAAAAACCTGCAGTGTTCCCACACCTCACTCAGTAACGCCAGTCTCATTACTTTTCTGCCACAACTCGTAGGTACAAATTAATTAACAATCTGCACTTCCTACCACTTAGCATTGTTTTTCTTATTTTTTAATATACATATTACAAAATATGTGT
Source organism: Leuctra nigra (assembly GCA_934045905.1). NCBI lineage: Eukaryota > Metazoa > Arthropoda > Insecta > Plecoptera > Leuctridae > Leuctra > Leuctra nigra. The sequence goes on from OW203763.1 coordinate 2,768,264, forward strand.
AGATAGGTACTAGACAAGAGTACCTATACTGTTTTCACACTCATATAAGTTGAATTCTTTCAGACAATTTGAGACAAAGGAGCGGCAATTCCGTGGTCAACTCATGAGTCTTGGGACTGTTTTACCGCTGTTACAACTCCATCTGAACTTGTGTTCGTCCTTCCTGTCTACGGCCGACAAGTACCAATTCCTCGACATGGTCTATCCGATGATGGATCGACTCGCTGCTGTGTCACAACTCAGCCATCCAATAAGGTATGCTTCAAGTTAGTTATGTTTACATATCTTGAGTTGGATCATTCTCGTTTTAAAGTTATGCCTAGGTACATAGAATTGACTAAAAGATCTTTGTGAGTGCTTAGGGTGTAGTTTATTATTACTTTTTTCAAGTAGGTAGGTACCAAATATGTAAAAGAAAATGTTTGATTGAGCCTGTAGCCAGCAGTAGCCATACTTAGACATGTGTCTGCCCTGTAGTTGTACCCTTCTGGTACCTTGTACCTACTGACCTACTTTGTGTCCTTTTTCCTAAACTTATTTGGATGGTCTATCCCTCTTAAAGTCCCCCATGTCCATCCGTCATCCTAAACGAACTGAAAGTTAATACTAATATGTAATCATCCCTGTACCAAGAATAGAAACAATGCCATGTACAAAACTCACAAGTGCTATGTTCCTTAGACCCGTGCAATCTAGCCAGATCCGCACCAACTACAGAAGTGAGTTCTCGCACTCCCTGGAGCCGTGGGTGGGCAGCTCGACCGCCTCCCAGCCACCGCCGCAGCCGGTGCTTCCACCGCCAGACCCGGTGGATCAGCAGCAGCACCCCATGCATCACGCCCAGCCCTCGCGCAGGCAGCAGCAACAGCTCAGAGCCAAGGCGCTCGAGGGCGAAGGACCATTCTCGAATCATTGTCGAAGCTTTGACACGCAGCTCAAGGTTTGCATTCACTTCTCTTCTTCAAAAATAGGTCTGAAAGTAGATATGTAATATCTAGGGTTGGGCGAACCAGTTCAAAACACAAACCGGCTTTAGATGCTCGAGAACCGAACCTTAAAATGAAATATCAGAACTGAACCTCCCTTCAACGTGCATGGAACTAGCTTCACACATATATTGATTAGTTGGGGACATTTGAACATTCTTGGCGATACCAGCTCCATGGGGAATTGATCAATGGATTCTGAGAAATTACTTTTGAGCAGGTGGCGCTCAGGTAGTGAACAGTGGAACTATTCGAATTTTGGAACAAAATGCAAGCTTAAATTAGTTATTATGTCTGCCACACAACATATAGAGCGCCAGCTGCTCAAACGTACAGTTACGAGAATTCCCCTATAATTCGTATTCAAGATTGCCAATGGTGATGCATTGAAGAGTCCCACCTATTCTATATGTGTGAAGCTAGTTCCATGCACATTGCTCCCTCGCTGCACCAATTTGAAATTTTCCGCCAAGACTTCATTCCAGTGTAGTGTTCTAGATAGAAGGCTGTGTGACAAAGAATCCAAAGAAGAAATAATGCACCTTGTTCAGTTATTTTTACTTTTATAACATTTTTCGTGCATAAATTCACGGAAGTGAATTAATTTTATCAAAAATAAAATCAATCATGGGCTACTACCCCTTGTGCAAACTATGCCAACAATGTTTGATATTATTTTTGTGTGTCATGACAACGGTGGAGTACAAAGAGGTGGGATCATAGTGCTATACCGCCCATGCTAAGTCGGTGGATGCTTGTTGTCGCTATGTCTATCGACAGCAGATGGCAGAGCGCCCTAGTGGCCAACTCATGAGTCTGGGTATTGCCGGCGCAACGCAGGTCTCTTTCACGACGCGAGCGAGATGACAATTTCATTTAGATTTTAATATTAAAATGATGTGCTGACGGCTTAGTAAGAAAGTCTATTATAGTTTACGCCAGAAGGGTCATACAAGATCTAAATGTATATGAATAAGAATAAGAGTATAAGAATAAGAATTATTTATTGTTTTTCGGGCCACAACCCATAACAATGTCATACATAATAAACACAGTGAACATGTACCTTAAATTAACATGAAAAACTAAAAACTAAGACCTAGAAAAGAGACACTGAAATATTATTCACCCATGGCAAAGGCTCTTAGCCGGAGTGATTTTGTTATAAAACAATATATTCGAATCATAACATCCTTGTTGTCAACTCTCAATAATGTTAAAATATTTGTTGACAGGTTACATTGATGAACTAAATCAGATATATAATATTCTCTGTACGCCTTATACAGTGGGCATTTGATCAAGAAATGAAATAAATCTTCCGCCTCCCTTGTATTACATACTGTACAGTTATTTTCAGAGTCAAGCATATACCTGTTGCCATGACTGTACCATACATTGGATCTTCCACATACTCTCGTCTGGCATATAACTCTTATTTTGTCAATAGCAACTCGAAACTTAAGGTATTCTTCCGTTCCATCCAGACATTTGATTTCCTTATAATAAGGACACGATGTTGAATTCCTCATGCTTTCTAAATCCTTCAAATAATATGTTTGGTTGTATTTTTCTACAATTTCATCTAAATTTTCAGCGATAAGTTCAGCATTTTGAGATTGCCAAATATGTCCATAACCAATATCATCAATTATACACTTAATTTGGGTAACCCAATTAAACTTTGATTTATTTGAGTCCGAATTGTCCAACATTATTAATCTGTCGTAGCACATCTTAGAATACCTGTCACAATTCATGTTCAACAACTTGATGCAAAATTTCAGTGCCATTTTAATGATTTGCCCAGACAGTACATATCTTCCTGTTTCAAGTCTAACAACATAGTTAGGAGTATTCCTTGGTAAATATAAAAGTCTTTTAAAAAATTGTGTCTGTACTTTCTCAATAACATCAATATACCTCAATCCCCAAATTGAACTGCCATAGAAAAGGGTTGCTAATATAATTGATTCAAACAATTTTACTCTACCTTCCCATGAGTCCATCCTTGACTTGACCATTACTCCTGTTATAGCCCCAAATGCAGTAAATGCTTTGTTAACAAAATACTTTGATGTTTCATGAAACAGTCCTGATGAGACAAAAGGAACCCCAAGGTACCCGTACTTCTTTACAATCTCTAACTCAACACCTCCGTACTGGAACTTATCCCCTGACCTGATTTTACCCCCCTTACGGAATATCATCACCTTTGTTTTAGTGATGTTTACTTGTAGACCCATCTTTTTGCAGTAAAGTGACAATACATTGATCTTACGTTGAAGGTCACGTGGCGAGTCCGAGAATATAATTAGGTCGTCCGCAAAGAGCAGCATTAGAATATCGTGCACACCATCGATACTAAGACCCTCACAACTGTGTTCTCTTAAATAATTCTCAATATCGCTAATGAACAGTGAGAACAATAACGGACTCAAGGAATCACCTTGTACCACCCCTTCCGTAACCTCTATCGGGTGCGTGTAGCATGCATTACTCACTCTCACCCTCATGACTGCCTTTTCATACATCATAATCAGTATACGTATTATTTTAGAGCTAACCCCAATAGAGTTCAGTTTTTGCCAGAGCAGGTCATGACCCACTGAATCAAAAGCACGCCGAAAATCAACAAATAAACAATACACTTTCCTTTTCAGGAGGCGTAGATGGTTTTGGATTAAACTGTTCAGCACAAATATATGATTAATACATCCTCTACCTTGTCTGAACCCTTCCTGACATCCCGGTAAAACCTTGTACATTTCCGCCCAACAGTTTAACCTGCTGGCTATAATTTGCGTAAATATTTTTTACAAAGCAGTTTATTAACGAAATTCCTCTATAGTTGTTCGGGTCATTTCTATCTCCTTTCTTAAAAAGCGACACCAATTCTATTTCTGCAAATCCAGCTGGTGTTATTTCCCTTTCTAAAATAAGATTATAAAAACAAAACAAGTCATTTCCAGTTAGATGGCAAGTTCTAAATAAACTCATTTGAGACGGTATCTAGACCAGGTGCTTTACCTGCTTTTAATCTTTTCAAAATGTTTTCTAATTCCTGGTCACTTATCGGGGAATCTAAATATTGGTGCCTGGCATCCTGATAACTCAGTGACGATAATGTGCGTAATGGATAAACATTGGAGAAGAATTCCTCCCATTGCGAGACATCTATAGGGTTAGCATTAAACGAATTCCCTCTGAACTCCTCACCAATGGACTGCCACCTTGACGCGGTGGTGGGGCTTAAGGGACCGGCTCGCATAGCGAGTTGGTCCCAACCAAGTGCAGTCCAGGGTCGGCCTAGTCCCATGCCCTCCCTTGAATTTGCGGTCCCCTCGGGCCGGCCTCCCCCCTCGAGATGGTGATCCCCCTGAAATCGAGTCCCACCAGCCCGAAGCCTCCCCCCATCCCCCCCGGTCCGTCCCCATTCCGACCTGGCCTTCCCACCAGTGCTGGACTCCCCCGGATCGGGCCGGTTAGGTCGACCCCTCCCCATGTCCTCCAATTATGTTCAACAAAGTTAAATATAAAATTAATGTGCGCAATATAACCTCGTCGTTGACGCGCCGTTAAACCAAACTAATCAATCAATCAATCAATTAATCCCTCTGAACTTCTTAACCGTTTTCCAGAAATCGGTTGAATGTTTAACATAAAATAATTTTTCCTTCAAATTGTTTAGATACTCCTGTTTCTTATCTTCAATTGTTGCTTTGTACTGCTTTTTTGAACTCAAATACAGTTGTACCTCCTTCTTTTCAAAGCCATTTGCTCTACACCGTCTCAACTGCTTCCTCGTATTTTTATTTTGAACTCTGCATTCCTTGTCATACCAAGGCTTATCTTTCCTACAGTACGTACCGGGACCTTTGATCCCCATATTCAATTCGGCAGACACTTTTTTTTATATTTACCAAAAAATGCTTATACATTTCATTCAACTCCTTTTGCATCTCCTCCCCCCTTAGACATGCATTATATACATCATTCATATCTCTTTTATAATTAGCAAGTTCCGTTGGTTTCCATTTTAATTTACAATTAGAAGGTAACAAACTTTTTTCCGTATCAATGCCCCCATCATCACATAAAACAACAGAAAGGATTAGTTTGCAAGGCAAGTGATCAGATACAATGAGAGAATTTACAATATTAAGGTCACAGACCGCATTCGCACTAGCCACGTCAATCCAAACTAGATCAATCACACTTTTACCATTCCAGCTGAAATATGTATACTGCGCAGGACAATCCGTTTAGTATCATGAATGGGGAATGCATTACTCTCCATTACATTACACAATTGTTTACCTTTAACGTTAATTACTACATCTAGTGACTCCCTCTCTCCATTCCAATCTGTGCCTTCTAAAACCTCGACATCCTGCTGATTCATATCACCTATTCTCGCATTAAAATCCTCTCCCACTATAACGCTAGACCCAGCATATCTTTCACATATATCTCTCAAAGATTCATCCAACATATCCATACAAATTCCATATTCCCTATTTGGACTGATATACACACTGCCAAATACATAATCATATCTTTGTTTTGCACTACCAAGTCTCAGAAAGATCCACATACTACTTAAGTCAACGACCTCAATCGAGCAACCCATGTCTTTAACAAACACAATCAGCCCCCCACTTGCTCTACCCCTGCTCCTTTCCTTAACAGCTTTGACTTGGAAATGTTTATAGTCCTTCATGAAGCCAGGATTTTGGTCAATTTCAGATGAGATCCATGTCTCTGACAGGCACACAATATCACATAATAACACTTCACTAATTGACAATTGATCCAAATTAACAAAATTCTTATACCCCTGACAGTTCCAAAATAAAATTCCAGCAGTTGTAGGGTGTGGCCGTGATCCTCAGGCCTGGACTTGCGGCCGCGAATCACTCCGCTGTTGCTGTTGCTCTTGGTGCGGGGGTCTAAACAGATGTTGACTTACAGAATTAGGACCCTGCTGTTGCCATTGTCCGTGCTGCGGCAGCTGCGATTGCTGTTGCTGTTGATGTTGCTGTTGTGGCCGCTGATGAGGCGGTTGTTGCTGCTGTTGGTATTGCCGTGTTGGTGGATCAGGCGACATGGAATTCTGAGTTGTCTGATCAGCCAAGTCAGAGTCAGACTGTGAACGGTCCGGCCCCTCCCTGCGCAACATACTGCCATCGCTCACGTACACCGTGCCGTTGACCTCCATTCTATCAAATCTTTTTATACGCACCCGCTTCCCTTCATCCAGGAATTGTCGTCTCTTCATTAGCAAGTGCCTTTTAATTCCTCTGTCACACTCATTTAGATCTTCCCCTACAGTCACCCCTACCCCCCTCAGACAATAGCCTCTCTTTAGAATATTGTTCCTGTCAGCTATGTTGTTGCATTGGACTACAACTGGCCCATCCCCTCGGCCTAGCCGCGTAATACTTTTAATATTATTGGACGCGTCACCCAACATCATAATATCAGCTAATAATTGATTTACCAGTACTTGGTCACTTAAATTTGGTTTTGTCTCGATACCACGGAACACTACGTTGTGTTTTCTCTTCTCTTGCTGCTCCCTTCTTAGCTCGTTCTCCAGCGTCGCGATCTTCGCCTTCATGTTTCCCATCTCGTCCTTCATTACTGCCACTCCCTCTTCTATGTGTCCTAGTCTTTCCTTAAGAGCGTCGTTTACAGCGTCTTTAATTGATGCCTTCATTGTATCCGCTAGCGATGCTAAGAAACTCTCCACCCTCGCCAGGCTCCCCTCGATACCGGCGATACGACCTTCCATGTCCTAGTCGTCAATGAGTCACGCCTATCTGAGCACACGCAACCCGACGGAACGAAACTTCATAGAATTTTCTTTTTATTTAATTATTAACTGCTTGATATTTATAATCACAAAATATTCTAATAATATTCACTGATCGAGGACTTGTTCAAGTTCTTTACAAGACAAATATACACGCTATTTAGACACAATGAACTAACCGGTACCAGACCACCAGCACTGACCAGCACAACGATGTTGCCTCTTCGACGGTCGGCGAGCGAGTCCTAAATTTATATGCAGAATATATATTGTCTGTATCACAGCATTCGTGTACATAATGTATTGCATTTTTTTAACAATGTCCCAAACCGATGATCATTTGAATCGATTTAACAAATACTTACATCGTTAATATTATCATTATTTTCAATATTTCAATATAAAAATAATTACGTAAGTTGCGATGGCCGAAATAGACCTAGAATTAATAATTTGTATTATCTTCCAGACGCTCTTCAAATCAAATATTGAACAATAATGAAATATGTAATCCACTTTAAAAACAAAACCTGAGTAATTTATATAAAATAATTATAATAAACTATCCGCTGGTTCCAATTTAATGGGTCAGGGGGTGGGTGTTCCCACCAACACTAGGGCCGCAGGACTACTGGAGACCGGCTGGCCACGCCTGGCGTCTCCTCCTCATCTTCTTCTTCTTCCTCCACTTCCAATTGTTCCACAAATTGCCTCCACCTTGTTCTGTCCTCCCACTGTCTCTCAGCCTCCAACTCATTCCAACTTCCTCCTCTCTCAAAAACATCGTCCTTAATAACTCCAATCCACCTCTCTCTTGGTCTACCTACTCTACGTGGTCCCGAAGTAGCCGACTCAAACACCCGCCGTGGCACTCGCCCTGTTCCCATCCTCTTAATGTGGCCAAACCACCGAAGCCTCTCTCTGCCCAATTTAAACCCCAATCTCTCTACCCCCAGCTCACTTCTTATCTTCTACTTCGGATCTTGTCCATTCTTGTGACTCCCTTCACACTCCTCAAGAACTTCATCTCCGCTGCCTGAAGCTGATCCATTTCCTGTCCTCCCGCTGACCACGTCACTGCCCCGTTTGTTAGAATTGGCAGGAAATACATTTTATACATTATCATTTTACACACTTTTGGAAACTTCTCATGCCAAAGCAACTTTCTCACTACCTGATAGAAACACTCCGCTTTCCTTCTTCTTTCCTGTACTTCTCTATCTACTTTTGCCTTGTTGGTGAGCAGGCTCCCCAAGTACTGAAATTCCTCTACTTCTTTCAACCATCCATCTCTCATCTTGATTCTGGCATGTCCTTGTCTTATCTTCTTCCGTTCCATTGTCATTACTTCACTCTTCTCTTCTCTTATTCTCAAACCCATCATCTCTGTCTCTTCACTCCACTTATCAATCTTTAACTGCACTTCCTCCCTAGTTTCTCCCCACTCCACCATATCATCCGCATAAATTAGTGTTCGTGTATCATCCCCCTCATTTGGCTCCACTTTCTTCAGCAACTCGTCCATTACTATGATGAACAGCATTGGTGATAGAACACTCCCTTGCCGAAGCCCTTCACTAATATTAAACCATTTCGATCTCCCCACTCCCGACTGCACACAACTCACACTGTTCCGGTACATACTTTTGATCCGCTCAACCAATGGGCCAAGACAACATCGTATTTTAAAAATCAAAAACACTTGGGACATCGTGTATTAAAGGAGACCTTACATCTTGGTAAAAACCCACTTTTTGCCTATTCCTCTCTTTACCAGACACTCCCACACTCTTTCCCTTGGCAACCTATCATATGCCTTCTCCAAGTCCAAGAAGGCCATATGCATAGTTTGACCCTTCTCCCACTGCTGCTCCATCATCTGACGCACAGTGAAAATTGCGTCAATGTTAAAAATCGGAAGTAATTCTTACAATATTACGAGTAAATAAAATCTAAAAATTCAGCACTGAAGAGTAGTGATATCAAAAAATGGGCCAAGGCAACACCGTATTTTAAAAATCAAAAAACACTTAAGACATAGTGTATTAAAGGAGACCTTACATCTTGGTAAAAACCCACTTTTTGTGTTCTACTGTATCAAAAACATTTACCAAAAAAAATAAAAAAAAATTCGACCATAGATGATGGATATATACTCGATTCAATTATGCGATATTTGAATCGCTTCGCAAACTGAATGACGTAGAAACTGGTATAGAAACACCCCTAGTCCTCAAGTCAAGACTCACTTCTTCCCCTTCTGGCCAGCTGACCGCCCGCCGGCCAGTTGCCTTCCAGTCTGTCTGTCACGTTTACCCGCGTCAATATATACAGTGATTATTATACCTAATTGTCTTCCCACACAAATAAATAGTACCCAATACGAATGACGTGATATATTGTTTTCACACAAAAATACAATGAAACAAATCTATAATATTTAAAACGAACAAAAAATTAAACTTTCACAAACCATGTCTATGCAACGGTACTATACAGTATATAATGATTATGCATGAACACATAATATACTGATTCTGAAAAGTCACACTGAATATTTACAATTTATTGACTTGCGAACAAAGCAGGCTAAAGTATGTCTTCCATGACGGCGACATGTCGGCGGCATCTGCAAAATCCGCCATGTTTTTTCGTTTAAGCCAATCACAGCTCAGATTCAGGTGCCGCCGATGTCGCTGCGAAATCGCAACAGAAGTTGAGTCAACTCCAATAATTTCGCAATGCGATGCGGCACCGGCGTTGCAAAATCTTTCTGCGCATGCGCTGAGATCGAGTTGGCGGGTTAATTTAAAAGGGTGTGTGTTTCAACGTGGTTCTATCTTTATCTTATTGTTCACGATCACGCTCCACTTCTATAATTTTTTAGCAAATTTAATAATTAAATAATTAATTGAAAATTATTATTTATATTTAATAAGTAAAAATAAACACTATTATTAGAGGTTGATAGTCGTTTGATGAAAAACAATTTTTAATTAATAATAATAGAATTTTCCACATTACAACTATATTGTTAATTATTAATAAAGACACGTTACTGAAATATATCGGCTATGTAGTTGCTTCAAGTCCCGCTAGGGTCGTGTCAAAATATTGTGACACACTGCCGCAGTAACGCACTCATGGAAGACGGTGAGTGAAACTGAATGCGAAATCGCAGCGATGCCGCCGACATGTCGCAGGCATGGAAGACGTACTTAAGAGTCGGGAATGAGATGATTTTGAGGGAAGGTCCAGGAAACTGGGAAGGCTTTGAATAGACCGGACGGAGCAGGTAGCGCCATACCAGTTGTGACGTAGGATGGGGGGCGAGCAAGAATGTTGTTTTAGGACCCTTCCGATTTTTTTTGATTTTTTTCTTCTTAGAATATGTTCTGATAATGCAATTAACTAATTAGCCAAGTTTCCTGAAGATGACAATACCACTTTAAATAGTATAGAAGCACAGGCCATAAATCTCAAAATGCACTAAATTTTTGATTTTTAAAATATTGTGTTAGACACATTATTTTTATATCACTACTTTTCTGTGCTGATTTTTTATTACCATAATTTTTTTAGTTGACGAGACTTGCATGGAGTGACGCACGGAGTGCTTTTATGGGGATATCACAATTTTTGTTAAAACTTACACAACTTGTAATACATATCGGAGCAACGATGACTACTTAATTCCTTAGGTCCGGCCGTTTTTGAAATATGGTTTTAACAATGGCTCCTAAAAGCACTGAAACCTTGAATTAAAGTATAACTGCTAATTTCAAGCTAAAAAAAATAGAAAATTAAAAAATAGTGAAACATTTTAAATTATTGCAACAAATTATAACATTCTGAGCCCAGAATTCTATGAAGACACTATTAATGACATCTTCGACACTGTGCAATTCTCTTTCCCTTGTGAGGATCATAAAGAGGTGATGGTCTCCAAGGCGCTTCATTGTTATATAGCTCTAAGGATGAGGCAACGTTGCAAGCAGGTTTCGCTCTCACTTGACAAATCTAATCAGGAAAAAAAGAAAATATCCTAATTTACTTCTTCTTAAAAATGGTTTTGTTAAAGTCAAGTTTTAATTTAGGGGCTTTATTTATCATTTTATTATCGTATTACTTCTTAATTAATAACCTTCCACATTATAGTGTTTTTAATGACGTGATAATAGTAGTAATATTTTCTGTTTTCTGTGTTCTGTATTTTCTTTGTTTACAAATTCTAGAAGGTAAGAATTTATTGCTTCAGAAAATTATATCTTAATCCTGTTTTTTTTACCATTCCAACTATCCTATAGGTACTATGTGTAATTATTAAAATGTTAAGTTACAACCGTTCTACAATTTTTTTTTTATCGATGACCCAATAATTGTCAAGTTTGCAATTAGAAACGTACAAAGCTCATGGATGTAACAAACATCTAAATGGAATAAATGCAATGAAACAAGAACGAGAGCTATAGACAAGCGTCTGAAGACAGCTTGTTTTAGTTGGGTTTGTATTAGTGGTTTGTATGCGCGCTCGCTAGGATTCTATAGTACCACGTTTTCTGCCAGGCGCGCAGCTTGTTGCTTTTCATGATGATAAGCAACCAGCTCTCAGCGCTTGGTGAATTCACCTCTCTGTACTCCACCGTGGTCATGACTAAGTAATAAGTGATAAAATAAAACAATGCAAGTAAAAATGGCAAGAGACTTGGTTTGGTTCGGAGGTTCAGTCAAATATTTAAGGTTTGGTTCTAGGTTTTTATTATTATTATTAAGGGGGGCAGCTCAGTTCCCCGATTTGACACAGGTAGTATTGAGTCAGTCGAGGTTGGACCCTTGTGGAAGCAGGTCCACGTCGCTCCTCAGAGCAGTCGATTCATCTCCCCCTCCCCATGCGAAACTTACCCACACCTGTCATGGCAAAATCCACCTGACTTGATCCCAGGTAGATTCCATTGTCTGATTTGACCATTCAGCACCACTGATACCTGCCTAATTGCCCCCCTCATATGCAAACATACTTTGATTGTAGTTTTTCGTAATATAATTATTATAACCCCAGATAATTATTCCACTTTGAATTTGAATGCAATAGCTTTTTTAAAATTTGTTTTTCGCCAATATTTGAAGATGAAAACGAAACAAAAAGTGCTTCGCTTATTTTGATGATATATTATCATCGATATTTGAATTTTAAAAAAGCACTGTAATTTAATTTCGTGTCTGATTATACTTAAACTATTGCCATAAATAAAAGATTTGCAAAAAAACACACAAAAAATCAGGAATTTCACAGCTCTTTGAAGAACTTGGAGACATTGAGAGACTATGGGCCGCTTTCATCCTGCCTATTATAATACGCAGGTGTACTTCCAGACAAGAAGTCTACGACCCTCCTTTACCGTCTACTAGACAATATTACAAGTTCTTGTTGTTATTAGAGTACAGCTCGCTGTGCATCATATTGCAATTATTTTTTGACGAAATAACTTTCACTAATATTTCATTTAGTGTACTTATTTTATTATTTCCGCTAGCTCCACATGACAGTGAAAATTGTTTAGTTACAACAAACGATTCTAGATTGATTGACTGAGGGTCTGGGAGCCGTTGCAGATACTTGATGTCGGTGCTTCGGTTGATGCTCCATTGTTCAAAACTTCACCATTCGACCTCCGACACCTAGGATGACGGAACCATGTCCGCCGAACAGACTTGGGTAGTAACGTAACGAAAGTAACGCGTTACTGTAACGAAATTACTTTTTTGGGTAACGAGCCAGTAATTTCATTACATTTTTTTCAAGTAATAAGTAATATAATCTCACTACTTTTATCAGAGTAATTTGACGTTTGTAACGCGTTACCGTGAGACTCGCCCACACTTTTCCGCTTGTATGTAATTTTCAAAAATATGGATAGATGACAGCACTCGCCAGGCTTATTTTTTAATTTCCACTACGCAAAGTCACACAAAGTACAAAACAATAGTAATTAATTGTCAAACGGAAACGGCTTAAAATTACTTCGCTCTTATTGTGACTTCTTAAACATTCTTATTTGTATCCGCTTCCAATAATTTTCCCTTTGGTTAAAAATTTCTGGAAAAAGTAATTTTTGAGAGTAATTTCACTACTTTTTATCTTAAAAAGTAAAGTAATTTCATTACATTTCTGAAGTAGTAATTTACCAGTAGTTTTATTACATTTTTTTCCAAGTAATAAGTAATATAATCTCACTACTTTTAAAAAGTAATTTACCCAAGTCTGCCGCCGAAACGTCGTGGCAAACGGCCCTTTTTAGGCCCAAAACCACAAACAAACAGTGGAGCTTCAACCGAATAACCGACGACATCAAGCAACGATTCTAGTATATACAATTATTATAGAAACCCTACACTAGACAACGCCGCGGTACTAAATATAACAATATATTTAGTTTTATGGTTTTATATTTAGTACCGGGCGTTGTCCAGAGTAGGGTTTCTATAATATGCATTCCCGGTACATCAACTTCTTCGTTTATTATTATTGTAGTAAATACAGCTTGTTACAACTCATCTTTACTTTATGGCGTTTTCCACTGGCTGCACTGGGGCTGCACTGAAATGACGTCACCATACAAAACTCAATGCAAATTTGAAACTGAGTGCAGCACTAGTGCAGTCCAGTGAAAAACGCCATTAGACTTCGGGAAGAGCTTCTTTCGGGTCTTTTGTTTTCATATCCGTTCAAAACAAGAAATAAAAGCGTAGGTATACATGTCGTGTTTGTATTTTACGAGGTTGCCACTGAAAATCTTTTTTTTCAAACCCATCGATTTTTTTTATTCATTACCATTACCTAGTAGCTAAAAGTAAATAAATGTAGATATGAACTATGTGCTAATGCAGCTCTTCAAAACAAATTCCCGAAAAGTCTGTGTAGGATATTTACTTTCGTATGAATTATTTTACAAACGTAAGAAGAAAACGCCGCTGGAGAATGCAACGCCGCAGGAGGGAAAGAAGCAGAAGAATTAATGTAAAAATTGAAATATTAAATATTATGTATAAAAAATATTTTAGATTGACATTTTGAAGAAAACTAATGTGCTGCTGACACTTTTGAACCTGTCTACAACCTACTGTATTTTACTAAATAATTATAGGTAAGCTCAAAGCGTATAAGATTATAAAATCATAAATTCTCGGAAAATTTTTTTAGATTTCCATGCGACATTTTTTGAGTGTTCTTCAATGAACTAAAGATATCTTTATTATTTGGCCATTATATTATTTGGCTTCTATATAAGTTTTTAGTATTATTTGTTTTTCAAATTTCCATTGTTAAATAAATATCTTGTAAATAAAAAATTATTTAAAACTTCCCAATACCAATTTTCTTTATTGTGTCATGCATGCTTATAAAAATTAATTTCAAATTGACCTAAACGGTTTTTGTTAAAAATTTTATTTGTAAATAATTATCAATACTAATATAACATCAATAAAAAGTTATGAATTGATTTCATTTTTTAAAACTAGTTTCTGACCAATTTTCGATACGAAATAACCCGTTTTGGACTGCAGTTCTAGATTTTAGATTTCTAAGTAATGTCCGTCCCCCACCCATCCCAAATACATGTTTCTATTTTTTAAATTAATGCAATTGCACAAATTACTTCAAAAATATATATATGCAGTTTTAAATTATATTATTAACGAGAGCTTAAATGAAAAGTAATCATTTTCTATACTACATATTTAATTTATTTGCCTTATTTTTTTATTATAACGTAAAGAGAGTACCTAATTAAATAATCAAATTATTATATTTTTCCTAATAAATATTATAAAATGTTTGCTGAAAGTGGGCTAAATATTAAAGTTTATACCATTTGTAATCGTATACAAGTAATACGATTGATTATACTTATAATCTTTACAACAACAAAATAAACAAATCAATTTTTCAAAATTAGCATGTCATACCAGACCTTTGAATATTTAATCCTTACGGGCCAGACGAACTTCGTATTCACCTTCTGGAAAAACGTTCTTTTGAAACTCCAGTTGTATTGTGGTCAGGTATCCTCGGTTAGTTAGGGTTGCACAGGATTGAGATAACAATCTCTGCCTATTGTTCACCCTCTGCCCTCTGCCTATTGTTCACCCTCGTCACTCGGCCTTCTCTTCCCCCAGCTAAGATTGAGGCATATTTTCGAGCAAAACTTCTACATTTTGTCAGAAAACTCTTGGGTTTCTAAACTCGCTCAATTCAAATAAAAATTACATAATTAAATGTACACGCAAAAGTATTTATTAGATCACTTTGAAAACATTAACATCGCTTCATCATGAATGGATGCAAAGTGTGTGAAAAAATGAAGAAATTCCGATCAACACTTTGAAAGAACGCCTTGAAAATGTCCTTAATTAAAGGCGATCTTAATCCGTGGATATTTAATTGAGATGAAAATTTTATCAGGTGAAAGATTGATTCCTTCTCTATCTACACTGCAGTTTTGGCGATGATCTATCATTTAGAAGTGCCTCAAATAATTAGGTTTGCACTAGCACTTTCTCGTCGGCACCACCCCTTAAGAGGGTTTTCTACAGCAACTATGGCCGTTTCCCACATTCCAGATGCCACCTCCTCCTATCCACACAATCATCATCTTCCAACCCTCTTGCCTCCATGTCCGACCTGACCTGCCGCTTCCACTCCTCTAGGTCGTCCTCTCCTTCTTCTACCTGGAGGCGTCCACTTGTTTATTTTCTTCGGCCATCTCTCCTCTCCCATCCTTTGTACATGGCCATACCAAACAAGTCTCCTTTCGTTCAAGGTATCCGTAACTTTTGTTTCAACCTTCATTCTTCTCCTGATCTCTTCATTCCTGATGTGTTCGATCCTGGAGACCCGGCAGCTCCTTCTCAGGTAATCTATTTCTACTGCCTCAAGTCTCTGCCTATCCCTCTGAGTAACTTCTTAAGTCTCTGCTCCATACAATAAAATACTCTGAACAATAGGGAAGATTCTTAGAACTTATAATGTAATAAAAACATGGATTTATAAAAATTTACATGTTTCTGATCTCGATTTTTATTTATTCGAATCCTGTTTACAATTTTAAATCATGTCAGGAGATGTTCCACATCATAATCTAGGGCCTTCTGATTCGTAACCGACTGGCCAAGTCCATCACGTCATCTTCTTCTTCTTCCCCCAACTCTTCTTCCTCTTCTTCCCCCTCCGGTCTTCCAGTAAACTCTCGCCATTTATCATGATCAGTCCACCACTTCTCTTCCACAATCGTATCCCAATTCCCTCTTCTTTCAATCACATCTGCTTCTACTGCTCTTGTCCATGTTGTACGCTGTCTTCCTGGTTTTCTTTTCCCAACACCGTTCCATCTTTGAAATTCTCTTCTCGGTATCCTATCCCTCCCCATGTTCTTCACTCGACCATACCATCTCAACCTTTCACGTCCAACCTTGAATCCCAACCTTTCCATCCCAAAATCCTTTCTTATCTTGACACTTTTCACTCTGTCTAGTTTAGTCAAACCAGCTATACTTCTTAGAAATTTCATTTGTGATGATTGTATCTTTTGTTCCTCTTTTCCTCCCATAGGCCAAGTGACAGCGGCATAAGTTAAAATCGGTACAAAATATAATTTATACAGAAGTACTTTAACTCTACGAGGCACTTCCTCTTGCCATAATAACTTTCGGACGCTCAGGTAGATCAGGTTTGATCTCGATAATAAAAAAAATAATCTCGTGCAATAAATAGTAATAAAGTAATCTTCATTCTAAATCTGAATAAAACTACTGAATTTTACTGAGGCCAAGAACGGCCTAAGGGACAACTTACGTCACATGTTGGTATATAATCACATGAACACAATGTATAATCATGATGGCTCTGGTCGCAAATAACATTGCTGTCTACGTCACTTGTTGTTAATAATATGTTGATAAACGCTGTTTTTCCCGCCTGAATGGTAGTAGATATTTCAATGCGAGATTTGATAAAGAAAACGAAGGACTAGAAAAGTGAAACAAGTGTTGGTATTTATTATTTTCATATAGTTTTTAATTTAATCTAAAGAAAAATTAAGGAATCTTCCCTATTGTCTCATACAACATTTTTTTTGTCTTTTTCCGTATCCCTTCTGACCAAAGTAGTGAATTCAACCTATGAATTACCTGCCGCGCCTGCACAATCCTGCTGTTGATCTCATTCTTACAACTGCCTTTCCTGTCAATCACCATGCCCAAATACCTATACTGTCCACATCTTTCATTTCATTTTCATTTCATTTATTTTTGTTAGATTATATTACATTACATATTTTGATGATGCACACTCCCGTAAGCCACGCTTGTTTGGGAGTGCGTTAACCAGTATTATAATATAGTTACAAAACAGTAGATATTAAAACAGTAAAACAGTAAAACAGCATGAAAATAATCGGTTACCGACACAATTATAGAATTCAAAAATACAAAACATGGCATTCACTTGTAAGTTAGTATTGATAATTCATCATTAGTTCAACAACAACAACAACAACAACAACAGCAATAGAAGCTATAGACATTTAATTATAATGATACCACATTAATACAACCATGTTAGATTATAATAGATATAAATAGATGTAATAGATATTATGTTTTGAAGACCAACTAGCTCAGATTGAACATTTTGATAGATAAATAGAACATTTGAGAATCAAAATTATACATAAATTATACTCTTTATGACATCAATTGGAGTAACCCGTAGCCATTCCTTTAATTCAAATTTTAAAACTTTACAGGATTGTTTAGAAGACACTAAAATATTACGTATGTTAATTGGAACTGAATTGTACAACTTGGGACCGATGAACACACCACATCGTTGAGCGAAACTTGACCGGACTCTCTCTGTATCCATTTTTCCGCTGGTTTTAGATCTTGTTGAATTGTTTAGTTCTTGGACTGACTTAGGATTTTTATTGTAATGGATGTGAGATGTGAATCCAATTATCTTCCCATTTAAATCTAGATCTTGACTATCTCCGTTACCAACAACCAGGTACTTTGTTTTCTCAACATTAATTTTCAACCCCGCCTCTCGTACGCATCATTGAGTTTTCTCAACATATACTCAATGTCGTATTCATCGGCAGCCATTATAACCTGGTCGTCTGCAAACAGGAGAGTGTGAAGAAGGTCGCCATTCACCTCGATACCCATACCCCTGCATTTCCTCTTCCATTGCAACAGTGCCTCATTAATGTAAACCTTGAAGGTTCGGTTCAATTAAATGAGGTTTGCCCAACCCTAAAATATTAGAGGGAAAAATAAGCCAAATATCACTGGTCAGACTTACTAAGTTAATTGCGTAATGAAGGTAAGAGATTGTTATTTCGAATAGCTAGTACGTTTGCAAGCTCTGACTGTGTTTATCTCTTTTAGGAACTTGGCCAGCAGCTATTCTCGGTGAAGGAGCGCCTGACGGAGCTGCACCGGGATGTGCGTCGCGCACACACGCCGCCGCTGAGTGCGCGCCATGAGTTCATCACGCGCGAGTGTGGCCAGCTGGAGGAGCAACTCGAACGCCACCAAGTGGAACTCGAGCGACTCAAGAACATCTTCGACACGCTCTGGGAGGAGCAGTTGTGTCGCATTCATGTCGAGCAAGAGATATTTCAGTCACAAGTAAGTGTTTTGAAGCTTTGGGTATTATCAGAAAACGAATTTGTACCTCAGTGGTAGAAGGACGGAAGTCCATTGACACTTGATGTATAATCAAGCTATATTAATTGCCATTTGACTGATTTCAACAAATGCAGTTATATTGAAGTATTATTCGGTTAGGGCAGACAGGGTATGTTTAATTTTAATCAACTTTTTTACTTGCATTTTGTCAAGAATTTGAAAGTGGCGCGTCACTAGACTACTTTATCGGAAATGTCACGCCCTTCTCTGAAGAATTGGATATTTTACTGTAATTTCTGAAATACACACCCCTATTTAAATGTAATACTTGATTGAATATTTAAAGCTGTGTTGAAAATATCTATAAGAATTTTAACTGTAGTTTTATGTCTTTCCTCCTAGATGAACGACATTCTAACATTACGGTCAGAAGTGAAACATTTGAGCGTGGTTGCACACCAGCTGGAGCCGTATGTGAAGTCGTTAAGTGGAGGCAGTCGCGACTCCACACAGTCGCAGTCTCAGTCGCAAGCCGAGACCCGAGAGCCGACGCCTTCAAGCGACCATCAACAATTACAAAACCTCATCGATCATCTCACCATGCTACATCTCGAGTCGCAGGGAAAGTAAGAGCATTATTGCTTTAGAACTGGTGTAAAATGGGTCATTTGGATCTCTGTCAAATGGGTCAAATTGG
This sequence comes from Leuctra nigra, assembly GCA_934045905.1. Classification (NCBI taxonomy): domain Eukaryota; kingdom Metazoa; phylum Arthropoda; class Insecta; order Plecoptera; family Leuctridae; genus Leuctra; species Leuctra nigra. The sequence goes on from OW203763.1 coordinate 2,787,456, forward strand.
ATTTCCATTGATTTTTTTTAGGGGTGTGCAAATAGTGAATTTTGATGTCGAAGTCGAGTCGAATAGTTGCCCATGACTTTCTCGAAGTCGAAGTCGAATTCGAATATCGAAGTTTCTCGAATAGTTTCTCGAAGTCGAATATTTTTTGTAAATAATGCTATTTTCATTTACACTCTACCAACAAATTTAAAATAGAATTCAAGAAATGTATATTTATATTTTTTAATTAATGTAACAGTATCAGACATAGGTAGCATGGTATTGTGCCTTTAAATAACAACATACTTTTTACAACGTGGCATTGAACAGTAAAAAATAATACCTAGGCACCTAAAATTGAAACAATATTGAAATATTGTATGTAATCTCAGCAATTAACGAAAGGAAATTACTTCCTGCTCAATAAGCTTGTAAGTTGTCTTCAAAATGCTTTGACGCGTGTTGCACTTCGCCCTTGCCAGGGGAAAAAGAGTTCCAAAGCCACTTTTCCTTGCTCTAAATTTGTGTTAGCAGATTCCATAGTTCGACTTCGTGTCTCGGAAATATTTCGCAAAATGAAAAACACAACACAAAACACAGGAAAGCTTGGCACGACGAATGCAACAAATTCAGCTGTCTGCTGTTGGTTGACAAAGACGAGTGTTGGCGTTGGAACTTGGAGGGGGGGGGGGGGTGTTTTGTGCGCCTGCGCGCGCCGCGCGACCTTGTCCTTGGGCGAGATGTACGCTGATTGGTCAAATGGAAACTTCTTTACCGACGCGCGCGCACTATTCGAATTTGAACGAATACTTCGGCATTTTGAAGTGTTCGACATGTAATAAATCAATATTCGACTTCAAATTCGGCCGAATACTTCGCCTAATTCGAATATTCGCACACCCCTAATTTTTTTAAATGTGATTCTTAAACCCACAATGTACTATTATTTGTGTGCCATCCTTTTTGGTTTAAAACAGGGTTTTGCAAATACATGTATACTAGAGGTCGGATTCGGGTAATGTTTTGTACCCGGGTACCCGCTTTAATTACCCGGGTAATTACCTGGGTAATACATTACTAAAAAAAAAAAAAAAAAATTGTAAAATGCATTTAATTTTTTGGCACTGAGTTTGCCACATTATCCGTGTCCTTGGAGAGAGATACACAACGTCCATACAATGGAAGGTTGAAAACAAGGTATATCTTGCCTGCATCCCCTCCATCAATCCTTCACCAGCATTCTGATGAAATTACAAACAATTAATTTACAAACCAAGTATTGGTTGGGATTATTGAGATTTGGGAAATATGAATAAATATTAAATTCAGTTTACATAACTATAAACAATGCAGCTGGTGATTAGGTGGCAGCTAATGCAAAAATAATAGGTAATAAACGTAAACACTAAAAAAAGAAAAAAAAAAAACCTTTGATACCCGGGTACCCGCCATTAGTACCCGGGTAATGGCGTACCCGGGTACCCGGTTTGTACCCAGGTACCCTAACTGACCTCTAATGTATACATAGGTAATTTGTCAATCTTGTAATGGGTCATTCCAGGGGATCACACTCACCTCTTGACCTCGACCAACCCAGATTTTGATGAAACTTGGTACACTTGTTTAGAATAGTGATGTAAGTAATCCAATTTATTTTTTATTTTTTTACTCAAAGGGTTCAAAAGTTATAGAGGGTTGAAATTTGGGGCTTTTTCACCCCCGCGCGGCTGGTCGCTATCATTTTAATTAATTTTGAGGGTTGTATGAGAGCTACAGAGCTCCAAAAAAATGCATTTGAAAGGTAAGAACATGATCTGCATGAATATGTATTTTAACTTGACACTTTGTTGACTGGTATTTAATTATGATTTTTCCCATCTACATTTTCAAAAACGACCCTAGGGGAAAAACTTATTTTTTTGGGGGGTTGATTGTTTTTTTAAAATTACAAAACATATGCATGACTATGTGTGCCAAATTTCAGGACTAGCCCTCCAGAACTTTTTTTTATATATGTATATTTAGTGAGAATCATCAGTTTGGAAGCATCGTTCACCTGCAATATGACAAACTTATAGGTTACTTTCTTCCTGTAAAATTAATTAAAATGGTTCTAGGTGACTTCTAGTTCTTTACCTTACTGCAGCAAATGATTTCTAAGCCCTGTAGTTGCATTGCTTGTGTCTGCAGCTGACAATACGTATGTTCGGCCTGTTGCAGTAGTTGGGTCAGCCAATGATAAAACTTCATCGAGATGCACTTGTAGCTGGTCTGGTTTAGTGGGGTAGAAGTAAGAAGGTGCTGGTCCATGGGGGTGGAGGAAACTAACTTTCAGTTCACTTGTGCTAGATAGTTTTTGCAAAACACATGCAAGCCACCAGTCTCCATCACAAAACTATGTTCATCGTCAAAGGCAAATGTGTGGGTTTGAATGTCAATCACGAAATCTTCATCACTATCCTCACTGGCATTTACTTGATCTTCTTCCTCAGCAACATATACAGTGTTTGATTCATCAGACAGAGAAAATGGTTTCACATTCAAAGATGCCAGTGGAAGAAATGCATGGAAACCTCAAGGAGTTAAACCGTTCTTTCAGTACAGCACAAGAAAATCTTTGTCAACTTATGTCATCATCCCAAAGTCTTTCAACTCTTCAGCAGAATGGCATTTCTTTGCTACGTCGCATGGAAAGTGGCCTTGTGACGGAACAATAAAATGTAATTTGGCAAGGGCAAGCTTACAGAAGCCATGTGATGATCAGATAATGACTCCGATTGACTTATACCAGTGGGCAGCATAAAATATGTGGACCGTTACATTTGCATTTGTTTCGGATGAAGAAATACAAGAAAATGCTGCTGTACTGAAAGAACGGTTTAACTCCTTAAAATAACTATCACTGGAACACAATGTTTCCATGCATTTCTTCCATAGTCACTGTCATCTTTGAATGTGAAACCATTTTCTCTGTCTGATGAATCAAACACTGTATATGTTGCTGAGGAAGAAGATCAAGTAAATGCCAGTGAGGATAGTGAGGAAGATTGCGTGATTGACATTCAAATCAAACCCACACATTTGCCTTTGACGATGTACGTAGTTTTGTGACGGACACTGGTGGCTTGCATGTGTTTTGCAAAAAATATCTAGCACAAGTGAACAGAAAGCTAGTTTCCTCCACCCCCATGGACCAGCACCTTCTTACTTCTACCCCACTCAACCAGACCAGCTACAAGTGCATCTCGATGAAGTTTTATCGTTGGCTGACCCAACTACTGCAACCGACCGAACATACCTACGTATTGTCAGCTGCAGATACAAGCAATGCAACTACAGGGCTTAGAAATCATTTGCTACAGTAAGGTAAAGAACTAGAAGTCACCTAGAACCATTTTAATTAATTTTACAGGAAGAAAGTAACCTATAAGTTTGTCATATTGTAGGTGAACGATGCTTCGAAACTGATGATTCTCACTAAATATATATATAAAAAAAAGTTCTGGAGGGCCAGTCCTGAAATTTGGCACACATAGTCATGCATATGTTTTGTAATTAAAAAAAAAAATCAACCCAAAAAAAAAAAAGTTTTTTCCCTAGGGTCGTTTTTGAAAATGTAGATGGAAAAAATCATAATTAAATACCAGTCAACAAAGTGTCAAGCTAAAATACATATTCATGCAGATCATGTTCTTACCTTTCAAATGCATTTTTTTGGAGCTCTGTAGCTCTCATACAACCCTCAAAATTAATTAAAATGATAGCGACCAGCCGCGCGGGGGTGAAAAAGCCCCAAATTTCAACCCTCTATAACTTTTGAACCCTTTGAGTAAAAAAAACAAAAAAAAATTGGATTACTTATGTCACTAATCTAAACAAGTGTACCAAGTTTCATCAAAATCTGGGTCGGTCGAGGTCAAAATGTATTTTATTTGAGTGAAATCCCCTGGAATGACCCAATGTATGTATTAATACATTTATTTCTGCAGTATTTGCTCTGTTTTGTTGATCTTGAGTTGAGTATACAAGAACAACAAAACAGAACAAATACATACGTAATTAATAAATAGATCGATAAATATTAGATAAATACAAGACTGGGTAAATACTCTGTGTTCTTCTTACCGGGCTTACCCTATTTCCTACTGCCAGCAAATGCAGAGTATGTATTTGAAAATAATAAATAATAAATAAATGGTTCTAAAATCAGTGTTAAAATCTTGTAATTGTTTAATAAGCGATATTCAGTGAGATAAAATGATAGCCAATCTTACCTTTTCTCTCCTTCAGTTACAGACTTGATGGCAGTGGTCAAAAGGAGTGCCGTATGCATCCTAGTCAAGTGACATCGCCAGCCTGTGAAAATGTGGTGTACATGAAAGGTAGGCGGCTGTGCTGACTTGACCTAACAATTACATACTAGTATCAATAAAACAATCTTCCTTTGCTACAATTAAGTCAATTCTAGTTGCTTGATTATTTTTTAATTTATATTTTTACAGTAATTGCCGTAGGTATAGTATAATCCATACGGCATAGTGTACCTACAGTAGGTATCGAGAAACATGTAAAAGTTACACAAATGTCAAAAAGGTATCTGATGCAATACCCAGGATACTAAACATCATGTTATCTAAGTATTAATTTTAAAAAAACTTTAAATTTGATTAAAATATAAGAGAAATAAAGTAAAAAATATTAATTAAGACTGGGTAGGAACAACTATAGAAACTAACGAAATTTGTGGAATTGGTTGCTTGAATTTGGTTGCTTTTCAACTTTCATTTAACAATTCATTTAATCTTTTTGCACATTTATTATCTCGTATCTATGATTTTCTGGGTTAGTAAATAAACAAAGTTGTACCCCATCTCTATCGGTACTGTATTTGAAATGAAGAGATAGATTCTATTAACTATACCTAACTCAAATACTTTTTTCCGCCGAGTATGAAATCGAGACTGAAAAATCTAGACTTATTGATAGATTTTCATAATCCACCAACTATCAATAGTTGTTAACCAATCCGAAGTTGATCTTACTTGGACTTAATCAACCTTAAATCAAATAGAATCAATTTGAAATAATTGATTTTTAAACAACCAAAATTTCTAATCAATTTTTAATTTGAAATAGAATCAAATTAAATCAAATCAAACAAACAGAGAAAGTATGAGATGTTTTGCAGTGGACAACAAGGAGGCGCCAGTGAGGGACCGAGGAAGGCCTTCTCATGGTATGGGGGCCCTGATGGATGGGGTGTATGCAGGAACAACCTCAACCAGAGGGTCACAGCAGCCGGATTCCAAGAGGGGCGTACTCAGTCATCTCATCGAGAAGGTAAAGAAAACTGAGACCTGACACAAATGGTTTTAAGCCTAATTCCAGAGTAAAATCCTCTAATTAATTTCCAATACACTTTTTAGCCTTAGCACTTGTAGGATTAAAGTGAACATTTCTCTATGGAAACATTTAAATGTAGGTATTCATTATTGTTGATATTACCAGGTGCGAACAAAAGAAGATCGTAAGAAGTCACCAGTGAGGGAAGAAGCCCGCTTGGTTCGAAGCGGCAAAGTAGACTCTGGAAGCGGTCACCGGTCCAAGACCCCACCGGGCCCGTCACTGCAGGGTATGGAGGAAGGAAAACAGTCGGGCAAGACTTCGAGTACACCCAAAGGAGGTATGAGAAACCTCGTCGCTTGCTGTTAGGTTGATCATTACTAGAGCCAGTTTTAAATGGTGATGCGCGAATTCGCGAATTGTTCTGATTGCACTATTTTCTTCTACTAAAATCCATTTCATTGTGTATAGATCCCAAATCTACCATTTTTACATCGCGAAAAAAAACGAAATCCAACCCTGATCGCGATATTCAACATTTTCCGCGAAATGACCACGAAATAAAAGTTTTCTATTAAAATTACTGCTTTTATCCCCCTAACAGGTCACACAACAACAAACGAAACCAGTTTCTTTCCATGTGCTACTCACTCAACCCCCTCCCCCTCGCCAGCCGCTTTGCTACCCACCCTCTAAGTGAACCAGTCTAACCAGTTGATGATGCGTCCAGGCTGCTTTGTTTTGCGCCCCCATCTGTTCAAGGTCGACCGGTTTTCCCAACCCCCCTTTCACCCTCAACCAGTCGCAACTATTTATCAATAGTCTACTTACACAGAAGGATATTTTGGAACAAGTCAATTACTGCACTGAAAATTGTTGGATTGGAAAAGAAAATATCTTGTCAAACTTTTTGCGTCATGATATTTTAAATATGTATCATCTATACAGAGAAAATGTGGGTTGGGGAAAAGACAGTACAGAGCATCAAAGACGCCATTCTAGACAAGCCTATTTCAGTGCTAATAGTGCATGACCAATCCATTCCAATCCCTCCTCCAAAGTGGCATACATGTTTTTCATCAAATTATGGTTTCTGGGGGCTATTACAATGTGTTTTATAACCAATTTAATATCACCACAAAATCGCGAAATCCCTCTTCCAGAAAAAACACAAAAAACGAAATTGATGATTTTAAAAACGAATTTTAAGAAATAAAATCACCATTTAAAACTGGCTCTACATTACTAATACTCTTGTTATTGTAATAATACTCTTGTTGCTTCAAATCAACTTTCAACTTTCATTTAACATTTTTGCAAATTTTTTGTCTTTTCTGGGTTAGTAAATAAGCGAAGTTGTACCCCATCTCTATCAGTGCTGTATTTGAAATGAAGAGATAGTACATGCTATTAACTATACCCAACTCAAATACTTTTTTTCCGCCGAGTATGAAATCGAGACTGAAAAATCTGGACTTATTGACAACTCCGCTCACTAGTACACAGAAGTCTAGAATACTGTTGAGAATATTGGAATGAATGATCTATAACAGAGATAATCAGAGATATAACAGAGATAATCAGAGATATAACAGAGATAATCAGAGATATAACAGAGTAATCAGTGTTTAATTTGGTGAAGGACAAGGGCGGACGCGTCCCCTCACTCTCTTTACAGTGTGGATGCCGTCCACCCACTTATTTCTCATGGAAGCAAAACTTGGCTTAAAATTGTGTAAAAATCGCTTAGAAAAGCACCAAATTTGTTCCTGAAATTCAAAATTTTCCTGGGGCTATGCGCCCTGGACCTGCATTGTGGTTGGGGGGCCCTCTCCCCAAACCCCCCCCATTGTTTTCTAAGAGAATGTGTAACCTGACAATCGCCGAGCATCCGCCTAAATTTTTTTTTTTTTTTAGCGAGTGTTTACAACATCTGTTGTGTCTTGCACCCCAACTGCAATGCCTCTCTATCCACCCATTGGTCCTCCAGCAGCTCTTTCTTCCTCATCGCCTCAACCACCTCTTCTTGCCATGCTCTCTCAGGACGACCACGCTTTCTTCTCCCGACTGGACTCCAGTCCCACATTCTCTGAGATTCTAAAAAAGAAGAGCTCTGCTTGCTTTGCCCTAAAAATTGTAAGGCAAACAACTAATATAAAAACAGCAAAAATTGCCTACTACGCAAATTTTGAATCCCACATCCGATACGCAATTGAACAATGGGGAAACTCAAGCCAAACACGAAAAATGTTTACACTTCAAAAGCAAGCAGAAAGAACAATTTAAGGCCTTAAAAGTAAAAAAGTTTCCTTCATCAAGCCACACTGCAAACCCCAATTTTTTAAACACAAAATCCTAACAGTACACAGCATATACGTAGAGCCAGTTTTAAATGGTGATGCGCGAATTCGCGAATTGTTCTGATTGCACTATTTTCTTCTACTAAAATCCATTTCATTGTGTATAGATCCCAAATCTACCATTTTTACATCGCGAAAAAAAACGAAATCCAACCCTGATCGCGATATTCAACATTTTCCGCGAAATGACCACGAAATAAAGGTTTTCTATTAAAATTACTGCTTTTATCCCCCCAACAGGTCACACAACAACAAATGAAACCAGTTTCTTTCCATGTGCTACTCACTCGACCCCCTCCCCCTCGCCAGACACTTTGCTACCCACCCTCAAAGTGAACCAGACCAGTCTAACCAGTTGATGATGCCTCCAGACTGCTTTGTTTTGCGCCCCCATCTGTTCAAGGTCGACCGGTTTTCCCAACCCCCCTTCCACCCTCAACCAGTTGCAACTATTTATCAATAGTCTACTTACACAGAAGGATATTTTGGAACAATTACTGCACTGAAAATTGTTGGATTGGAAAGAAAATATCTTGTCAAACTATACATTTTGCGTCATGAAATTTTAAATATGTATCATCTATACAGAGAAAATGTGGGTTGGGGAAAAGACAGTACAGAGCATTAAAGACGCCATTCTAGACAAGCCTATTTCAGTGCTAATAGTGCATGACCAATCCATTCCAATCCCTCCTCCAAAGTGGCATACATGTTTTTCATCAAATTATTGTTTCTGGGGGCTATTACAATGTGTTTTATAACCAATTTAATATCACCACAAAATCGCGAAATCCCTCTTCCAGAAAAAACACAAAAAACGAAATTGATGATTTTAAAAACGAATTTTAAGAAATAAAATCACCATTTAAAACTGGCTCTACATATACATATACGAATGCACACTCATTACTAAAAAGAACATTCAACAACACGCACTCAACGAAGACATACACTCACACGACACAAGAACAAAAACACACATTCACACTTCAAATCATAGAACAAAATAAACACAAAAAAACTCGAGTTATATAAAATGTAAACTTTACAATAAACTACCTGAGAACATAAAAAATGTAACTGACATTGATAGTTTTAAGTATTTACTATTTACTCAAAACATTTCTAGTTAATAAAGCATATTACTCTTTAGATGAATACATGAATGATTGAATGAATGAATGAAACTAGGGGTGTGCGAGTACTCGAAATTTCGAGTTCGAGTCGAGTTTGGGGGGTGAATCGAGTCAAAAAGGGTTAAACTCGACTTTTTCGAGTTCTAAATTTTTTTTTTTTTTTTTTTTTTTTTTTTTTTTTTTTTTTTTTTTTTTTTTTTTTTTTGAAGACAATATCTATCCTGCCTACATCCTTAACAGACCCCTACATACTTCTTCCATCAATAATCCACTCCTCAACTCACAAGAACACATGAATTTCTGTTAAAATGTTTCACAATGAAATAATAACGAAGCATTGTTGGATGAAATTGTTGAGATTTGGGAAATATGATATTCCTGCTGATAAAGTGACATAACTCAACTGCAGGTTTAAGTGCTTCTGACAATACTTCGTGGAATGCAAAAACCCAGAATTCTTGGCCTAAGGATGTTCTAGGGTCTTTGGCCTTTACATTCTATGTAGTGCCTAGTACCTAGTAGTATTTCTAGTTGCAGATAACATGGATTTTTTCCCCCAAAATACAGTAGCTGTTAAAGCTTAGATCTTTACTTGTCATTCCAAGCTACAAATTTCTAGTAGCAGCACTTCAAATCCCAGTAGTATGAGAATCAAAATTATTTACCTATACACATCTTATCTTATAATAAGAAATTACATGAATTAGCAGCCCTACAATGTATAGATGATGTATGATTAATGTAAATATTTCTATTCATTTTGTGATGGTTGAATAATAATTTTATGACCTAATAGTACATAGGTGAACATTTGCTGAACATGACTCGAACTCGACTCGAAAAACTCGATTTATCTCACTGACTCGACTCGAACTCGACTCGACCTTAAAATATCAAACTCGCACAGCCCTAAATGAAACCATATACTGAGAATAAATGAATTACTTTTTAATATATACACAACTATACTTTATTATGGTAAAATTAGATTATAATAAAATTCCATACACCCTAGACAAAGCATATTTACGCTTAAGGGTCACTGACAATGCTTGTATACATTACTTGTAATGTTGAAATTGAAATAAACTTACTGAGGCCACCTGTCGGGATCCATCCGTCGCATATGTCCATACCACAACAACATCTTCTTTTCAATATCATCGAGTACTGTTTTTGTCACTTCCATTTATTACTTCACGCCCACATATTACTTTACAATTTAACCACTGGGAGTAAATACTAATTGTCTACTTTCTTCCATCCTACAGGTAAAGTGGAGAGTGTTGGGCGGTACGGCCAAGCATCGGGTTCAAAGGTGGCCTCTCTGTATCACACAATCAGCGGCAAGGTACTTTGCTCTCGAGAGAATGCGTCGGAGGATGCATCTGGACCTCATCTGCCTCCGCCGCCGCCTCCAGTAGGCATGGGCCAGCGCAGTCAAGTTGGCTGCATAGACGTGCGGGAGCGTCTGGAGACGCACCTCAAGGATAAAATCGCAACGGCCAAGTACAGGAAGCGTCAGAACTCCATGGGGGATCAGATGGAAGTCACCAGTCCTGGAGAAGGTACAAATAATACAAACTTACATGGCAAGTTGATTTAAAGATTCTTGTAACCCTCTTCACACTTCTCAAGAAGTTGATCTCTGCTGCCTGTTGCTGGTTCATTTCCTTTCCACCTGCTGACCACGTCACTGCCCTGTACATTAGGATAGGCAGGCAATACATATTGCTTGCTTGTACATTATCGTCTTGCAAACTTCCGGAAACTTCTCATTCCACAGCAACTTCCTCACTGCCTGATAAAAATTTGCACCCATGTGGCTATGCTTGTGTGTGGGAAATAACAAAAGTACTAATAAAGTTAGTCAACAGAATCAATATAATAAAGTGTAGCAGCTGAGATGGGAAAATACAAAATATTAAAAGAAGACGGATATAGTGTATTCAATTAATTGAAGGTGGAAAATTAGTAGAAAATTAGGTAGAAAAAGAGGCGGCATATGCAATTCTAAACCAAGCTATGTACAAAAGGAACATAACTAACAGGGTACCATGTGTAGGTGTAACCCGTCAGGCTGTGCGCGCCATGATCCATCGAGAGCAATGCAACACGGCCGCCAGTACGCCAACGTCTCCGCAACGCAGACGCATGCAAGCTGACGACGCTCATCACATCCGCATCTATCCAGCTTCCGACACCGAGGACAGCGTCTTCTACTCCGAGAACTCACACCGCGGCTACACACACCATGGCAAGAGTGAGTTCAAACCTTGAGCGGGGACTAACTATGGTATCTTTAAATTTTACACACATTTTGCAAACAAACACTAATTTCTAGAAGACTTTTACCATGGCAACACAATTTTACATGGAATACTGAACTTCTCATTAAGCAATTAAATTTGTCCATGGAAAGCAGTAAAATCCTCATATCTCATACCTTCCTTGAACTTGTATATCTAAAAATGTTAAAATAAAATACTTTAACTTAATCTGACACACGATAGAGTAGTTTTATTTTAAAAGTCTATAGCTGGCAAGGCAGCTTAATAAATCTGAAATATGTGTAGTCTGTATTATTTGAGATCTGTTACTTGAGTTGGGGCGGGATATTTGGGGTGCAAAGAAAAATTATTTTTAATTGTAATTTAATATGGTTAATATGGTCTATGTTTAAAGCTCATGACTAATGGGAGATTTGTTATGGAATAGTAACATAGTACTATTTCTATGTCAAAGCAGCAACCACATTAGTGTTATTTTCCACCCAACAGGTGGCATGTCAGAGAAGGCTCGAAAACAAAGCTCTTGTGAAAGTCTGACCTTGAGCACCGTCTCAGTGAACAGCCGCCGCAGTTCCGTGGACTTGGGCATTGGCGATCGGAAGACATTCGTCGTGGTGATCGGCACGAAGAATGCCAAGGCTCGGCTCATGCAGAAACAACGCTCGTGGGAGACATTCCCGCCGAAACGTCGCGAGGAGAAGTACCGTGACCCAGAGAGCTTCCGCGGCGGCTTTGACTTGCGAGGAAGCTCCGAGCCGGGTGAGGCCATGGGACTACGCATGGATGGACTCAAGAAGGCAGACAGTTTCGAGGGCCATGAAGAAGCGGTCAGAACTCTAGTGGCAGCTGTTCAAGAGACAAGGAATCAAATACAACATCAGCAGAGAAAGCAGAGTCAGTCGAAACCATCACAGCCAAATTAGTGATTAACCATACAACAGGTAATTACTAGTTCGTAATTAATTACTATGATTATTGCATAAGCAAATCTGCATTTGCCACATCTCAAGCTATGAATTTAGCTTTGACTACCAATTTCACTCAAAACTCCAAATTCTGATACACTATTTAATATTTATTTATCCACTTATGCAGCAAGCTGGATCATTAGATTCCTAATGATAAGCAACTTGGGAATTTTGCTAATTTGCACATCATTTAAGGGGGGGAAGAGTGTAACCTCATCTTCAATAGAAATCACTGTAACTTTAGGCATTCTTATAGACAATTTAATTCTACACCAATATATTGCAAATAAAACCTAGTATTGTGAACTAGTTAATGAGGTGAGCCCATGTTGTCTCCCCATGTTAGCATATGGTGGCCAAGTAAAGTCGTATTGACGGGCGCGGTTCTAGGATCAAAATTGTGGGTGGGAAGACGTAATATTGAGAAAACACGACCTGCGGGGATTTTTTAAAAATGGATGATCTTAGAAGCGTTTTTGAGTGTTTTCGGAATATATTATTTCCCTGCAACTGCAACTAAATTTAGAGACACCTTGTACACATTAAATATAAAACAGCTATCTTATCTAGCTTAGGGAGGAAAATACCCAACATTGGTTGTAGTACCTACTTTAAAATATAATTTGTAGTTTTTAGCCATATTTAGATTTAAGTTGTAAATTAATTTTTTAATACAGAATGATACTAATTACAAGAAGGAAGAGAAAATTCGGTGGGCCACGGCCCACCCAGCCACCCCCTAGAACCGCGCCTGCGTATTGATATATTTGAGCAGAAAACTTAATTTCTAGGAGACAGATGGACACACCTATCAGGAAAAAATTTTAAAACAATTATCAACTTGAGCTATTTTTAAATTTAGACACCAAAATCTAGATAATTTTCCTATGGGTACCTCCTGAATGAAACATTTCCTCTATGTTGACGACATAAAATTGCAAACTGAAACTCTGTAAGTCGAGAGTTGCAAGTTACAGGACATTTTATGAATCTTTCATATTTAAATATAGGTGCCTCCACTCCAAGTTAAATGTTAGAAAAATTCATTGATAATACATTTTATCAATAAAACATATTTTCGGGGATGAGCTTTCGATGTTCCCCCATAAGTTGCATATGACTGAGACATAGAGCATTTATGTGCTCTATTCTATGTCTCACTCAGAACTCCTTTTTCTACATATCTATTATCTACCTTCTGCCCTAATAATTTCACGACAATATTACCTATTGTCAGCACTATGTTGATGATATGATATGTGATATGAATCTCTCTTGTATTTTCAGAAATCAACATGATTCCTGCCTCAACTCAGTTTCAAGGATAAGTTGAGTTACTGTCGGCATGAGGCTGAGTTGATACCGCTTTAGCATGGACTGGCCTCTCTCCGGCCATGCTAGACAGGTATGACAGATATAACTGAGCCTGACACCGGCCGTAAGGACCTAAGTGATTTACTTACCTATTGCAGACATTGAGAGGTGTTTCTTCAAGTAGGTAGCTCAATGATAACAGAGTATATTCCGTAACACTTGAATTATGTAGGTAGGTAGATACTGTAGCTTAGCTTATAAATGATTCAACATTCACTGCCATTGAAAATATTACAAAAAAAATACCTTTTATTCAAGTTTTTAAAAATTGAGTAGTGGGGTCTATTGTACAATCTCAAAATCAAATATATATGCGACAAGTAGGTGTATCTACTAAATTTACTACCTACTTGAAAGGAAGTTTACATAATTACCGATTACCTATTAGGAGTTCAGGGGCCCTATTCTAGAACTTTTAAATTCCCAATTCTGATGGAATTCGATTCAGTGCAATGTTAATCCTTATGGTAGTGACCGGATTCCATCAGAATTGAATTGGGAAAACGTTCTAGAATAGGCCTCCAGCTCTTTTGTTCTCCTAATTCGTAATCCAAAATAATTTATGTATAGGTACTCAAAGAGTGTTTCTCAGAAAATGAATTACAAAATTCTAGTCAAATATTTCTGGCACACACAGTGCTCCCTAGTTGTATGTATCAGCATCGAATAGAAAATTCATCTCTTGATAATCAATTTCAAGTTGCACATTTTTAGTAAAGCCTCCATGACTGTAAATCAGGCAAGGGTCATCCGATGAGATTCCTCGGAAAGGCTGTGAACCATTAAGTAGTCCAATTAATTATGAATTAAAGTTGTACAATGTAATTAATGGTGTATCAACCAAATTTAATTGTGATGTTTTATACACCAATCATACACATTTAGTTGAAATCTACACTTTTATTGTTTATTTATACTTTCTACTTGTTAAAGTTATTGTAAGTTATTATGTACTACTTAATCAATGTTACCAAGTACCAACCAACTGTCAAGTAGATGAAAAATTTCTTGTGGGACTGGTTATATCTCTTATGTAGCTGCAATAAATTTACAGTAAAAGTTAAGTGTTTTGTATTATGTAATGTTATTTTATGTATCCAGCTAAGCTTGATGGTATTAAACGAAGGTTTTATCGGGCATGTAAGTCCATCATTTTTCGGTACAGCTCATAATGGATCCTTTTTGCACAATGGTGAATAACAGTTGTTGGGAATGGAGCCCGTAGCTTTCTAGGAAGTAAAGAGATGTGGCGAATGATCTTTTTCCGTCCTCTGTTGCCAAATATTTGCTGAATATGGAAGCAAGGCTGGACAATTTTTTCCTCTTATGTGATGACTGATTTCTTGAAAGCAGATGCTTGTCGCCCAGGCATCACTGCAACAATCGTTCCCTTTCTCCATATACCTGATTCATTACTAAATCAGAGATTCAGAATGGAAACCTGCAAAATGGCTATAGTGATCAATGCTGGACTGGACCATTAGATTTAATATTATGTTAAACAACTCTTCATCTGGTTTTATATGAACCAACATTATATTATTTTATTTTTATTAAACTTGAAACTAAAATTATTTCGGCTCAGTATTTAGTATTTACCTATATCTTCCAAGTCGGTTTATCAGGTTTAATTCACGTTCAGATGTACGTATTTACTTAGTAATTTACTAAATTACTAAATCTAGCAAGATTTGAATAATTATTTTTTGTTCATAAGAAGAACCAGTTCATTCATATATCATAATATCGTAATTATTTAAGCAATTGCTCAAAAACTTTGTACATGGGCAACAGAATAGGGCCTACGATTTTTGAAGTAGACAAATCAGGTTTAATGCCAATACCAATTTAATTGGGACACCACTATGCAAAATAGAAAAAGAAGAGGTGTACAAAATCTTTCATGAAAATAAATGAATTCTCTTCAATAAAAGACCATAATTAGAATTTTACAAATTGATTCTATTTATCGCCAATTGGTACCTAATAAATACCTAGTAAATAATGGTGTGTTTGTGTGTGTATCATGATACGATTATGTTATAAACTTTCCCCAAATAATAAGTTAAGTTGCTAGGTAGTGGGTACCCAATATTTTGATTTCTTGAAATGCTGTTTTATTTCTTCTAATTGTGTTGTGTGCTAATAGGCTGTGCAAATGTTATGGGGCTGTATGACTACATTTAATAATAATTATTTTCCTCTTGCCATCTTTTATCAGTTCAGGGAGTGGGGTGGTCCCAACATGGTCCCAACCCCCCTAACATGGTGGTCCCAACCCCCCAACATGGTCCCAACATCGTTCTCAAGGCTTTTTTGTTAGGAGCCGACCTGCTCGGTCTGACATTCCTCCTCTTCCTCCTGCATCTTCCAACTCTTCACTGTCTTCCATGACATACTTCATTGATCCATTGGATTATCTGCCTTTCTGCACACTCGTCTTATTTTTTACTGAATTTTTAAGTTTCAATTGGATTAAATAATCACTTGCAGAGTTGATCGTTCCAAACTGGGAAAATCATTTTGAAAATTTGTTCATGTTTCAAATTAAATTATACATTGTACATTCCATAGTCACACTATATCAACCAACTGAAATTTCTGCAGGACTATACAATTAATTATTATGTGATGAGGAAAATGTTCTGTGCAACTGATTGATAAGCGAGCGACGGTTTGCGCAACATCTCGAAACGAAGATATAGGTACAATATATTTTATTAACTATTTGACTGGCAGTTCACAAGGAAATTTAACGCCATTTTGAATCATTAAAACATTGGATTTTAGAAGATATATCTACATATTTCACACATGAAATTGTGTAATATTTCTAGGGGCTGGAACCACAAAAATATGATCTGCTAACATGTACTACCTTTGTATTATCTTTCATTTTACATGGTGTTTTTGGTATTGACTATTGAGTCAAAAGATAATACATAGGTAGTACCTACTAATGGGCTTCCACGCTGCCATTTGCTCTCACTACTCAGCGCTAGGGAGAATTGTTCCTTTTTCCTTCCACGCATGCGTCTGTACAAAATGACAGATAGATGACAGCTCACTTTAAACTTCTTGCATGTGAAATATAATGCCAAACTGTTGTGTTTGGAGTGAAGGTAATTGTTTTCAAATGTAATACATACTTATTAAATGAAGAAATAGTTTCAACTACTTACTTTTTATACTGGAAGGTCACTTTATGTAACAACTTCATTTGTTTTCACTTCAGACAAATCAACAAACATTTGACTGTTGCCATAGCAACCAGGAACGATTCTCCAAGGCGCGCTCTATTCAAAGCTTGAAGTTTTGAAGCCCATTAGCAAATGAACTTTTTGTGAATTCAGTAGTAACTACCAGAAAACTAGACAATGCTTTTAGATTTTAGAAATCCACATTAAAATCATAGATTTAAGGGCGGTCATATATTTTTTCCCGCCAAAAGTAGTTTTGGAGCGGTTTTATTAAAGGGAAATTCGAAATATAAATTGCCATATTTGGCAATCAGTTATGAATATTGAAAAAGCAAGAAAGACATGACATGTATTGAGCCTTTATCTACATTTTCATCGCTTGCTGTCATAACTTTGCTCCTACTATGTGGTCAGCATTAGTCGGGCACGAAAACGCTCCGTTTCTCGACTGTTTTTTGTCATCGCTCAAATGAAGCGTTTTCGTGCCTGACCAATGCTGACCACATAGTAGGAGCAAAGTTATGACAGTAAGCGATGAAAATGTAGATAAAGGTTCAATACATGTCATGTCTTTCTTGCTTTTTCGATATTCATAACCGTTTGCCAAAAATAGCAATTTATATTTCGAATTTCCCTCTAAAACCACTCCAAAAATACTTTTGGCGGGAAAAAATATATGACCGGCCTTAACAGACTAATACGCCTTTTGGGGTAATTTTCTTAGAAAATTTGATTTTTTTACCTTATCGTTCTTAGATTTTTGTAGGTACCTAGATGAGGATCGCCCTCCTATCCCTAAATACACCTTCAGTTGCTATCTCATTTATGAAATATGGTTTTACTTATTCCCTCAGCTAGGTGAATGTTAATAAATACCAACTGCAATGTGAAAAGATTTTCACATTGCAGTTGGTATTTACTATGTATCTCATTTACTTTGCACACTTGAACTCGGTTAACTAAGAACTTACGCCGTCAAATGTACCTAACAGAGTTCTAGGAACTAGCTATCTTTTAACATTGTTAAATCTGACTTCCATGCGTGAATCTTGTCAATGTGAAAGCTTGCAAGTCAAATTTAAAGAGAGCCAAGTTCCTGGATCTTAAAATTACAGACCAATTTTGTTGAAAATAAGTCTTCAGTTCCATTTTTTAGAGAGATTAATTCAAAAGAACACCCGCACTCCTGAACTGCATATTAAAAATTGACATGAACTTTAATTTCAAATTATCTATCCGTTTTCGTATGATACCTAGGTACTACAGTACTACTTATAACTTGATGGTATTGTTCAAATATTAAATTGGTTTATTATTCAGGAGCGTTACCTAAGCCTTAGCCTAAGCCTTTAATCAAAGTTTCTATGGATTTATTTGCCATTGAATATACTTTCAATTGTATAGGTAGTTGTAATATTCTCATCGATAGATATTAATTGATAGAAAAAGATGTTGCGCAACAGTGATTGGATAGACTATTAGTATTACGTATACCTTTACCTTAGCCTTTACCAATGAGTAGAAGTGTTTATTATGTACTACTCAAAAGTTCTACCACTTGCGTACCTACACTGTTCATTTAAATACGTCGTTAAAGATAACATGTCAAGAGTAATTGACGCAATTTTTGCAGCAGCAGCAGCAAAACTTATTCAGCTATTTGTTAAACTGCTATGTCATCACATTTATTTGTTAATGAACGTTAAATAAATGCTTCGAAATATAAATAACCCTTGTTGAAACGTGTGTACAGAGTGTAGGCAACAGCGGCACACAGATGCTGTACTGGCTGCCTATAATGCAGGCGCTTTTAAGTTCATTTCTGTCTGATATTGTTGCTTTAAATTGACTGCGATGAGCGAGATGCATGTTGTTGATGTTGTTGTTGTTGTTGTTGTTGTGTCTCAAGGGAAATGTAGTGCAAATAATATCCCCGACCAGGAATTAGCAACAACTCCTTTTATTCATCTTGAAATGGTTCAATCTTCGCAAGTATACTTGAAGTCAATAAATAAGATAACTTGTTGATGGAATAATATAACTTTAACATATAGTTATGAACTTTCATGTTTTAGAAACCAACAATAGTTTATAGAAAGAAATGTTAATTATAGTAACTACCTACTGCAGTCAACAGACGCTGTATAGATATACCAGATTGTGTAGAACCATTATAACCTGACATAAGGGGATTATATAGCAAGTGGCGAAAATAGAATTATATCATAACAAATATAATGTTCAAATGGATGAAGAAAATGTAATTTTTTAAAATTTTGTGAAATCATAGGCATCAGGACAAATCGTAAAATTTTACATTCTATATATCTCTACAATATTTCGTGGATAAGTGTGCATACATACGCCACTACCATAGACCGCATAAATGCGCGCCATCTGTTCTGTGAAGGCAACCACATAAGCCACATATTATCTTCTTCCATTTGTACATACTCTTAGTGACCAAACATGTCACCTAACAAATAATTTTGGTATATTATCTTCATTTTTCACAATACAAAGAACGGATATAGAAACGGAGCTGAAATTAGTCACGTGTTATGTGATCCCATTAACTGCCCCTCATGCAAGATATTGTGTAAATACGACCAGTAATACTTTTCATTTCCATCCTACAACTCTACAATATAATGCCCAATGAAATGCCTCTTATTGCCTAAAATGGTGGTAAGATAGTATCTACATTTTAAGTGTATAACTCTGTACCTCAGAGGTAGAATAGAAGGGCGGAAGTCCATCACAGTACAGTGATTCATGAGATGAGCTTATAAACCATTATTTCTAGATTCATTTAAACATAATTGTAATGGTGACACAATAGATACATTGTGTAAAGCCCCATTTACACGGTGCAATTTCTTGAACAACTTCTGTGCTACAAAAGTTCTGCACATGTGCAGAGTCACTTTTTCATCTCAAAAGTGACACTGCGCACGAGCAGAACCACTGTGGCACAGAAGTTGTTCAAGAAATTGCACCGTGTAAATGGGGCTTAAGAGAATACTGTGTCTTTTGACTTTATTGAGCTTGATTACATCATTGCAAAATTGTGCAACGCAAAATGGAGAAAATGGACTTCAGCCCTTCTACCTCTGAATTATGGAACTTATTTCAATACGTTTATTCAAATTTCCTAATGTACTTATTTACAAATAAGCTTGTTCATTCGATAGGCTATGCTATATTCATAATGCATTTATTTAATTTTTAAACATTTTGTATTATTGTCGATCCAAGATTTTTCAATTATCTTATTTACCATCAAAAGAGCCTTCAAGAGCAAGCATAGAAGAGTTCATTATTTTGTGTTTGATTATGAAAATAATGTGGCATAAGTAGAAACATTAAAAATATTGATCCATTCCCTGTTACGTATGTTATTCGCTGCATTTATTTAAAAGGATACTAAGGGTTAAATAATGTTAAATAGATATAATACTATTATACATGGAGTTAGCAGTTAATATAGAACAATCAATCTTGTTTATGTAATGGGCTTGTTATTAAACTTAATGTTACAACAATCAAAAGAGTGCAAATTAATATTACTGAGCTTAGTGTAGTCACTCCCCTCTGCCCATCACATAATACCTATGCTAGTATTATTTAGCTCAAAAACCCGACGACATCAGATCTGAGACGAACGTATACACTAGCGAACCTGAATTCTCGCAATCTTACATAACTAACCCAATGTTTGGACAGTAGGTTGTACTTAGTATTTGTAACGGTATGTTTGGCGAAACATTTTGAACAAACTGAAACGCCTCATCCCGTGATAGACTTTTGGGTTTGGCAAACGAATGTTAAAAAATAATGCGGCTTGTCTGGAACGGTAATGCATTTCATTTCATTTCATTTCATTTATTTATTTAATTGTCAGTTACAATTTACATTGTTTTAACAATAGTTATAGTAAGTGTAAATAATTAAAATACTCTCATCCTTAAAATCCAGTCTTGAGAAATATAATATAAGAGAAATATAATATGAAATAGAATTACATTTGTCAATAGTAACTCTAATCTTATTCTTAACTTTATTCATCCATATATTCCTGTACACTATAAAACGATTTATCAATAAGGTAATCTTTAAGGTTATTATAAAATATACTTGTATTCTTCATCTCTTTAATTTTGTTGGGAAGTTTATTGAAAAGATTTATTGCTGCTGCACTAGGCGCTCTGCTTGAAATTTGAAGCCTTCTCGATTCCACATGAATATCATTTTTTCTCCTTGTGTTATGTGTATGTACACATTCGTTCGTTTTATTTAATGCCCCATTTTGCATGGCCATCATTATAGTTGTGTGTATATAGATTCCTGGTACGGTCATAATTCCTAATTCCTTAAACATAATTTTACATGAATCCATATTTTTAAGTTCTAAAATAATCCTAACTGCCCTTTTTTGAAGAATTAATATCCGGTCGATATTTTTCTTAGAACTATTTCCCCATACACAAATGCCGTATCTTATGTGGGATTCTATTATTGCAAAGTACGCTAACATAACTAATTCTTTATTGTGGTGTAGTGAGAGGTTTCGTAGCACAAATAGACCTGAAGATATTTTTTTTGCTATACTATCGACATGAGAATTCCAGTCTAAGTGTTGATCAATAATTGTACCTAGGAATGGGAAATTACACACTTGCTCAAGTTGGGTGCAATTCAGCAGAACATTTATATCTTCTCGTGGCTTATGGCCCAGATTGTACACCATATATTTTGTTTTGCTTTCGTTAATTATAAGATTATTTTGCTTGAACCACTGGATTACTCTGTTTACCTGTATGTAAGTATTTATTTCCAAAGTTTCCTTGTCTTTATGAGCAAAACTTAGAGTGGAGTCATCTGCAAACAATATCAAGTTGCCTTCGGTGACAACATCCGCAAGCAATCAATGCAATCAAAATGCAATCAATTTAGAAATTATACATTAAACATTTTTAATGATTGAATTGTACGAGATAGAGGGACATAAAATAGTGTTTGAACAAACGGGATTTTAATAGATCAGTTAATAATGTTCGCATAAATAATGGTTCTGTAAAACTAAATTATGGAGCAACGAAACAGAAGGAAACATTAGTGTTTGCTGATTATCTGCATTTCGCTTTCTTACAAAAAGGATTGAGATCTACAACCTAGGTAAGGCCAAGATACATTTTTTAAAGATTTTCTAATTATTACGTATAAATGTGAATTTATTTCGCCCATTACATATGCATGTAATCATATGCATATATGATCGCCCATTTATTTCGCCCATTATTTTATTTTTTTGCCCCATTACATCGCAATCGAAAGAAAATGTATTGAAGATTTTTTTAAAACATATGTAATAAAGCTCAAACATATTTTTATAAGACTTGGCCATTCTATTGCATCGCCGATGTCGAAACTACTCATTTGTTTTAAAAAAAACAGCAGGATATGATTTTCGTAAAAATGTAATATTTATTGGTTTTCGCTACAGAGACGGTTTGCCAAAAATGTTTTTCTCCAAAAATGTTAAGCAAATGTAGCGTTTTTGCAAAACGCGCCGTAAACCTCGTAGGACTTGATCAACACTGATGGTCCATCTCCAAAGCATAGGAATCGAAAATACATATTATACCATTGACGAACGCTATTCTTGAGCGTTTGTCAATGATTTGACAATGTAAAACTAAAAATGCATGTGGTGCGGATAATTTAGATTGACAAAAATCATTAATTATTATTATTATTTTTTATAATGTAGATTTTAGATACGATTGATTCGAGATGACAAATAAGACCATAGGTACAATAACGTATGCTAGCGAATGTGAGGTGGAAGAGTTAATAATTTCTTCACGAAGCAGGTGCTGTTGAAAGTGGAAAGACCCTGAACAAATCACCTGCCCAAGCGTCTTGTTTTCGGAATTGAGTTCAATTTAATAAAGGCTGGGTCAATTCTGCAAGGAAGGAATAGGCCAAGCAACGAAGCATTTAACCCGGGACAAATTGCAAGATTTGTCTTTTTCATCAGACCTTATTCAGAAAAATTCGCTGATTACAACAAAAAAAAGTTTTACACAGAGATGTGAAGGGAAATTGCCCAAAATTACGTGTAAAGTTCAAACTTTGAGAACATAAAATTTTTTTTTTAAGAAGCACAGGACACATTTTGATATTTGTTTTCAATAAAAAGTATGTGTTATATTAGGATACAATAGTCGAAAAAAAATTGGGTGATAATATTAATTATTTTTGGATTTATTCAATGATTTCATAAAATGACGTCATTTAAATAATTAGTCGTAGTGACGTAACTAAACGAGCTAGAATAAATGTTTTTACGGGAAAATGTTGGTAATAAAGCCTTATATTTTTGGTATGAATATGATCAAAAGTTCACCACGCATCTACTAATTGTTGTCAAACAAAATTTTGATCAAATTATATGAAAAATTAAACATCAAAATAACGCAATTATTGGCATAACGGCGGAACTGTTTGATCAGGAAATGTTGTCCCTTATAGAATTTTGGTGCCTGATAAAACCTAGAGCAGAGAGAGATTTGGGACGCCATTTTGAAACCGGAAGTTGCATCATCTTAAAAACGGCTGAACCGATAATAACGGAACTGGTGGCAATCGACTCCAACGGTCATATGACAGAACAGATCAATAGTAAAACCAGAAATTACCAATAACAAATACCGGAAATGACGTCACAAATATTCAAAATTCTTCTAAAACCCCCTATTTAACAATAAGTACATTAAATAAATACATAAATGCATATCTTTATGAATTTAATTGTAAAAGTCGCTATTTATAATGATAAAATAATAAGTTTTAACATGGTTATATCATGGTAATAAAAATATTGGTACCTAGTTATAATGCTGTACCAACATAAAATTATGCCGGCATAAGGCTTAAAACCTGTTCTAATTCCAGACACAGAGTGGTATCCACTTAATTAATTGGTATTTGATTTCATTCCAATACGTTTCCTTTTGGCTGGAAGTTAAAGACCCTGATTTCTTTATTAGTTTCTAAGTATTCCTATTATTCACTTTTTCTGTTTGTATATCAACTGTGATTGTAAATCTATGTACATGTGTGAATAAAGATTTTATAAAAAAAAACGTTTCCGAGCTATGGAATCACTTCCGGTTCCCAAAATGGCGACTGAAAACAATGCCACATAGATTTTTTTTTAAATAAATTCATATATTACATTATAACAAACCAGAATAATGTATTTATTGTTGAACAGGGGGTTTAGAAGAATTTTGAATACTTGTGACGTCATTTCCGGTATTTGTTATTGGTAATTTCTGGTTTTACTATTGATCTGTTTTGTCATATGACCGTTGACCGTGGTGAACTTTTGATCATATTCATACCAAAAATATAAGGCTTTATTACCAACATTTTCCCGTAAAAACATTTATTCTAGCTCGTTTAGTTACGTCACTACGACTAATTATTTAAATGACGTCATTTTATGAAATCATTGAATAAATCCAAAAATAATTAATATTATCACCCAATTTTTTTTCGAGTATTGTATCCTAATATAATACATACTTTTTATTGAAAACAAATATGAAAATGTGTTCAGTGATTCTAAAAAAAATATTTTATGTTCTCAAAATTTGAACTTTACACGTAATTTTGGACAATTTCCCTTCACATCTCTGCGTAAAACTTTTTTTTGTTGTAATCAGCGAATTTTTCTGAATAAGGTCTGATGAAAAAGACAAATCTTGCAATTTGTCCCGGGTTCGGCCTGTTTTTAGCCTTCGTTGCTTGGCCTAGAAGAATATTATATACCTTTAAGTTATACTTTGATTTGGGGAATTGATATAACTGATATGATATGGCGAAATACGAAATTCTGATAATATGCAAAAACTTTGACATTCGAAGTTTATTCATCATTTATAAAAAGAGTCAGTAGGTATGCACAATTCAATCTTTATCTCAAATAAAATACAATCACACGTGTTTCCGAGTTAAATTCAACGATTCAATTACTATCGTACATTTATCACTATAATATTATGCATTTAAATCTAATAAATAAATTAGTTAAAAAACCTTCATTCTGTTGAAATTACATGCTATTAATACGATATATTGTATTGATTTAAAAATGCTAATTTTTATTTTGTTGGTGCGCTTCCTCATCGAACAATTATTTTGGGAAGAAGAAGGAAAGGAAGCGTGGATTAATTGTTTATTAAATATACGAATATGTTTCCAATAAAATGTAGAGAAATTCCTTCGTTTTTGCCCTAGTAAGGAGTGGCATGAATTTAAACCTGCCTTCAGGCAAATTTACCTGAAAACCTTGAATACAAATTACGAAGATTTTTCTCGGAATTACGTAGAACAATGTTGATAATTAAAATGAAGGAATACTTCTACGAATTAAACCAATTATACATAACTATTGAGAGATCCAATATATTATATTATGACGTGATCAATTCTTCGGTAGCAGTACATTATTTTCGATTATTTGTGATTGTCGGTCAATAGTGACGTCACAATCACTTTGCGCAGGTGTGAGGGTGTTGCATAGATTTTCACAATGAGCACAGTAAATCTTACGGTACCGCAGATGATACCCAGCATCTCTGACGAGCTGTTTCATGCGTTTCGCCGCGAGAGGTCACCACCAATGTTGTATTGCGCATGCTCAGATCTACTGGAAGCTGAGGAAGTCAGTGCTCTCTACAGGCAATATACAATCACTAACTCATCGAAAGTATTGGGGTGTTCGAAGTATGTGTTTATATCTGTAGAGTTGAGAAGTAGAAGTAATTTTTCCTGCATCCGGGACTACCTTGTCGCAAAGAAGCTGTTTTGCTTTATCTAATATTGAATGCCGCATGAAAGTCTGCGCTATTGAAATTTTCGGATTACCTGAGTTATAATTTTTCATTATTAAAAGTGTGTAAAGAACGTTATTAAATGATTTTGAAGCTGTTATATGTGACGGCTGCAATCGTCGGAATTGCTGTTACAACAGCTAGTGTCACGCCAGAACCGACGACAGATGGAGGTAAATCTCACCTTAATTACTGTTAACCCTTGATGACTACCAATATTTCTCCTTGATTTGATCCTTATTAATGGGTAATTCGTAGTAATTAGTTAAATGGCTGGTAAACGGTTAAAGAGTTGATATTTCTGTGCTGTTATTCTTCAGCAGTCGACCATTTTTATTTGTACAATGGGATGTCCATTTCACCATGACATTTCGGTTCGGGAGTGACTGCGATGGGATGTGCATGTACTACTCGGGAGCAAGTGAGAGAAGAGACTGAATGTAATCTAAATGATACGATTCTGTGAAAGTTCGTACAACTCGATGAGAACACAACACCTAATAACAATTGACCTGTTATCAATAAGGTCAACTTTACGTTCAATTAAATAACAATTTTATAATCACAAAGATACTACTAGTCATTTTTTATACCAAGCTGAAAATTCAACTCATTGTCACATTTTAAGCATCGCCCAAGAAGTTTTAAATAGGTTTACCTATTTGACCTATTTTTCTAGTTGATGTCAGATCAAAAACATTAGTTAGATATGGATAAAAAAAAATGTGTGTTGATAGTGTATTCGGGTGTGAAAATATATAAAAGTAACACATTTACTTACTTTACAAAAAAAAAGTAAGTAAAGTAGGTAGGTACTACCTACCTACCTAGTAGGTAGGAACCTACACAGATAGAACACACAGAATGTTAGTAGAATGCTTTTTTTAGGAAGTTGTACCTAATTCAACCCAAGTTGACCTACTAATTGTTTATGTTCTCTGTTCAATGCTAGTCTTGTGTTAATCCTGTTCCAACATGATAATTATATATATTTTTTATTTCCCTGCTGACAACTATTTCATTTATTATAATGTGATCAAGCAAATGAAAATTGTCAGCTTCTTGGGCATGATATAGAATACCTACTTTCTAAGGATGTCGGGGCCAATCGGGGCCCCGGATAGTCAACTAGGATAGTCTAGGATAGGATAGTTTGACTAGGATAGTCAAAAGCTCTAAAAACTTACATTATTCCCAGTCAAGTTACCTACTGGCAGTTTTCATTTAAATTCCTATAATGGATCCATTGTTTGGTTTCGAAGAGCAGGTGCATGAATGGAGTTTTAAGGAGTCTTGTTTACTCACACTCAGGAAATGCATAGATGGACACATATTCTTATAATAATTCCTACTAAATAACTAAGTACCTACATTCATGAAAATTTAAAAATGTAAATATTGCCCAGTTGTTCTGCAATAGTTGTTATTGCTTAATATTTTATGAGATAACTGGAATTTCCACTTTGAGTATGTATAGGTACCTCTATCCTTGACTAGTTAGATCTAATGGATATTCACGTTCTTAATTATGCTAATACAAGAAATTGGCTTAGTAGTGGTTTTAGCATTCCACTGGCTTCCATTGAATCTCATGATGTAAATCCAAAACCATGGTCTGATTTTTACTTTTCTTTTAGTCCCCCACTTGGACTTGGTGAGTCTGGATTCGGGCTACCATGGCTTGGTCAAGGAGAATGAAACACTCGTTGAGGTGACGCCAAAGATCCGGGCCGTTGGTGCCGATATCTGCAACTTCAGAATTGTCAACAAGCATCATGGAGAAGTGCCATTTCAGGTAGCTCTTCATACATGTTTCATTGTGGTAAAGAATCTTTGCTCAAGGTCGACCATACACCATTAGGTTGCTTACAGAGTGCATCTGAATTTTTACAGGAATCAAGTTCTTGAATATTGAGTAGGATTTACAGTAGTTAGCTGGATGCCAGATGCTTATTTTCAACTCTGCCATTTCGATAATAATTTTATTAATTGTATAAAAATGAGACTCAAAGTAGTCTAAACAAATAAAGGAAAGGCACATTGACAGAAAAAAATAAAGGAGGGAAGAAAAGAAGAAGGAAAAATACAGCTGCATTTCATAATGTGCAACATTTGACCATACTAATGGAGTTCCTATTCTATTTTCTCAGATTGTACTGAAGAAAGGTGGCGAGGCTGAGCTCCGTGCTCGCAAGGCATTGAATTGTGAGAAACGTAAGAACTACAAGTTTGACATTGCTGCCGTCAGCTGCAGTGGCCAAGTATCAGACAAGTGAGTCATTCATCTTTTCTTATCTGGATGGAACTCGCCCCAATACCAAACACCAGAGTTACATACCAAACACTATATGGGCTTACATCTATCAATATTTCAGATCATTTGCTTGGAGTTTGTAAGAGCAGCATTAGATAGTACAAAAATTATAATACTCATATTTTTGTACAGTCACAAGAGGAAGGTAATTTTAGGATTCTTCTAAGCCATACTTTCCAATTCAACTTTCAAGTTGACATGTTGTTTGTACAGCTGTTGTAGGTACAGGTGTTGTGTTGTACAGCTGTTGTACAGGTGTGCCCAATTGTTTCCTTATCATTATCCATCTTTGTCACTCCAGCTGCAGTTCCAGCTAGAACTTCCTCTCTGCAGTTTGTAATATAAAATAATTACCTAATAAAATAGAGTACAGTAATAAATAAAATATATTGTGCAGGGGAGTGGAGGGAGTGAATAGTGCAGCACTAGATAAAAAGCCCTTTGTTGTTTAATCGCTTAGTATGGGTGTAGTGGGTATTAAACATGTTTACACATGTTACCGGCTAGTACATAATTAGTTCAGATTCTTAATGAGTATTTTACTCTTCAAAGCATACATAGACCACCTTGTCATTTGAAACCTGTAATACAATTTATAAGCTACACCTATAAGCTGTACTTACCTAACTTGTCTTTTATATGAGTTCCCTTATTTAAACAGGCAGTATTTAGCTTTGAAAACATCAACATCAAACTGTTGTGGCCTCATTGAGTGTTGACTAAAGGAGAAATGTGAACTTTCAGTGCCACGGTTCATATCTCTGTGGTGGACATCAACGAGTATGCCCCTATGTTCCTTCCTCATTGAGTGTTGACTAAAGGAGAAATGTGAACTTTCAGTGCCACGGTTCATATCTCTGTGGTGGACATCAACGAGTATGCCCCTATGTTCCTTGAGCCATCTTACGTGTGCCAAGTGGACGAAGGACGTCTCTACGAAGAGATTGTGCGGATAGAGGCCTCTGACCGCGACTGCACACCCAAGTTTGGCGACGTCTGCAAGTATGAGATACTCACAAGCGATCAGCCGTTCACTGTCGATAATGAGGGTAGGTTTTGCAATCAATAACGTTTTTACTACTAGGTATGAAGTAGAAGTAAGTAATAGTGAAATTGAATTGAATTTGTAGGTACTTATTATTTTCGTGAGTGAACCACAGACCGAAGACTGCCACCAAGTCAATTCAATTCTGATAAGCGGGATGAAAATATCAATGTACAGTTTACACATGGTAGTGTGTTACAAATGTATTTACTATTTATACAGTTTCCAGTTGTTTACAAGTCTCTGTGCTAAAATTAGCATTTTAAAAATTTGGTTTGTTCCTTGCTTCAAAATTATGATGAAGTGTTTTGTATGGTTTCAAAAGATAAGGTAATTTCAGCTAATAAATGTGTCTCTCTTTGTTAGTACTACTTATTAGGCAAGATAATTAAAGTAAAATTAGCATTTCGATGTGCTTTATTGATCTGTTGCATTTTCATAGTACTACTTATTAGGTATACATCCAGATAGTTTTCATTAAGTTTTCTCAAATTCTCGGTGTTTACTTTCTGCTGTTCATTTTAAATTGCAATATTCCCTTTCTTGTGCTGGACAGCCATTGTAATTACAGTAATTACGATTATGTACATTGTGAAGACATGATTGTCTTGTTTTTGTCGTCATCAATTTGTCCATTTGATTGTGTTTTTGTTATTTAATAAACAATTGATTGGCTTAGGTGCCATCCGTAACACCGAACCCTTGGACTATGAACGCTCACACAATCACATCCTGTCGGTTGTTGCGTATGACTGCGGTATGAAACAATCAGCTCCGGTCATGGTCACGATCAAGGTCAACCGCATCTGTCGACTTGGTTGGAAAGGTAAGTTTTGTTTGGAGGGTGTGTATATGTATAGGAGAGGGGTTCCCTACCCCCAAGTGTCTGCAGACAGATCCCCCAGTGAATCTGGGTCCGTGCCACATAGGGTATGGACAGGGCCAGTTGTTTATAGTTTCCACGATAAACGCGAAATGTTTAGAAACATGAATTTTCTGTCATATCTTTACGTTTCATACACTCCTGATTCCAAATATAGTACCGTAGAATGGGGTGACTTTGGCCCACTTTTCAACTTCAGCTGTTCATATCTCTTGAAATATAGCCTTGATCATAATTTTTTTTTCATAGATATTACTTCTTAGTTAGATTTATAGAATAAGTTTGCTACTTAAATTTTTACATGCACCAATTTACCACAATTAATTAAAAAAGGGGTGGCCAAAGTCACCCCGCTGTTCGGGGTGACTTTGGCCCATGTCATATTTACATAGGAAATGGATAGAAAATGTCCATTGGGACTGAGTTGAAGCATGTGTAGTTATTAGAATAACACTAATATTATTTGATTTAAATTCATACATTTCATATTTTTTAAATATTTATGTAATATTTTTTTAATTAAAAATATTTTATTAGCTGGATAACTTTGGTCAACAATATATATAAATAAAAATTCAATATTAAAAATACAAATAATACAAATTAGGATAAATTCATATTTCATATTTTTTATGTAATATTTTTTTAATTTTAAATATTTTATTAGCTGAATAACTTTGATCAACAATATAAATAAATAAAAATTCAATATAAAAAATAAAAATATACAAATTAGGATAAATTCATATTTCATATATTTTTTATGTAATATTTGTGTACCTAATTTAAAATATTTTATTACCTGAATAACTTTGGTCAACATAAAAAAGTAAATTACTGTTAAATTTGTTATTTTAAGAATGAAAACTAAATTTTCCAAATTAATTTATTTTCAAATTATATTATTAACTCTACAGCCAGAGAAAAAGATACTGTGTGTCCAGTGGTTTGTTCTTAAAGAGTGCCAGCAACCTGCTAAGAAAGGTCAAAGGGTGGGCCAAAGTCACCCCAATTCTTAGAATTTGAAGAGGGGTGACTTTGGCCCACCCCCTTTCCCGCCAACTATTCAGGGTGGGACATGTGACTCAACCAAATATTTAGTAAAACAGTGTTGCCGGCCGGAAAAAAAATTTAAAAAAAATAGTGACGTCATTATATGGGAGTGGCAATAGGAAGTGCGGGAGCTTCAAAATTTCAAATTTTCTGCTTATCTTTTCAATATTTTTTTCTGGGATGGGTATGGAACTTTTAATTATTTTTTCTACTTAATACTGATTGCTAAGATGTCTAGATCTCAATACATATTTAATATGTATAATAATTTTTGTCTTAAGACATGTAAAAAAAATCGGAAACAATCCTACTGACTTTGGGCCAAAGTCACCCCACTGGGCTAAAGTCACCCCATTCTACGGTACCTTTTTCTCGCGAATTTTCGCGAAATTTGTGTTTTGACGCGATATTGACGAATTCTCGCGATTTTACGCGATTTTGTCCCAAACCTTAGTGTTTTGCAACATTTCCCGATTCCGAGTATATATTTTACGAAAATTTCCTCGATCTGTGTCAAAATTACCACGAAATTACCACAAAATTACCAGCCAAAGAGTGTATGGGGGTGCCAGTTTGTTGGCTGCTGAGCATGGAATGACGCATCTACATGACCTTGAACAGGGGTGCGCATGCGCACGCGCTGAGTCTCGCTAGTGAGAGGGGGTTAGTAGTATTGCGGCTCGCTCGCGCGTCATATTTCACACTTATTCTTACAAAAAAAAATTTTTCCCATTTCAGTTTCACCACCAATCGCGAAGATTAACATAATTATCACCACCAATTCACCACTTTCAGAATGTTGAAAACGAATTTTGTATTTTTTTATCACCACAAACAACTGGCTCTGGGTATGGACAAATTTAATTTATACCTCTACCTACTATGAATTTGGTGCATTTCTGGGGAAATTTTTGACTATGGTCATCCAAAACTATTCAAAATTGCAATAGCTATTTTTTAAACCTCTTAACACATCTGATTCTGTGCTTAATACTAGGGCTGTGCGGGTAGCATTTTTGGAGGTCGGGTCGGGTTCGAGTCTGGTAGTAAAAATACGTCGGGTATCGATCGGGTAATTTCGGGTATTTTTTATTTAAAAAAAAATCATTGTTAACTCTCTAGAGTAGTATTTAGTTTGATTTACCATGAACAAATGATGTAGAAGCCTTCCTACTGTTGTTGGTACCGTTGCTTGTACCATTTGTAGGTACCTGGTCTTGGACTATTACGTCGCAACAAATCATTGTCAAATACCTCGCCTTCCTCATCCCTATCCACAACAAACCGATTGGCACCGTCCGTTGCTTGTACCTGGTCTTGGACTATTACGTCGCAATAAATCATTGTCAACTACCTCGCCCTGCTCATCACTATCCATAACAAACCTATTCATTGCACCTTGGCCCTTTTACATAATTTAGAAACTCAACAACAAACTGTAAATTGGACGACGCACATATTTTCATCCATCAGTGTTTTCATCTCGTCAATTCCAAAATGGCGGACGACCGACTACACGGCGCAGGCGCTTAGCGCATGCCGCAGACTAGTGCAACCTAGCGGGAAAGAGAGCAACTACCTTCTGGAGACTTTTGGCAGCAGTTTCAAACCATGGATGATTACTTCAAACTACCCGAAAAAACCCGTTTTTCGAGTTTTATATTTTGTTTTCGAGTCGGGTTTCAACTACCCGTCCGAACCCGAAATTTCGGGTACCC
Organism: Leuctra nigra; assembly: GCA_934045905.1. Lineage (NCBI taxonomy): Eukaryota > Metazoa > Arthropoda > Insecta > Plecoptera > Leuctridae > Leuctra > Leuctra nigra. The sequence continues at coordinate 2,820,026 of OW203763.1, forward strand.
GCACAGCCCTACTCTTGCCTTGCCTTACCTTTTGCCTACAGCCTTACATTTGGAAAAAGTTAACTTTACCTAGGTACCTTATGAAGAAGTTGGTTTTTAAAGCCAATGAACCCAGCTTGATTGATTTATCTTGATGAACACTCCTAGTAGGACATGTAACATTCAGAGCAAGTCACTAATAACTCTAACTGGAGGTCTAATTGTGCTAAATGCATAATACAGTTAATCTGTTAAAAAAATCAACTTTTTTCTTACTGGTATACAGTCATACTCGTACTTGTATGAACTTTTTAAGCAAATATAATCTATAAAGAGTAAAGACCACTAAAAGCTTGTTAACTTCAGAAAGAACTATTATTGAGTGTAACATATGATTGCAGGAATTCCCGAACGGATTGACTATGCACCGGGCACAGGGCGTGAAGAGTTGTTCCCAGACGCCGAGCTCCAACTCTGTGATGTTCCGTGCAATGTACACTCGATCGAGACCAAGTTGAGTCTGGCCACATCGCACATCGGCAAGGGATGTGATCGAGATACTTACTCCGTGCAAAGTCAGCGCAAACTTTGTGGTGAGGAGACATAGAAAACCTCATCACATTACATTGTCATAATCACTTACAAATCACTTTCAATCACTCAAATCCCTGCTGATGTCCTGGACCTCATCAGTGCGATGTGTCTAATGTCCCTCCGTCCTACCGGGTAGCTCAGTTGGTAGAGCTCTCGCCTGGCAAGTGATAGGTCCCAGGTTCGAGCCCCGGTTCGGTCGGATATTTTTCACAATTCATATCCCTTCCTACCAATCACTCACAGTCACATATCATTAGTCATATTTGTTATTAGAACTCGAAATCACTAAAATTTGGAATCGCTTAAAGTGTTAATTTTTTCATGATTTTTCACTTAGGTACACTCGGCCAAACAAAACTTGAACGTTGACCAAATTTGAATGACTGCTGGTCCCCATAACCAATCAAAGCTTGTTGTTATCTTTGAAATGTGAGGTCACCTACTAGAGTGAGACAATGAGATCGCTTAGACTGACTTCTGATGGTGCGATCTTACATTTATCAGCCTATCAGATTTATTGAACGTTCAAGTTTTGTTTGGCCAAGTGTACCTACTATTAAGGTGGCTCAACCAATCGGGGCATGGCCTCAGATCTTCATAATTTTTTGTCTACTTATTGATAATCATGCCATACACCATCTTTCAAAAAATTAAACACTTTTCGTGTCTAGTTTCTGAGATATATTGAGTTTTCTTACCCATATTATCTTATGGGAACCAAGTAAAATTGTGTCAAATTTAGGCTAATACTAAGATCTAATTTTTTATGAATTCCCAACTTTAAACAAAAAACTTATTTTCTGGTAGATAATTGGATATTCTACTAGGAAAAAAATTGAGAACAATGCTGCTATTTTGTGTGCTATTTTAAAAGTTATAAACCAAAAACGAAATGATTTTTCTATACCTCCTGTGTTAAAGTTTTGTTCATTCTCGGAAGGCAATAAATAGACAGGTGTTACAAGTTAAAGGATATTTATTATTTTATGAGCCAAATGAGGGGTTCGATACTCATACGTTGATTTATGCGGATGATGTGGTGGTGTGGGGAGAAACTAGGGAGGAAGTTCAGTTAAAGATTAATAAGTGGAGTGAAGAGACGGAGAATATGGGTTTGAAAATTTAGCGAAGAGAAGAGCGAAGTAATGTCCATGGAAAAAAAGAAGTTTAAACAAGGTCATGCTAGGATCAAGCTTGGAGAGGGATGGTTGAAGGAGGTGGAAGAGTTTAAGTATCTGGGTAGCCTGCTCACCAACAAGGCTAAAGTAGACAGAGAAGTACAAGAAAGAAGAAAGAAAGCAGAGGCATTTTATCAAGTAGTGAGGAAGTTGCTGTGGAATGAGAAGTTTCCACAAGTCTGCAAGATCATTATGTACAAGATGTATTTCCTGCCAATTCTAACATACGGGGCAGTGACGTGGTCAGCAGGTGGAAAGGAAATGAATCAGCTACAGGCAGCTGAGATGAAGTTTTTGAGGAGTGTGAAGGGGGTGACAAGAATAGATAGGATCCGAAGTAGGAAGATAAGAAAAGAGCTTGGGGTTGAAAGATTGGTGTTCAAGCTGGGAAGAGAGAGGCTTAGGTGGTTCGGCCACATGAAGAGGATGGGAACCGATAGAGTGCCAAGGCGGGTGTTTGAAGCGGCTACAGTGGGAACTCGGAGAGTGGGACGACCAAGAGACAGGTGGATTGGACTGATCAAGGAGGATGTGCTGGAGAGAGGAGGAAGGTGGAGTGAGTTGGAGGCTGAGAGACAGTGGGAGGACAGAACACGGTGGAAGGAATTTGTGGAACAGTTAGAAGTGGAAGAAGAGGAGGAAACGCCAGGCGTGGCCAGCCGGTTTCCAGGAGTCCTGCGGCCCTAGTGTTGGTGGGAACACCCACCCCCTGACCCATTGAATTGGAACCAGGGATGGATTATTATTATTATGATTCTTTTACCCCCCGACTTAACTCTTGGAACCGGGAGAAAGATTATTATTATTATATATAGTTGAAATGTTGGAAAAAGTAATTCATGAGGGTAATTTGAAAAATATATATTTTGGAGTTTTCGATCGGTTGAGCCACGTTAAATATATTTAAGGAATGAAACAAATGTTTTTTGGGTTAATTGATAAACAAAATAAGCATACCGTGATGCCCACAGCTGTTTTCTAATACATGTCTTGTGAGCTGCATTTACAACTCTTAGTTTTGTTTAGGTGCATCAATGGACAGTGTGGACCTTCTTCCGAGCCCAGGGGCTGGATCCGAGTGGACCCGAAGCTTGCCTACAGACGAGGGCCGTGAGTCGGACCAGATCTTTGAGTTTGACGGCACGAGCTCTGCGGTGGCCATCCCTGCTGATGTCCTGGATCACGGCTTGGCCGCCACATTCACCGTCGCCACGTGGATGAAGCACAAGGAACAGCCAGACCAGGAGAAGCATGTTAAGGAGCACGTGTTGTGCGCAGCCGACGACCACAGTGAGTCACGTTGTACACGCGAAGTGAAGCTGGTGAAGCGGTGTGAATTTTCAATTTTGAATGTTTCCTGACGCTACTGATTCTTTGAAAGATTTTTTCACTTGGAAAATTCCTTTTCGTTTAGTTCTACAAATTTTATTATATTGACATTTCTCATTTAATATCATCAGGAAAAAGATATGTTTTTGAAATAGCCAATAACCCAATATTTTGGGTTAGAAATGGGGATGGAATGGGACGAATCCATTTATGATTTAACCGATTTTCTAAATCAATATAGTATGCCAATTATTCTTCGATTCTGAAAATCATATTGGTGATCTGAGAAGATTTAAAGAATGGACTTTGAAGAAGGTACTATGAGCTTTAGTTTTTCATGATATCTAGTGAAGGATACTGGCAACATACTGGCTATTCCATTTCTGTCCGTGTGTGGAGAGTAATGTGCTTGGATGTGTTCCAGAAATGAACCGCCACCACTATGCGCTGTTTGTCCGCAACTGCCGGCTGATCCTGCTGTTGCGTCGCGACTTCTCCGAGGGAGATCTTAACATCTTCAGACCAGCCGAGTGGCGCTGGAAACTGCCGCAAGTGTGTGACAATGAGTGGCATCATTACGCCGTCAACGTCAAGTTCCCCGAGGTCAGCCTCTTCGTCGATGGACAGCCGTTCAAGGTGAGTAACTCATGTTCACCAACTAAATATATGTACCAGTTCTATAGAAAAAACTTGCCTTCCATATTTTCTCACTTTCAGAAAGGGCATACAAATTACCTGGTATCGGTTTGTAGAAGAGTATTCATTTTAAAATCAAGATAAATCTGCATGCATTTCTTCTACACATAGAGCAATAGAAAAGCAATAGCAATAGATATTAAAATTATCTAAAAAATATATGGATCAGGCAAGTTTTGCATCCAGAAAGATGTTCAAACATGTAATCGACTCGTTTTGTCGGTGAATTGATGCCGGAGAAGACAAGTTTTGATTAAAACATGCCTTTTAAATGACTAATGCAGAGTTTGCAACCTTAAAACGTAGTATTTGTTTACTAAGTTACTAATCAAGATAGAGAACAATTTTTTTGAACCCTTTGACTTGGAACAAAGCGGAAAAAATGTCAATTGAACGTAATTCAATGTACCTGTACCTATACAAACTTCATCTAAATTAGTGCGGAACAGCTTTTCTCGAACCGGGAGGGGATCAGGACGGGATTTGACAAAAATAAAATCTCAGGACGGGTCTATTTGGAAGAGGCTTTGGATCAAATCGCAACTGGATAGTATGTAGTAGATTTGTTCACACCATTTGTGATAATCTCTCCCGAAATTTCGTCAATACAAAGTAGAGGTCAGAAGGCTCTAACATTGATTTTGAATAGTGGGAAAGAGTGCGGGAGGGTTTGAAAAACCCTCCCTAGCAAGTTCTCTATGAAATTGCTATAAAATGGTCTGAACCTTCATAACCAGTTCGGTCGGGTTTTATTTTTGATCCGGTTCACACACCCCTACTAATTATGTTGATTCCAGGTGGAGAAGAAGAATCCAGAGGTTATTGACGATTGGCCTCTCCACCCGACGAAGGGCATCAATACCACTCTGACCGTGGGTGCTTGCTGGCAAGGTAACACATTGATATTCTTTAATGACACAGTTCTTGTATGAAACCGTGCTACGCAGATTGTACGCAGACCCAGTATTAACTAATTGGTATACAATATACATACTATACCATCACTAGCAGATCATAATCTGTAGGGTTGGGCGAACCTCATTTTTTTTCGAACCGAACCTTTTCAAAAGGTTCGAAATTTCGAACCTTAAACGAACCGAACCTTTTTTCAGAAAATGATGTTTTCCAGATGTGTAGTAAAGATAAGCACGCATAAGCACCAGTCACCATTCTCCTCCCTCCCTCTCGCAAGTCAAGTGGTTAGACACTTGAAAACAGCTGTTTAATGCGGTGTTTGTTACTCAGATATTATTTTTATTTGTATCTATACAGAGACATTGACTTAATAATAGAATTGGAACAAAAACGCGAAATATACTGCTCGAAATTTAAATTTATTTCAACACTTTTCTTCCTCTCTTCAACGCCATAATGAAATTTCATTTCGAAAATACTTGCCCCAGTTGAGAGATGGTAATCCTGTGATTTTATACTCCATAAATACTTCGCATTTTTACGCGAAAATAAAAGTTCAATATTCTTCAAAAATAATCTCGTCATCGTCATACTATTTTTGATTTTGCATTGTGTTTCAATGAAGTTTGGAAAGCTCAAATATAGGTACACCATTATATTTTAACTTTTGCGTGATATTCTTCACTTCATTAGATCGCGAATAGTTTTCTAAATGACCACTATTATTTATTCAAATACCATAAACATACAATATCATCAAAATAAAATAAACTATGCCGTCAAGTCAAGTTATTTGTCATCTGGATTACTGCGAGTTCGCAGACCTTTCAACAAAGACAAACAAAACAATCCTCCCTTCCGCAAGGGTCAGGTACCTGCTGGCTAGCAGATGCAGGTCCCAAAAGTACACTCTGTTCCAAAAGTATAGCACAGTTTAGATCGCAACAATCTTATTATTTCGTTTTTATACTTCGAAAATTTTACTCAACAAGGAAATTACTTCGACTTCTAAACTGAAATCAATGCTACATTGCTACTTGTGACCAAATAGCACTTCGAATTACGGCATGAAAAATTCGGTTCAACATTTATTTGAACATGGAACACCCTATAGTGTGGCAGGATTTGAGTTATCTTTGATTTATGATGGATTTCGGCTTACAGGGGCTCTATTTACCAAGGTTTTACTATTTTACTGTACTCGTAAAGACAAGAGGTTGGACCAGTGACAAGAGGTTGGTTGCATTATTATTTATTTGAATGAAACATAGCGGGAAAAAAAGGCAAGAGGTTCGAAAAAGGTTCGAAAACGAACCTTAGAGGTTCGTTTTTCGAACCTAGCTAGCCGGTTCGGTTCGAAAACGAACCGGTTCGCCCAACCCTAATAATCTGAACAAGAGACGATTAAACATGATCACAAATTTCACTTAAGAAGTGTTTTACTTATTATTATCTAAGTAATAATGTCATCAAATTGTTCGTGATGTTCGTTCATGGATAATGTATCACTGAGTGATACATTATCCATGAACGAACATCAGATAGCTAAGCAAGATTCTTCGGAATGAGAAACATAATTTGATCACGTGATTCATGATTTGATGAAACAATCGTACTTGTTTTCCCGCAGGTTCGGACAACAAAATGAAACACCACTTCCGCGGCTACTTGGCTGGCTTGTCGGTTCTACTGGACAAGGTGGAGAAGCCTGAAGTGCTGAGTTGCCTTCACAAGTGCAAGGAGAGCCTGGAAGTGCCGGCCATGGAGTTGCTGGAGCCGGGCATGGAACTTCTCACCAATAGCGGTACGCTACACACTCTGTATGACTCATAGGCATCTGTCTCGTTCACCATTATTCATAGGCATCACTTGTAGTGATGGGAGTCCGGGAATATTCCTATGGGAATGTTCCCGGGAACAGGAATATGTCCATCCAAATATCGGGAATATTCCCAAAAATCTTGAATAGGTATCCATTTTCTTGGAGATATTTGTACAGACTCGAGTAGGTAATGGTTGTAAGTGTAACCCCATAAAATGTGCCCACATATCATGGGAACTCATCTTATTCACAAAAATATCCTGAAAGCTCGTAAAATTCATTGGCATGCGTCTCGTTCACCATCATTCATACGCTTTTCATTTGTGTGCATTCCGACTGTGATAACTGAAAACTGATCATGTATTATGATCCATGCTTTCCTTTCATATGGAATACTGTAATTGATACAAATCTTTGTTGTAGATTTGACTGAACTCAGCATCGAAGGTGACAACCAGACAAATCTGGTGATTCTAGTTCGTAAAGTTGGCTATGCTAACAGCCGCCAGTTCCCTACCCCTGGGCGACGTAACTTGCATCTCCAAACCACTATTGTGTAAGTTGTACTAATTTTGAATTATACCTAATTATAATTTCCTTTTTTTCTGAAAACAGTGTTCAATAAAATTAGTTTTCAGAAGTGAGAAAGATCAGCAGAGTGTGCTCAGGAGGTCACATGCCAAGTTAATTTTCAAATCATATCTTGACAAATTTGCCCATGCCATGACAAATTTTAATTGGAATTTAAAATTTGAATTCACCAATAAGTGACATTTTCTAATTAGAAGTTGGATCATTTGTATTTCAAATGTGATATGTAGACTGTAGAGTATTAAAAATCCTTCCAATCTCTTGGTATAAAATAGTTAGCATTCAACTAAACATAGGTATGTATCGAGTAGAGAAACAGAATAATATATGGCAGTTCTTTTTATCGTCTGTGGGGAAAGGTATTGTATATGTTGGTTGTGCCCAGATGTGACGAGGGAGGACGCGCGGTGAAGGTCCCGAGTGTCGAGAGCTACGTGATGGTGCTGCAGCCGCAACAACCGAGCATCGAGATGAACGGCACGGAGAACATTGCCCGGGAATACGAGGACTTCCGACTTGGTGTGCGCGTCTTCACGGATGTTCATATCACAGAGGGCCAGGCCAAGATGGGACAGAAGACGTGGAAACACGGTATGTTAAAACACCAAGACATTGCGTCAGGAAGTTTACGCCATTTTTATCAATGCAGAAAGAGGAATAACCTGTAAATTGTCTTGAGTCCATTTTAGAACTTTTGATTCTAGATTATTTTAGAACTTCCAAATGAAATGGAGTCTTTTCATTTGTCTTCAGTGTTAATCTTTCCTTCAAAATAAATAACAGTACCTAAAGGGAATGCGGTTGCTTTCATTTTAAAAATGAAATTTTCTTCTAAAAGGCCCCTGATTTGCAGTAAAAAATTAAAAGTTAGCATGGACTTCAAATGGTACTATCCCATTGAAAAAAGTTTTGTGTAGGTTTTCTCTATAAGCCCCTGAATACTGTTTGTAACAATTGTCCTTTATTCCCATTTGTAATTGGTCAACCGTGCATACTCGAGCTTAATACTACAAAACAACCTTTGATGTATTTTGATTAATAATAAATATTATTTAATATAAGAGTTGCAAGAGAAGCTCAACAGGTGGGAAGAAGTGACAGCAAAATATGGACTAGAAATCAGCAGAGAAAAAGCGAAACCATGGTTATGGAAAGGCAACAGAAGACACGGTGCCGGATGCAGATGCGAGGAGAGGAACTGACAGAAAAAGACGAGTTTAAATATCTAGGCAGTGTATTGGCAAAGGATGGAAAGGTGGACAAGGAGATCGAGAGGAGGGTGAGAGCAGCAGAAGTGTTTTACCAGAGTGTAAGGAAGCTACTGTGGAATGAAGATGTGCCCCAGAGGTGTAAGATATTACTGTACAAAACCTACTAGTATGTACCAATCTTAACATATGCAGCAGTAACTTGGCCAATGGGAGGGAAGGAAGAAATGAAAATGCAGGCTGCGGAAATGAAGTTCCTTAGAAGTGTGGCAGGCCGCAGGGGTGACGAAGATGGACAAGGTGAGGAGTGCAAAGATTAGAAAGGACCTAGAAGTGGAGTCTCTTAGATTTAAACGTGGAATAGAGAGGCTAAGATGGTACGGACATATGAAGAGGATGGGAGAAGAGAGGATACCATATAGAGAGGCAGAGCGTGCAGCCATGGGTGGCAGAAGAAAGGCAGTAAGACCTAGAACTAGGGGTGTGCGAGTACTCGAAATTTCGAGTTCGAGTCGAGTTTGGGGGGTGAATCGAGTCAAAAAGGGTTAAACTCGACTTTTTCGAGTTCTAAATTTTTTTTTTTTTTATTTTTTTTTGAAGACAATATCTATCCTGCCTACATCCTTAACAGACCCCTACATACTTCTTCCATCAATAATCCACTCCTCAACTCACAAGAACACATGAATTTCTGTTAAAATGTTTCACAATGAAATAATAACGAAGCATTGTTGGATGAAATTGTTGAGATTTGGGAAATATGATATTCCTGCTGATAAAGTGACATAACTCAACTGCAGGTCTAAGTGCTTCTGACAATACTTCGTGGAATGCAAAAACCCAGAATTCTTGGCCTAAGGATGTTCTAGGGTCTTTGGCCTTTACATTCTATGTAGTGCCTAGTACCTAGTAGTATTTCTAGTTGCAGATTACATGGATTTTTTCCCCCAAAATACAGTAGCTGTTAAAGCTTAGATCTTTACTTGTCATTCCAAGCTACAAATTTCTAGTAGCAGCACTTCAAATCCCAGTAGTATGAGAATCAAAATTATTTACCTATACACATCTTATCTTATAATAAGAAATTACATGAATTAGCAGCCCTACGGGTCATTATCACATAAGTCTAATATTTCAGATATAAAAAAAATAAAAATAAAGTGATTTTAAAAAATTCCAAAAAAATATGGGAATAAGAAGGGATGATCTTAGACCATAAAAGGTTGTAGGTTATCATCTCACTCATATATTATAATATTATGTTATAATAATGATTATAATAACTAGGGGAATGACATAATTGTATAGCTAGGGGAATGACAAACACATAGTTTTAATGCTACCAAATCTTTGTTGGTTGATGTTTTTGGACAAAATTTTGAGGTTAGAATCTACACTTTGTATTCTCTGAGAATACCCCAAAGACAATTGTGAAATTTTTAATCAACCATTTCTACATTAGCTAGGGTAATGACCGAAAAAAATTTCACTCGCCAAAATCTTGGTCAAGATGATTCGCCAACAGGAAGAATGTCACTGAAAATTGCTGCAATTCAAATCATTACAACTTCAAGACATTGAAGGTAGCTTCAGCGTCAGTGCAGGACGAAATACCAACCACAAACAAACAAAAAATTAAAACTAAGTTGAGCTAGGGGAATGACTCTGAACCCTGGGGACAAACTTTAAGAGTATCTCACAATAATATTATTATAATATTTAGTAGTTTTCATTGATATTTTATCTTTTCTGATTATTGATTATCCACATTAATTTTTGGGTATTTTTATACCTCCAGGGAACATCATTTGTCTAGTTCTATCGGGTGGCAGCCAGGTTTGGGACAGGCTAGGGGAATGACATTTGGGGGGTATTTTGGTCTGCCTCAGCCCTACATTTACATTGGGAGAGATAATACTAAACTGATTTAGTAAAACAGGTTCTATATAAAAATAATAAAAATTGTTTGTAATAAAATACATGCAAGTTAAGATTTAAATGCACAGGGACATGAATATTAGACTTATGTGATAATGACCCCAATGTATAGATGATGTATGATTAATGTAAATATTTCTATTCATTTTGTGATGGTTGAATAATAATTTTATGACCTAATAGTACATAGGTGAACATTTGCTGAACATGACTCGAACTCGACTCGAAAAACTCGATTTATCTCACTGACTCGACTCGAACTCGACTCGACCTTAAAATATCAAACTCGCACAGCCCTACCTAGAACTAAATGGATGAACGGAATAGAGGCAGCCGCAGAAGAAAGAGGAGAGTGTTGGGGAGTAATTACAACAGAGAAGTGGTGGGAAGACAGAGAGAGAGATGGAGGGAACTGGTGGAAAGAGAGGAGCCTGAAGAAGTGGAAGAAGAGATTGAAGAAGTGTGGAGTGTCGGACTTGGCAAGTCGGCTCTGAGAACACAAGTGCCCTAGAACATTGGTGGGATCATCCCACCCCCTGACCCGACAATAGGTAGTTGGAAGTAGGGTCGCGATAATTATTTATTTTTAATAATAATCTTTTGATTATTGAGATAAATTTGTTTTTCAATTTAATGTCAATATTTGAATACAGTAAACCCTCGTTATTACGAACTCGGATAATTCGAATTTAGGGGTAAATTCGAACTAGGTGGGTGATCCCAGGATTCAGTATAGGGTTTACAGTGCTTAATCATGTTGATAAATCAAATTTTAGGTTATTTCGAAATTTGAACTGAATTTTGGTCCCAGCCTATGTTATTATTTGCATACAGTTGTTTTACCTAATTCAAACTTTGCAAAAGGATTGTTTGAAAAAAAATGTAATTGTGTAATAACTTGCGCATTAGTAGGGTAATATCTTATGAGCAAATGCCATGCGCCACGCCTACTCCCCTCTGAGCTTCCCCTCTAGCTTCTCCCTCCTACTGCATGGCTCACGCATCATTATTCACGGAACATTTCACTTTTACATCACACTTCATTGCTCTAATATAAAGTAATTATCAAACTAAAAGACACACCAAGTTCACATTGCCTTTGTTTACAATACCACCCAAGCAGATGGCTGGGGGTGTGCGAGTAGAGGGGGGTCCACCCTGGCATGTTTCCCATATTCAAAACTGCATGAAGTTTTTGGCATTTGGCCATGTATATAGTGCGAGTTAGCTTTTGAAGGCAAAAAAACAATTAAAAAAATGTATATATTTAAAACTTTTTTAATTTGAACAAAGATTTTTTGGGTCCCCTTGAATTCGAATTAACAAGGGTTTGTACCTATTACCTACCTAACAATGAAACATGGTTGACAGGCGAGGCTACTAGCGTGATGGAGAAGCAGCTGGACGCTTGCACCGTGAGTGTGTATCCACCGCTGAATCCCGACCATGAGACCGTGACGCTCCCCGAGAACATGCTCACGCAGCTGGGCATCGTGGCCAAGGTCAACAAGGACGGTGTCGTGCTCTCTGGCGCCGACATGATCTACAGCTATGAACAGGTACGAGCTTGATGCCGTTCAGCGCTGTTTGTTTCTTGGTTTATATTTGTACCTTCTCTTCTAATTATTGATAGAGTATAGGCCAGAAATATTTTCGTGGATGCTTTCATAACCCATTGATATAAATAATGAAATGATGCAGTAATATAAGTTTAGTAATGCAACGTTATATCAGAAATATCAGAATATTACCGCATTATTTCATTATTTATATATATGCCAGAAAGCCACAATTTCGAGAAAATGCGATGGGTATATTTTATTCTGTATTTTTTTTAAAGTGGAATATTCATCATTATCGATATTTTATTAGTATTAATTACATGAATATAATAAATAGTGTACAATTTGTATGTTTGTAATAAATACATTTTATATCAATAATAAATTAAAGTATTTAATCTACCTAATGCACTGAACGACAATAGTTTGCCAGTACATACATAATTTAGGATCAAGAACCTTGACAAAACAGGTAAACCTGTTCCTCTACATTCTTTTGAAATTTTTACAATCGATGGAGATTGATGTATGTAGGTGTATTCTCCACTCTATTGCATTATTAATAAATGTTTATGAAACATAGGACCATTGAAAACTATTGGGCATTTTGGGTAAAGAATAGAGAAATAACAATGTTTGAATGCTAGAACCCTCTAGTCCACCCCACTGTAGAGACAATAGTGAAGGCTAATGAGTGGCGAGGACTTCAAAAGTGTGCGGCAATATGCAACAAAACTATGGCAGGCCTGTTGTAAAATAGAGTGTAAACTTCACTCTTAAAAAGCTTGTAATCATTCACAGAACTAAATTAACCCCAGCATTCTTGATAGTGTTTTATGTTTATTGTTATTCTCTTAAATTTCGAGTCGATCATTTTCTCCATCAATTTGGTTTACTACGAGCTTTGAGATATACCATGCATTTCGTTTTAGGTTTTGCGGCAAATCCAATACACCAATAAGAAACCTGCTTACTACTTGAATCGAGTTTTCAAACTGACCTGCTCGGAATTGAATGGTCGCTTCTTGAGTAACGAATACGTGCAAACGGTAAGAACAAACTTACTCACCTACTTTTTAGCATAGGCAGTCAATTTGCAAGCACACTAGGCGCTTTGAGGCTCACCTGACGGCTCAGTTTTGCCAGAAGTAGGGATGTGCGAATAGCGGAATTCGAATGTGAATATCAAAAATTGATGAATAATTTTCAAATAGGAAAAGTGGCAGGATAATTTTGAATGAAAAGACATGAATTACTCGAAATGTTCGAAGTGTTTTAAATTTTGAAGTCTTCATTTTTGAATTGATTGGAATATTCAAAGCAAATATTTTTGACTATTCGCATTTCGCACACTCGGAATCGGAAGTCAACGATGTAATTGTTTTCAAAATAAAAGTTCTGCTTGTGAATATCTTCAAGTAAATGATAATGCAAGAAGGTATCAGCCAAGAGAGGACTGTTGCATCTGATTAATGTGGAATTCGCTTGTTGACATGTCTTTTTACTCCCCCTCAAATCGCATATGATACAGGCTGCATTAGTGATGCCCAGCGGGAATATTCCCCGTTCCCGGGAATATTCCCGAGCAAATTTGGGGAATATTCCCCAAATCGGGAATTTACTTTTTCATTATAAATTAAAATGTATAATGTTCTTATTTGTGGTATGTCATTACCTCTTAGTATTCTCTATTTTGTCATTAATTTTCTTATCTTATGACAGGGGTCGGTAACCTTTTTTGGTGACTGAGCCAATTTCCTAAAAATTTATAAATTAGATAATATTGCGAGCCGCAGCAGGTAATAAAATATAATACCTACACCAAAAATAATCAATTGAAGTACTAGTTTATTCTGCTATTTTGACAAAGCCCCCCCCCCCCTCTCTTGATGTTGCCCCGCAGGGCGTTTTTTCAAATTTTCAAATATTTCGATTCCAGATCGTTATTTAAATTATAAAGAGCCAATCAAAACCCACCAAGGAGCCGCAGGTTGCCAACCCCTGTCTTATGACATCTCAAAACATAAACATGCTTTAATAATGTTTTTTCTTAATGTTGACTCATCCCTGTAGTAAATTCCCAATAAATTCCCGGTTTGGGGAATATTCCCGGGAATATTAATTATTACATCACTAGGCTGCATGGTATTTTAAATTGTCAATCACATGTCAATCAAAATTGAATCCGGAGTGCCTGCTTGCCACTTAACACGTTGCGATCCCCAGTTGACGGTGATCCATCCTCGCGTGGCTTTGCCCGCCAAGACTCCCGTGAAGCCAAGCATGCCGCCCGCAGGTGACAAGGCGGCCGTGTCTGCCGCGGTGGAAGCAAGCCCGCCGGCACCGGCGCACGCGCATCTAGACAAACATCACGCCGATCTCAGACCACCGCAGATGATCTCCGATATCTACTTGGCATCCAACAGTGCTCAGGATATCGTCACAGGAGGAAGTGAGTCAAGTGATCGATTCATTTCTGTCAGTATTTCTTCATCAGCTATGGTTCTGAGGAACTTCCTCTCTTCCCTCACCTGTTTATTTTTCCTTCACTTATCAATGTCCAAGTTACAGTATCATTTGTTAAAATTTTTGTGAAATTAAATTTGTCCCAATAAATCAGGCACGTTCATTAACCCTACAATTCTGTGATACCTCAGAGGGAGAAGACCGAAAGTCCATTTCAATTGTTCTTGAGGTGAGCTCAAAAACCTGTAATTCTGCCTTCATCCATATTTGTAATGGTGATAAGTAGTAGTTCATAAGTTCAAAATTGTGCAATGCAAAATAGAGATAATGAACTTCTGGCCTTCTACCTCCAGCGTTGTTCAGTGTGAAGAGATTTAACAAATTTATCTTGATTGTAGTTCCTGTGAGCGCAAACAATTCTGAGTTCCTTTGCTCAGGTAATGCGGTGACTATCATCATCGTGGTGTGTGTCGGCTTCCTGCTCTTCATGATGATCCTGGGCGTGGTGAGAATCCGCGCCGCACATCACCGCCAGACCCAGGAGGAGACCGCGGACACAGAGATGGCGTGGGATGACAGTGCACTCACCATCACAGTCAACCCCATGGAGGTATGTACGATGTATGCACTTCTCTACGGAAACAATGCCTTTCGGACAATAGTTTTTACTTTTTATAATCGGGGACTGAACCAGAATCGGAACCTATTAGGGATGTCGGCGGGTACTCGGGTACCCGGGCGGTTCCGGGTAATCAATTACTCAGGTAATAAATAGAGATCCGATTATATGGTTTTAAAAACTTCAAAATTTCGTTTTTGGAATTGGAAATTTCGCGTTTTGTGGTTTTAAGAATTGTCAATTTCGCGTTTTATGTTTTTATTAAAAATAGATAAACTTCATATTACGAGTATTAGAATTTCAATTGAAGAATAATAAAAATGGAACAGTGTACCTTCAAGTGCTGGGACTTTCATAATATTGTAACCATTTACTCTTCTATTCAAATGTCATAGAGCAGGGCTGCCGCCATATACAAATTAATATCCTTTTAAAAAGCATGAAAAATCCGTAAAAATCCGTATGCCCATTAAAAACCTTTAAAATGATGTAAAACTCCCATATTTCAAGCATCAAGTGGGCCACTTGACAGATAAGCTATTGAATTCCTCACGCAACATGGGACATGAGAGGAGGGGGTTGGGTTCTGGACTGACAGCTGTGGATGGAATTGTAATTTTGAATTCATAATTAAATTAATTATAAATATTTTTCTCCCGTTTCCAACACAATATTCATAATGAGCATTATGAAACTGCAAAACTATAAGCACACGCAAAACTGAGGGATGCAATCACTAATCAGGTCATTAACCCACGACCAGCTGCAAACAACTAACAAGTGGACAGGGTTGCCAGATATATTGGAGCACGAGGCGCCGCTACGCGGCGCGCAAGTAGCCCAAAGGAGCCGAAATTAAAATTCCAACAGATAGCCCAATTATCGCCCAAATTTGGCCCAAATCAGGTGTTTTTCGGGAAATACGATCTCGTAAGGAGACAATGGGGGGACTGGGGGGAGGGCCCCCCAGAACAATGCGGGTCCGGGGCGCATAGCCCCGGAAAAATTTGGATTTTAGAAATGAATTTGACGCGTTCCTACGCGTTTCAGAAAGATACTCAGCAAGATTTTTCATATAAAAATGTTGAGATATGGAGTTTTTAGGCAAAATGTGTGCTTTCTACGACTTTTTTTTATTAGAGCCCAAAAAGCGCCTGAAAATATCAGAAGGAGCCCAATCGGCGCATAGGAGCCAAATCAAATAATCAGGCGCCAAATGGACCTCCTGAGTAGCCCAATCGGCTACTTATAGCCTAATCTGGCAACCCTGCAAGTGGATGCCTCAGACAGATGCGCCCCTAGTCTCTCAAGGCATTGCTCAAGGTCGACCAGTTTCCCCCACCCCCCTTCCTCCCTCTCCAATCACTCGCAAGTCGCAACCATTCACCCTAGTATAGCTAGCCTACTTACACAAAAGGATGTTTTGAAACAATCCCTGCACTGAAAATTGTTGGACAGGAAACGAAAATAACTTGTCAAACTATACATTTTCGTAATAAATTTGAAATATTATCTCCTTCAACAGAGAAAAAGTGGTTCAACCATGAATCACCAATATCCGTTAATGTGTCAACAAATCCGCGTGTCCGTTTTTGTACTCATTAATCCGTAAAAACGGATAATATCCGTAAAAACGGCAGCCCTGTCATAGAGCAATGTTGTTAGGTAACTATACATTTTTCTCGCGATCTAAATGAAGAGGGTCAATATTATGTCACTCACAATCACAAATTTAAACCCTAGTGCAGCATGTAACTGTAAACCTTGGTTTTTCACAATGCAAAATTAAAAATTAAATTATTATAAACTGTTTCATGCTGTTTGTTTATGTATTGCAACTATAAAGACTAGGGGTGTGCGAATAGTGATTTTTGACTTCGAATACGAATATCGAATAATTGACAAAATTATTTCGAATATCGAATCGAATATCGAATAATTGGAACCTAAATTAAAATACATAATATCAATTAAAAAAAATTATTGGGCACCAAACTGTTTTCATATGACTAGAATGAAAGATGGCCATAGTGAGAATGTACTATGATTATGATGTAATATGCAAGGATAATATTGTTGTCTTGTCACTAATCATCACAAAAGATGAAATTAACAGGAACAAAAGGAGTATGAGGAAGGTCTACCTGGAGGAACAATAACCTACAAATAATATTCCCTCGAAATCAAAATGGCGGCCACGACTATTTCCGGTTGGAGTTTTAGACTTTGCAGCAGTTGGCAGCATTGAAAAACACTCTTATTTGAGAAATGGCGGGATAATTTTGAATTAAAAAGACATGAACTATTCGAAAATTTTCGAATATTCGAATTTTCGAAGTATTCGAAATTTCGAAGTATTCGAAATTTAGAATACTTTATTTTCGAATACCGAATCGAATATTCGAACCAAATATTTTCAAAGTATTCGAAATTTTCGAATATTCGCACACCCCTAATAAAGACATATGTCAACTTTATTTTCACTTGATAATGCGAGGTCACTGCCCCTCCCACTTAGCAACCCCAAGTAGTTTTCTACAAGGTCACAGCTCTTCTTTCATTTACGCGAATAGGGGAGGGTCACAGAGTGATTTTAGAAATAAACAAGGTTGAATTTTGTGTTTTACCTTGGTGATCCTGAGTAAAATTAGAAAAGCAACTGCCAAAATGTACAAAATAACAGGAAATATGTTCAATTTCGTGATATTTCGCGGTATATTTCGCGATTTAGTCAGTTTGGTGGTGTTTAGCGGTGTTAAGGGTAAATTTCGCGTTTTGTCGCGATTAGATTTCAGTGTTTTTGAGTCTGAAACATATGGAAACGCATTTATATTTAGAAATATAAGTCATTTACAACACTTCGAAAATTTCGCGATCACCATATAATCGGATCTCTAGTAATAAATAATAATCGCGGGTACCAAAAAAAATAAAAAAAATAAAAAATTATTAGAGTGTAGTTGAAAGACAGATGTTTACGCACAGTTATCAGCTGTGCCTCAAGGGGAAGCTCAATGACCTTGCTTGCTATGGGGTGGTGAGAGAGGAATGGGACAGGAGGGGTGAAATCATGTGTTGGGAGTAGGAAGCACAGGAAAAATGCGTCTGTATTTTCATTTTCAATCACACTGTAGGCCACAGTGAAAAAGTTGAGTCGTGGGTAGAAAGGTGCACAAATTCATGTTTTCTTATGATTGAAGTTGTTAGTTATCAAAGAATGTTATCATGTACTATCCTGTTTTCTCAAATTCTTTTCAAGGACAAGCACACAGATGGCCCTGAGAGAGGGTCATTTAGGTAATTACCCGGGTAATTAAAGCGGGTACCTGGGTACAAAACATTACCCGAATCCGACCTCTGCTCGAAACCCGAATATTTTGATAAAATAAGCCGCACACAAAGAAATATTTGAATTATCAACATGAACTGAAGCCGACGGCAGCCATTTTGGATTTGGTACGTTCAGAGTAGTGAGGAGCTCTGACGGAAAAAATTAGTACTAAATTTGAATTTTTGAGCTGGATTTTCCAATTTTCAGCTCTTAGTTGAAAATCGATTATTGAAAGTAATAATCGATTATACGGGATCATTTTGCATACCTATCCGTTAATAGATTTGAATAAATCGTAATCATGAACACCCCTAATATTAATAGACCATAACGGAAAGTTGCCAGCGCCACTAGTACATGAACTAAGTAAGATGTGTCTGCGCATGCGCTACCTCAAGGTCAAGTGTGTGATACCTCGACGCGCGAACCATTCCCGGCAGCTGTCTCTTGTTAAATAACGACTTACGAGGTTCTGTTTTGAAATTCCATCAGATATGGTTATTGGAAATACAAGCTGATAGTGGTCATTTGTCTTGCAAAATGTTCAGATTATTTGAGTGTAAACGTAATTTACCAAAACATTACTCTTATTATTTATTAAATATATTTACAAAATGCCTAAATCTGCTACTAAGAACATGGAGGAGGGCGGCTATCACACGGATTCCTCGCTGGCTCGGTAGGTTTTAGTACCGAATGAGATCGCTTGTCATTTCTGTTTTGGTCTATTTTTATTTAAAGTGATACTCTCATCTTGTAGCAAGTATTTTTTTCCCGATCCGTCGAGCTCCAAACAACACATTCCTGTCCTTTGTTCTGTCTTACATCCTGTCGCCTGGACCCGGAAGCGACTTCAGCCGTAGCGACACTGACGTCACTGTATAGCCTACCTGCTACTAGCAACCTCCGCGCTCGAGTTAAAAACATTCATTCTCCCTGGCAGTCTATGTTTAACAAGTATGTAGGAAGGGTGTGATAGTGAGACATTCAACGTTGCTTGTGATTATATCTTATTTTATTGATCTTTATTTTAACTATACTATAAACTACACTATATATTATCTTACGGGACAGAATATTTTAAATAGTCTACCTACTATTATCTTCTCTCATATTGTGTCAATGTCGTGCATATTTACGTGTGTTCTAGTCTAGTTTATTTTCAAGCAAAAACAATACCAACTTTTTAACATGTATTAATAGTTTCGTGTAGTTATATACACTATTTGGACGAAATATTTTGAATCGCTTTTTATCTTCTGCCCGATTGTGCCGCGTCGTGTGTATTTACTTTTGTTTTAGTGTAGATTATTTGAGACGAAAATGGTTTACTGCTGTGTTTTTCAGTGTCACAATATTACTAAAAACAATGCAAATAAACACAGATTTCCTAAGAAAGACAAATCTCCTGAATTATACAAAGTGTGGCTGCACAAAATTAATCGAGCAGATTTTGTTCCAAGCGTATACACATTTGCGCGTTGCAAATGAGGTAGCAGTTGCAAATGTGTTTTCATGTAAAACACTTTATATTAACAGACTTACGTATTGGGTACCTTTCAGGAACAAAGTCAGTGTATACACGTCATTTTAAATCATGGTGTTGTTATAAATAGATCGAAGTATGTCAGCGAAGAGCAGAGAGTTCGAGCGCGCGGCCACCTATGGTAGAGGCTGCAGCCAATCAGCGTTGCTCTACAGTGACGTCCGAAACTCAGCGCGCCAGTTTCAAATAACGCGCAATCAATAATTAATTTTTAGTATTATCGTACCAAAAATTAAGTTGTTTGTTTGTTAATATTGTCTTCCATGATGCTTAGATCACATACAAAAATCTAAATCCAAGATGAGAGAATTCCTTTAACATTATTTGGGTTCCATAACAGTCTATAAAGCTTCTTAAAATAATTACTTTCATTCAATTTTTACTTCATTGCCCTCCCAATCTCAAATTAATAATTATCAAATTATAATTTACAATTTTTTTAAAAAGCAATCACCAAGTCAATTAGACATTTTTTCCTTATTTTTTACTGTGCCCGTAAGTTCCAAAAAGTCGATTAAAATGTTAAATTATAGTCTGAATTATAAAAGGAACCAAAGTAGAGCTGGAATAGGGTTCCAGTGAGAAGGGAATTCGGCAGAGTCAATAGCATGGTCCCGAGAAAGGAAGCAGGCAAAGTGGAAGAAAATACTGACAAAGCCTCGTGAATTAGTCCTATAGTTATGTTAAGAAACAGTAGAGGAAAGGAGAAAAAAGGATGGACTCATGAACTTCTTTAGGGCAAAGAATCCATTTTACATCAAGAATCCATCCATTTTAGGGCCATTCACATAAGACGGAAATCGTTTTGCGTTTTTACTTTTTTTCTATTAACCAATCGCAAGTCTACCGCGAGCGGTTTCTGGACTTGTGATTGGTTTAGAGAAAAAATGCTTTCCTCGCTTATGTGAATTCGGCTTTACACTTTTTGGGAAGAAGTGAGAAGGAGGATAGGGATGTTCAGAGGAATGAGGAATGTCTAGTTCTATTAACATTGATTACCTAAATCCACTATTTGTTGTAGACCAATTTTATTGAATAAAACATGATATTAACATAATATAAACATTCATAAACATAAACATTCATAAACAAACATTAACATTCATCAACATAAACATTCATGTTACATGAATGTATCATGTATTCATAGTCAAAGCAATCCTTAATAAAGCAATTTTTTTATGATTTTCTACTTGGCAAAGAGAAATTCTTGTTTCCCAACCACCTTTACCCCAATCTTTCTCTTCCTTTATTGTCATCTCCAAATGACTTGTCACTTTTTACCTTTTTTGAGGTCCTCAGTCTTTCTTTTTGATGGAGTGCAATCCTTGTGCAATCCTTGCTTCCATCCTTGTTGGATGGAAGCAAAATTTGCACAGAGTATCATTATTAATTGTATCATTGTATCATATCATTGTATCATTATTACTGATGGGCACCATTGTGATTGTAACTGATATTATTCCTTTGTTTGTACTATTGCCACTGAAATGTGCCATTATTTATGTGCTATTACTCTGTGCTAATTCAACTTGACATGTAGGTACCAATGTAAAATAGCTTATAAAGAAGTAATAATAATAATTAAAATCGTCTTGATTGTGATATTTCATCCTGTATGTAGTTTATTTAGAGGTAATGTCAACAGTTTTTTGTCCTGAAGAAGGTTCAAATATGTATATGAATCAAAACTGTTGACATTACCTATAAATAAACTACGTACAGAATGAAATATCCCAATCAAGACGATTTTAATTACTGCAATCCTGAATCTTTCAAAACTATTATAAATAATAATAATATTATTTTTATGTTTTTTTTTTTGGATTACCAATGTACCTATACCAGTTTTGGAATGTACTTACTGTGAATTAAAATGACAATAATAATAATGATAATAAATATGTTTGACAGCAGGTGGAAGGAGGCGGTGCCGGCAGCGCTGAATGTGGTGCCACCTTACGGCGCCACCGGGACAACGATGACTCTTCAGACGATGGCTCCAGCTGCGATGACTTGGATGATTCGTCAGACGAAGAGGAAGAAGAAGTCACCAAAGTTAAAGATCTCGAGTGGGACAACTCCACTTTGGCTATCTAACTACACACCACCTAAATAGCTTAGGTGAGTCAGAGATGTGTAGCTAATGTGTGATGTCAAGTTAGTGGAGCTATTTATTCATACTGTTATTTTTCACTTCAAATTGATGATTCTCTATATTATCGAGTAACCATTTTTTAGAATTTCAGACATTAGAATTTAGTGTATATTATATTATATTTAATTTTGCAGTTGAAAGCATGTATTAGTGTATACTTGTTATGTGGTATTGTGATTGTGAAGAGCAACAGCAATGCGGATGGTGGTTTTGTTTCAGATGCGTGCAGCAAGTCTCTGCCACCTCCATTGTTCACCAGCAGGGTGGCACGCAGCACTACACTTACTCGGCAGATCACCCTGGTCAGCCTCATTCGCATTTCTCTCTTCACAAAAAAAACAAGCAATGTGTCACTTTGCATTTTCAAACACCTTACATTACCTTAAAAAGGAATTTCAATTAATTTTCTATATTTACTTTATAAGACCCAGTAGCATTTATTGTACATGGTTTTCGTAGCCAGTACTGGCACGGGAATGCGCTTGAAATTCATAATGCCTTGTATCTGTTTTTAACCATTGTAAAACCCAGTTTTAAAGCCAGGGTACATTGTTGCAACTTGTTTATCACTGACAAGAAACCTTGTTGTGGACATGTACAATTCTTAACATAGATCGGTGACACTGCCATTTGCCAGGACTCTTTCAAATTGTTTGTCAATCCTAAGACCCTCATCAATCAAAATGGTTAGCCGGAAAAGCGTTGGTGTCTGCATCAAGGTTACTTGATGATTTGGTGATTATGAGCTGGGCGATAGTAGGAGTTGGACGATGTTAATGTGGTTTAATAATTGTGTTTTATATTGAACGAGTATTACGAAACTATTTAAAAAGAACATGAAAGATAACTATTTAGTGAGTAGAGCCTATGTTTATATATGTGCGTCCACAGCTAAATCATATAATATGTAATGCTACACTATATATAAAGTATGCAAGTAAGCAAATCGATGCTGAACTACATAAATATTATACTTGGCTCCAAACTTTCACAGCTGTTTTGTTTATGGCTGGACACTGGCTAAAGAAGTTAACTTGACAATGCATTATTTGTCTCCCAATTTTTTATATCATCTTTTGATAATTTGAAAGTATTTTTATTCAAGGCGTTTGTTTTGACGCTACTGGCAGCTTACACTGAGCTAAGCTACGCTTAAGACTAACAAATATTGATTATTGTGCTTCAAGTATTATTTAATAGCTTACGGATATTGGAGTATTGCTTTTTATATTGAGCCGAATACGTATGTCGGTAGCTTTTAATTTTAGTTAATCGTTGTCAACGTGTGCCATTGGGTTATTTTTTAGCAAGTGTCCAGATGGATCGGTTAATCAATAAGTACTGTTGATTTTCGTTGAGTCATTTGTCCGTCCTTAGCCAATCACGTGTGTCGTTGGTAATGATGGCATAAGTCTGTGGTAAAGACTCGTCCCAACTCATCTCCCTTCAGATGGTACCGGGCCAGAGATTCTGCCACAGAGTAGTTCTATATATTTTGTATGATCTGGTTCTCCTCGAATATTCTATTTTATTGTATTTTAAAAACTTTTCTGGAAAACACTGAATTGCTTTTTTCGCACAAATGTTGCCAAAATCCGACAAAAAGTGTACTGCACTAATTCTTTTGTCTAGTGCCATATAGTCTAAAACTAAAGAATTTTAACAAATACCTATTTTCTCCTACCAGTGATTTGTAAGTACTACTTATACCAATGTTTGGCCTCCCTTGTGTGTTTTAAACATAACTCTTTTCATAACGGCATTCAATTACTTTTCTTATACATTGTGTTTCATTGAGAAGAAACCCTACTATTACTATATATTAGTAATAGTTTGCTTCATTGGTGTGTTGCGTATATACTATATATGTGTATATATATATTATAATGTGATGGATCAATAATCATTATACAAGTATTATGCAAAAGAAAATTATTAAAAAAATAATGCATATCACATCACTTTTCAAACAATCAAAAATTTGATAGTTTGTTTAAATCAATTTCTTGAGCAATACTGTCATGATTTGAAAGGGGTTTGATCTCGATGATTGAGTTTGTTTAATATTTTGATTTACTGGCCACAAGTAAACATCCTAATAATGATATAATTGTACCGTTGTGATAACTCGAGCAAACTCTGCTGTGTTCCGCTGGGCTAGGGAAGAAATTAAACCAATTCAAGAGGAAATATATAATTGTAATGTTAGCTGACATCAAAACATGTACTTAATTAATAATCGAGCTTTTTTTAACAATAAGTATTTTTGAATATTAAGCTGAATGTTTATTTGAGTAAATAGTTACATATGCAGCCAGAGAAGCAATTCACCGTATTGTGTAGGCGTGAAAACAATAATTAATGTAGCTTTAGTATCAATTAACATAAGATAGTTATAATTCTAACGTAAATATTATTTTTATTGGTCTTTGTTAATCCAATGAAAGTGCCAACATGTTTCTGGTAGAGTCAGTAATGTTCTGGAGAGCTAGAGTCACATTTTAAACCATGTGCACTCCGGAGGAATATTGCTGATCTATTCTACCGAGACTGTTGCTTGGAAACATGCATCCTATTGATACATGGTCGTTACTCGTACCGTAGAAACCTCTACGCTCGTACCCTATCGGAGGCTTTATCTAGTAAATTGTGCATTTGAAAACCACAAAAACCTAACACCATTATACACTACCTACTTAAAAACAAGGATACTGTGGATAGAAATATGATCCACACATTTCGTCACACCCTACACTCTTTAGCACTGTTGACTTGACGTTTTTGTTCATAGTGGGAGTGACCTAATGTATTGACTATTTTCTTAGAAAAAAAAACTAAGTAACTGATGGCAGCATTCACACAGCTTTAGCTTTGAATGCTTTAAGGTGGCTTCCGCATTTGATAAATTACACTCACATAAACTACACACTATTGCTGTTGAAACATTGTAGTGAATTCCTAATATGTTAATGAGATCTTACTAAGTACAAGTGCATGTACCGCAACTTCCTAGCTGACACCACATTCCAATATCAATGAATACTATACGTAATATGTCTTATCATATCTTTAATGCAACATTATGGTGACTTGGTTGATATTCTTAATTATCAATAATAATGTACACCCATCTATATTTTGACATAGGAAATAACTAAAATGAAATCAAATGAATCCTCCCTTTTTGATGTAAGGGTTAGATTTCGTCAATCAAAATTCCTTAATATTTGTTGTGTGTGTAAATTATCATACATAAGAGAAATTATTATTGTGACAAGTTATAGCGCTATTAGTACGATGGCAAATGTAGTAGGTAGTCCAATTTTCAGTTGAATGTAAAATGTTGGTTAAGGGATTGAATAGAGCCTGATTTTAAATGTTGTAATTGAAAATAACCAAAAATTTAAAACTCATAAAGCAGCTGAAAAAGTATTTTTTGGAATTATTACTCTGTGAATATTACAAAATAAATGTTGTTTTTGTGTGTCGAGGCGAAAGACCAGAAAAGTTTAAAATGTGTGGGTGTAGGAAATATCACTGATGTTTTTCTTTCGACTGTGTTGCTTTAATAATCAGAAAACTGTGTTTTATAAATTTTAATTGTCATTGGTAATATTATAAATAATAAACAACTACGGTTAACAAATAAGAGTAATTAATAAATAATAATAAAGGCACAATTGTAATTTGTACAGTTTCTGTGGTTACCAAAATGCAAAATATTAAGTGTTGTGTATACTTCTTGTTCAGGAACAAAATGTACAACAATGTTGTTTGAATAAAGACCTACACCCAATTTATGTTCCAATTTATTTCATTATAAATATAATTCCTCTTTTAGGCTAATTATCAAGGAATCCAAGTTCCCTTCAAATATGCAGCTATAATACCTGTCTCCAAAATCTATTGCTTGTACTTCCCAGTGAAATAGAAGTATTTGGTTTATACTTACCATGTACTCCCATCTGTATTTTGACGCAGGAAATAACCAAGTAAAAGTAAATCAAGTGAATCCTTTTTTATGTAAGAGTTAAATTTCGCCAATAACAAATGATTTGTGTTTGTAAATTATCATATCGTACATGAGAGAAATTATTATTATTGGATGAGAAATTGGTGAAAATAGAATAGGCAGATTAGTCTTTCGTTTTTTTAACACACATAATATAATCTTTTCTCAATTAGTTATTGATAGGTTCTTGAAAAATGTACAGTGTTATGGTTGGTTGAACCATAAATTAAGCAGGTTGAACTTGCATAATATCCTGGTATCAATTTGGAGTGCCAATAATGTGAATTGAAAATTATAAATATTTTTTAAAAGTTCTGTAGAAGACCGTACTATAGTAGACGGGAGATTCGGTGCACCCCAATAAGAAATAGTTTCTGCTTAGGCAATTTCTTTGGGTGAAAGAAACAACGCACATCCCTTCATAACATCCTGACTCCATGGAAGTTTTCCATCAGAAACCCATTTTCTCAAAAAATAAAAATTTCGAATTAATATAAAAACAAATTAAAAAAATTAAGCTTGGCGCATTGCGTTAAAAAGTGGGCATCACAAGTAGGGTTCCAAATTTTCCGAACCGAGAATTCTTGAGGAAAAACCCGGTTTCTTTCGGTTTTTTTCTGGAAAAAAAAACAGGAATTTTGGGAAAAATTGATTTTAGCTCATATTTCGTAATTTTTTTTTGTTTTGTACCGCGATGAACTAATTTTTCGATACTGCACAGAAGAAAGTCTTTCACCAAAATTTGGATTGTTAGACGTCCATTTCGGTACTAAATTTTAATAACTTAGCCGTTGAGTTGATGTTTTAAAAATCTCCCGCCTTTTGCAAAGCAGGGGAATGTCCTCCTCTTACAGCCCCCAATGACAGGATCTGCAGCCATATTCATGTTACCATTTCGAAAATTACAAAATTATCTCATTCATATAATATTATTATCAGTTTTTTATTTCGAGAATTTCAATAAATGTATCATACAATGTATTATGAATGCATTTCCTTATTGACTGTATATGAAATTCTACATTCTCCACTCCTCTAAGTCATGTTCATGCCAAAATATAGTTTAAATCCTCCAATATACAATTTTAACATAAAAAGTATTAAGAAACAATAAAATAATAATTTTCAATTTTTCCCAAAAAACCATATTTTTCCCACCTCCAGGAAAAAAAACAAAAAAGCTCGGTTTTTTTCCACACTCAAAATCCCTATAATCACAAGTTGTGAATCACAAGGAGATAAACGTGGCCAATGCAAATTCAATGCACTTAACTTTTTTTTTAATTTATTGATGAATTCGTTTTTTTTTAATTTGCTTAGGGGTATTGTATTGTATTGTATTTATTATCTTCCCGTAGATCAGTACAGTATACAGATATGGGCATCGTCAGAGTTATTTACAAAAATATATACACATGAAAATATTTACATGAACATATTTACAGATCAGTTTTTGAGAAGTTTAACAACAATATAAAATTAGAATAATAGGTGTTAACATAAGGTGGTGATAATTGTAAATAAATCAGATTAAGACAAGTCTATTCAACTACAGACTGAGCAAACTGATGATGAGCTACAATGGAACTATAAGGATAGGGAATGATTTTGGAAAGGATTTTGAAAGGATTTTGAGTGAGGTAGGTTTTCAGGCTGAGGTTGAACGAGGTGAGGGTTGGTGGGGAGTTTGTTGTAGATGACGGTGCATAGGTAGTGTGGGCTGGCGGTGTACGAAGCTTTAGAGTAAGAGGGCGTGCGAATAGAGTTCTGGCTCCTGGTGGAGTGGTTGTGAATGGAAGAGTTGAGGGGAAATTGTTCGGGATGTGTTCGCACAAAGGTGGCTGCGATTTGGATTAGAGTGGAAGTTAGGGTAAGGATTCGGAGCTGAACGAAGTGAGGCTTCGCGGATTGCCGACGGGAGACGCCTGCCATGATACGAATGGCCACACCCAACAAATCATAAAACAGTATTTGAACGAAGCAGATTGGCTGCTGGTCAGGTTCATTGACAATCAATCCTTGTTATTATCAATGAAATCAGAGCTCACCTACTAGAGGTAAGAGCAACCGACCAACAAGTGCACTCAAGAACATTGTCCATATCAATTAATAACAATTATTATTATTATTATTTAATGTAATTTACCTGTCAAGGACAGGATGGCAGTGTAGGGCTACATAAAGGGTGCCCTCTTTAGCCGTTGTACAGAGTTTACATGTAAGTTCAGTTATAAAATGATTTCAAATTGTTTATGTAAATTTCAGAAATTATGATGTGATAGGTATGGGCACAAGAACAGGTAAAAACACAATTCAGACAGTTCAGTAGAGTTCTTATAGCTGCGACCGCCCCCGAGGCAGGGAGGTCGTGATGTCGGCTCTGGTGCGACGTGCGCTAGGTCGAGGCCGGGCCTGGGTCCACCTCGACGTCTTCGCTTCCACTTGGACGTCGAGGGTGGAGGAGCGGGCGTCGGGACGCTCTTCTTCTTCACCGCGAGTCCGGCACGGAAGGAGGCGACGTTCATCCACCCGAAATCGTGGATCTGCGATCGTCGTGTGGCAGAGCGCGGGGCAGCGTTGGTGTTGGTTTTGAGTTTTTGAGTCTCAGTATTCTGTGCGCGGGCCCTGGTGGTCTGTACCTTCCTCTTCGACGGCGAAGTGGAGGCGGGGGGTGACACCGTTCGCTTCCTGGTGTCATCAGGCGTAGCTGTGGTTTCGTCGCTCAACAAAAAGTTAAAGTCAAGTAAGTACCTATCTAAAAATGTTATAAAAAACAATAGAAATCCGTGATTTGGGGCTCTATTCTACAACTTTTTAATTTGGCGCGATTCTACTGGATTACGATTCGCGATCACAGTCATGGGTTAACATTGCACCGAATTGGATTTCAGTAGAATTGGGAATTTTAAAGTTATAAAGTCATTTCATCCGAGTGAGACAACCTTCTTGCATACCTCAGCTAGTTAGTGTCACTGAGAGCCATCTAGCGGATAAGAAGTAACTGCTGCTGTGTGGTTGTGGGCGGCAAATACAGTTCCGCTCTCTCCCATCCCATCTCATGTCGGTCCTCGCTCGCTCGGTTCGGTCGGTACTCGGTCCGCCGGCGCCGTCTGTCTCTCTCACTCAGTGGACTCAGTGTTCGGGTAGACGTTAACAGGGAAGGTTATGTCACTTTCAGCCACGATGAACCGGGTAATTCGCTGCAAATGTTCGTAATAATTACGAACCCAACTTTATTTTAACGTAGAACATTTATTAATATAATTTTGTATCAACATCGTTTATTAATTTATCCTCTTTCGCGTTATTTTGTGCTCGTTGTTTCGAATAAAATAATATACAAATTACCATGAATTTCCATTAAAAATATTTATTACAGTGGTTTTTACGAAATAAATTGAAATTCGCTCACACAAACGATAGAAATTAAAGCATGTACTTAATACAGAAATTGGCAACGATACAAAATTGCGCTGGTGATTGCAGTGAATCGATATTACATAAAATATGCTTTTTATATAAATGCACCATATTTGTGCTTTCAAAGCCTTAACATATTATACACCATACATCATATTATACCATTTATGAGCATTATTATTAGTCGCAGATAAGCGACATTGTGTTAACAAGATAGGATAAATCGTTCTTGTTGAAATGACTGTTACGTACACGGCAGAAGTCGCTACCTGCAGAGGATTCGGCTGTTTCGGCAAATTGCTGTTCCGGTGAGTTGAAAACATTTTGTTTTCAAGACCACACTTCTCCCCTAGTTAGTCCAGCCAGACTCGTTTCCTTTGTCCTGCACATTGCTTTGCACAATGCTGCATCCGCACCGCTCTATGACCCTGGCCGCTTCTTCAACTGTCAACCTGACAAAAAATTGTTGTTAATGTTTGTGTTAAATGCATTTCTCAATATGTTATAAAGTGGAAGATGACAAAATTTATTAAATACATACACAAGTACTTGAGTTTCTTGAGACTGAAGTGAAACTGATGATGCAACTAACAGGAAAGAAAGTAATAATTGAGTGAGACAAAGATTGAAGTAACTTGGCAGTTGCATGTACCTATCTACTCACTCTGACAAAAGTTGGCTCATCAAACTGGAATGTAACATTTTGTCAGGTGCAGAATCAGCAGAATAAACCCCTCGTCTTCAAGTCCAAGGTCAAGCTCGTGGCTGTGTCTGTCTTCTACCTCGACAATGTCTTTGCCCGTCAGCTGCACATGTTTTACGACTTCGAGCACAGATCTTTACTCTGAATGAATATGATGGTTATTATCTTGATATGATTAGTGAGCCTTGACGATAACCGTTATCATTTGCTTATCAGCGGCATCTAATGCAACTATTGGAGATTTCATCCCTGAGAATCTGATCGCATTCAATAATTGAGAATGCCGCAGCGGTGGAGGCGCCAGGCGCCATGGTTTATTCGTGTCGTGTGACTAGAAACTTGACGTAAAAATTATCTCGTATTGAGCAAATCACAACTAAAACAAGCGAGTAGGAAGGACTTTCGATGTAGGTACCGTAGGACATATTGTTTGGCATTGTTTGGCACTTAGAACACCGGGTTCGGGTTTACTGTGAACAAATTGCGTATTTTAATTATAATTTATTTTTCAATATAATTGTGTCCGACACTTTATCTGGACATTATATTTTTTAATGTTTAAAGGTTCACTTTAATGTCAGTTATTTTCTGGGGGGCTGTTGGGTGCTACTTTGAACCAAGGTTAGTTGGAGCTGGGACGTCCTCGGAGACGGCGGAGTGGACAATTTGGAAAAATCCTCGGGGACTTGGGCCATAAAAAAGGAAAGGCGTACCTATCCTAAATATTATGCTGCTTTGACCTCATGCCAATGCCAAACAACGATCTTATCTGTAGGGTTGGGTGAACCTCGTATTTTTTAACCGAACCTCGAACCGAACTTGAAATATTTTACCGAACCGAACCTCTCGTCATTTTTACCTGCAGTGGCTTTATCACTTACAAAAAAATAACATCAAACATTGTTTGGCCTTAAAATTTTGCTTCAAGAGAAAAATTAACGTACATTAATTTTTTTTAATGAACTGTAACAAACAATTTGCATTATTTCTTCTTTGGCTTCTTTGTCACACAGATTTCTATCTAGAACACCACACTGGAACGAAATGTTGGCGGGAAATGGTTCGCCCAAATCTACTTATCTGTTTGGATGTCAAAACGTTTGTTGATGTTGCTGATGTTGCTGATGTAACCTATTGGGCTATGTTTTAAAAAAGCAAAAGTTAATAAAATAATGTAAGGGCTGTTATTACCATTAGCTAAAGCTACTTGGGAAATGTGGTGAATTACTATTATTATACTCAGGCTGAAGTCAGGATACATTGACTGCACAGTATTTATGGTAATACAGTTACCATAATACAGTATGGTAACAGTATTTATGGTAATGGTAGGACTAGGAAATGTGGTGTATCACCATTATGCATAGCTTAATATGCTGTCAATGTAGCCTGAGTCCTGACTGAGGTTAATTTAAACTGAGGAAATAAGCTCCGTAATTAAATTGTAGTAGGTATATAATGGTATAATACACCGAGTTTTCTGAAGCGGAGTTTAAGCTAGTTGTAGCTTAAACTAATGGTAATACGGTCCTGAGAACGGCTGAATTAACTAACTCATATTACCATCAGGGGTAAAACGAAAGTTATGACTCATTCTTACACTATTAGTTGAATGTATTAATTAATTTGGTCATCACTCTTTCTGCCTTCATCACTATTAGCGCTATCAGAGACTGCAATTGAAAAATCAATATGCTAGAAGAGGGCCTTGCACTTCTGCTATTCAGTCCACGTCAGATGCCTTTCCTATTTACTTTGTGATTACTGATTAGCATGCACGGTTGACCTTGCTTCATGCTATGAGGCCCTGTGCGACAAAAGATGATACTTCGCTCGGTATCTGTAGCAATAGCATCATCGGATCATCAGAATGTGTGTTTCTTATCCGAATGTGATGACCATGGCAGTCTGGGAGGGGGCGTTTCTCTCGCTAAACCATCATTATCAGCTGTGATTTACTGAATCTATTTTGTTTTCATGTATAGTCAAGGAAACTAGATGGTTCATACTCTATCTCTCTCTGCTCCATATAAAAACATGTTTATGTTATGGGTCAGAGAGAGGCAGAGTATGAACCATCTAGTTTCCCTGACTGTACACTGGCGGCATTAAGTTGTTTGTACTCTATCTCTCTCTGCTTCATATAAAAACATGTTTATGATATGGGTCAGAGAGAGACAGAGTGCAACGATCATATTGCCGCCACTGTATCTATTTTATTATAATATCTGAATTCTTATTTTGAAAAAGATGGTGAAAATCGAGGAGGCTTGGGGGTACATCTTCCGAGAAAATGTTGGGTGGTCATTCTTGTTGGTGCAGTTCTGTATCATAGTTATTTTTGGTTGGGAAATATAAATTCCAAATATACAAAAATTGGTCTAAGAGGTTTTAGAATAAAAGTCCGGGTCGCATAGCCCGGGGAAATTTTTAAATTTTCACTCACTTCCAAACATTTTGGTAGGTAGCGAGCGTCACCACTTGAAACATTATGGCTCGAATCTCTGTTTTTTTGTTTATGTGTTTTTCGCACTACATTTTAAACGAAATAACGGATCTGGTAATTTTTTCACAAAAGATGCATTACCTAATCATTACTATTAATCCAGTTCAGTGTGCTAATGATTTC
The DNA here is from genome assembly GCA_934045905.1 of Leuctra nigra. NCBI lineage: Eukaryota > Metazoa > Arthropoda > Insecta > Plecoptera > Leuctridae > Leuctra > Leuctra nigra. Next base: position 2,852,722 of record OW203763.1, read on the forward strand.
CAGCAAAATCGGTATATTAATTTCATCGGAAACTTGATTTGTAGTTTGTACTTAGCTTGGCAATATGAAAGAAATTCAACTCCGTGGGCCAATAAAACTGGAATCCTTATTCTTAATTTGAAATATATGTCTAAATGTAGGTACCTACCCATCAAAACATTCAATTTTTATCACTGCCCATTTGATGAATGCAAGTATGATTATCTTCAAAAGGGTTCTCAAGGTCTGTAGATGAACAGACCGCATGCAGTACCGTTCTCTCATACACGGTTCAATTTCGATACCTATTTGCATTGCTGACAGTGCCCAAAAGGTCCGCCATGTCTATCTTCCATTAGTTCACAAACAACAGAATCACTTTCCCGCTGATGTTGGCTAGGTACCATTTGTCTTCTAATATTATATCTTCTCAGTCTCTTCATTTTGATTCTCCTGATGAGCTATAGAAACAAATGGGCGTCGACTTTTTCTGGTATGGTCCAAAGACTTTGCAAATTGCCTTGGACTTGCCCTTGGCTTGGCGTTGGCTACACCTTCTATCATTATTACAGACTACATAGCTCTACTTGAAGAGGTCAAAAGACGTTGATTTTATTTCTCTAATGAACGTCCTCTTTCATGTCTATTTTCTCAAGCTACTGCTTGAAAACTGCTCCTGTGTAGAGTTCGTGTAATTGGCTGCTAATCAAGTACACTTGACGATAATTAATTAGTAGAACATGTGCGACGATATAAATAAGAAACGGTACATATAAGCTCAAATATTTGTATAATACAGACAATTTAAGAGTCTACGATACTTGATGAAATCCATGTTTCATGAAGCACAAAAAGGCGGCCCCTACTTTTTTCTAAACAGCTCTACCGATTGTTTTCAAATTTTCACAGATTATAGATAAATAATAAATCTGTGCCTCTAGTATGCCAAAAGTGTTATTTTTTGTTCAGTAATTTCAGGGCACAGGTGCCAAAATACCCATATATTGCCCATTTTGGCACCTCCTCAACACGAGTAATAACATTTGTTATTATTTTTTTGAATCACTAGAGGCACAGATTTACTCTTTATCTCTATGCTGTAAAAATTTGGAGACAATTGGTCAAGCCATAAAGAAAAAAGTAGGGGCCGCCTTTTTATGGTTTTTTGTGGTTTTCAATGTTTGAATTAAAATAACTTACTTCACAGCAGTATATGCAACATGCAACACAATGATTAAATGTCACAAATGTCACGTACAACCCAGAGCTAATGCATTTTCGTGCATTTTTTGGATTTTTTTCATATCCGAATCGAAATTTTTTGCGAGTCCTGTCGACTCTTAATATAAGTTATTATAGAAACGAATGTAGGTAAATAGGATGTTTGTTCGTACCTATTCAAGGGAGAGTACGTCCTGGAATATATTATTTCTGGAAAGTCAAAGTTGTGTCAAAGAATGATTGATCATTGCTTTGTTCAATTATCTTTGTACATAGGTCTTCATTTTCTTCTTGACTTGTGCGTGTGTGGGTGTTCGCCTACTTGAAAATGCATGGCACAGGTTTCATTTCGAATGAATTTTAAAATGTTGACTGACAATATTTTCATACCACCGACGTGTTTAGAACGTGAAAACTGATTATTATAGAGATTATAGATGGAGCAAAAATACACTGGAGTACGACATCTTCTTACTTCTGTGTTTTCAAACTTTGAATAGCACTTCCTAACAATCTCTGTACTGTACATCTACGAAACCAATAAATGATCAATATGATTCAAGTTTTGTACGTTGGTACAAGCTGTTTTAAGCGCGGCTTTTTGCCTGTCTCAGTGTCTGGAATCAGTATTCAGTACCACTCGTTCTTATTAGAAAACCTACTTGTATAATTATCTTGAAACAAAAAGTCGCTTTAGCTTGCCTGGCGGGGCAAACCAAACATCCTCGCTTTCCAAAACTAGTTGAGAATCGTTATTTTCAAGTTTTCATTGTACCTATTTGTATCTCGTACGTTTTTATATGACAGGCACCTGCTATTGGCCAAGATTGAGAAGGTCTTTGATTTAAACCGAATATCCTTGTACTTTGCTTTGCTTTGCTTGTGATAAAGAGAACCATGACCATGGGTTGTCAGTGATGAAGTAATCCATCAAGGTTAGTTGTCATTTTTCATTTTGTATTGAAAAGAAGAGAGCTATTTTGACAGCAGAACTTTTGGAATCCATCCACCTAAATTACTATTTTTGTTCCTTGTCCTTCCGACCTTATTATGTAATTTAATTTTCCTGCTAAATTTCAGATTGCTAAGTTTCGGATCACGTTGTAAATCTGTTGATGAATGAAGTATTCTCAGTAATCGGATTTTTACTTCAAAAACGTAGCTAACTGATGTGTCATCACTCATCAGGATTACTCATTGCCAGTGTTGAATTCAGTCTGGTTTATGCGAGGGGTAATCAAATTTTGCCATTTGAAATACAAAATGTTAAAGGCACACAGATTTAAAACTTATGTCTCTACTCTTCCCGTAGAAGTATCGTATTACCTACCTAAGTTATTAATATTTTTGAAAGATTCTATCAAGGTAGGTACACCCAACAAATCAAAAAACGGTATTTGAGCGAAACGGATTGGCTGCTGGTCAGGTTCCTTTACAATCAATCATTGTTATTATCAAGGAAACCAGAGCTATCACCTACTAGATTTAGATGATGAGTTAGCACAGACTTCATAGGATTATGCTATCAAATCTTTTTCAGCCAATCCGTTCCTTTCGAATACCGTTTTATCATATTTTGTTAACTGCAATTTAATTTCTAGTGATAAGAGCAAAGTTTCCCTGAGGAGAGAGAGCTAGGAACGAAGTGCGAGCGGGCTTGCTCGTAATACAACTTCAACAGTCTCATATTCATTTCTGTCACGTGCATTTCAGTTTTAGATAATTATTAATTTTATAAACGTTTAGTAAAAAAGAAACATGAGAACTTGATTTAAAAAACACAACACACACACACACACACACACACACACACACACACACACACACACACACACACACACACACACACACACACACACACACACACACACACACACACACACACACACACACACACACACACACACACACACACACACACACACACACACACACACACACACAAGATTATAAGCGTATAACTGTACAATAATGGCACGAGCTGTATACAACAATTTTAGATGTTTTACATTTTACAACATTTCCCTCTCATTCATATAAATTGGCATTCGTGCAGTATGTGTGCACGCTATAGATGAAGGTCGTTCATAATATTCGGTAATAAAATAAAATGCCTGAGACTACCTCCTTCGTAATGCAACTTCATCCTTTGCAACAACATGCATCGATACGTCGCACCCCCAGAAGTAAACTGCAATAAGTCATTTTTTATAGTTTCAAGTAAAAATAAATTTCTGTATTTTAAACGAGTGTTGTCGATTTTCACGTAATTTTCTTCACATCTGATAGAAATTAAATGTCTATCAAATTATGTATTCATAATTTGATTTATGGCATTCAGCATTTTTGCAGGATGTTATAGTTAAATGCAGTTATTAGTTCATAGCTGATCAACAATAGGATATTTAGAGTAATTAAACAGGTTTCTTGGCGCCTGAGGGGTCGCCAAATTTTCAAACAATTTATACTTTTTAGATTTTGCGTGTATTTATTAGCATAGTTCAAGTATTTTAGGAGAGAGTAAGTATCACAAATTAGAAAATGAGCTATGAAAAAGCCCAAAAATATTACAAACGTATTTCAAGCTAGAGGGCCCTTCCAGTACTCTCCAAAATGAATGAAATTCCAGAAGTCAAACAATTTTCCGGACCCCCATAGAGGGCCTTTCCCTGGGCCCTGTAATCAGTCGTATACACACAGTACCCCAGGACAAAAGGGAGGGGGGCGCCAAAATATTCTTTGCCCTATGCGTCCAGGAGTCAAGGGCCGGCCTTGTCGTAAAACTGGACACTTTTCCTACTGCCTTCTAATACATGAATGACGATTCTGACTTAAAATTAAAGCCAGTACCTTTATCTGCCTACAGATTGTATATGACCTTAGTTTTTATACAATATAAAGTTTTTATACAGTTGTTTTACTATCCGGAGAATAAGTAAAAATATTAATAGAAGTAGAGCATTGTAGCGCTTGATGCCGGTCCCTTAAGGTGTGGAGGTGATTGAGAATATTTTATACGAGTTTTTGTATGTGTGTAATTATTTGATCAAGCGCAAATGTATTCCAGGATTACGTTGAACAAGACGTGTCAAGGTCAATGTCTGCATTGCCGGGGGCGAAGCAACATCTCCTTCTCTTCTTTGTCCTCCGCCGGACTCGGCCAGTCTGTGACAGCTGAAACCAAATAACTTCTTTGTTGAAACCAACGCAATGTTGTAGGGCACAGTATAAAGTAGGGATATTTTTCTTGCGTGTTCTTCACACATTTTTATGCTACTCAAAGTCAGGGGTGGGGAAAGTGTGCTGAAGTCAGGAGTGGGGAACTGAGATTAGCTGAAATTCATTCCAAGGACAGTGCAAGGAATTTTTACTTGGGTGGGCAGCAAGTGACAAACATTTTTTGGCGAGGGGAGAGGGGGAGGCATACTCAAATTTTGAGTAGGGACTGTGCATAAAGGACGTCACGCTAAAAATGGAATATTTTGTACACCCCCCCCCCCCCCCTCCCCCTGTCACGCTGTGCCACACTTTTAGAGCGCCCCCCCCCCCCCCCCCCTAAAAGGACGTCACAAATCTATCTCTACCCCCCCCCCCCTTAAATAGAATATTTTTGACTGTTAAATGTATCAGAATTTATCGTTTTTAGCGAAATTTCCGGTCCCGACATATCAACTGAAATTTAAAATGCTTCAAATTATCTATATCAAAACGTGACGTCGTACTGCCTCCAGACCCCCCCCCCCTCCTCCCCCTGTCACACTGTGTCCCATACTGGTGCACCCCCTTCCCCCCTGAAGCGTGACGTCCTTTATGCACAGCCCCGTACAAGGGAGAGAATTTTACTCGCTGAAATGGTCAGTTTTGGGTAAAAAATATTGTTTGGGATAACACGTAAAAATAAAATGTGGACTTGTGTTAAAGTTACTGAACATAGATTTCATCATTAGATACATCTTCAGTTTGAAATGTGAAATTTGAAATGTATAAACTTATAATTTTACAATATGAAAACAAAAACATTTCGTTTATTTGTGGGTGGGCAGGGCATACAGTGGGGAGGTGACAATGGCGCCACCGCTTCTGATTCATTCCAGCACAAACATGTTGATACGTATCCTGCTAGACCCCGTGTTACCTGGGTCGCATACAAATGAACCGACGTCGGTATTACTTGGTTGGTATTCAGTCATTTTAGATGTAACATACTAGGTTGCAACCCAACATATCTTATTGGTCTTTATTGTCTTTATTGGATCTTACTGATATTGGTCCTGAATATTTGCTTCAAACAAAATGGCCCGGGCCGCCTTTGCCAAACACATTTGAAACTAATAATTATTCATCGCGTTATATATTTTTTATTGTTTCAAAGTCATAACAAAGCATCAAAGATGTTGTTTTATGAGATTTCTTAAATTTTGACACCGTAATTATGAATTTTGAATTAATGTATTCCTAGGGTGAAACAATAAAAATATAATTTTTTTAGTTTTAATGTTTTCCCATTTTGAAAAAAGAAAGGCATAGGAAAATCAATGTCACCAAAATCTTTGTCCTTGTTGACAAAAAAAATATGTCTGGGTCTGAGGAGGTTATGACTTCAGTAAATAAGTACGATACGAAATAACATTTGGACACGTCACGTCTTTTATACCGGGTGGCGCAAAAAAACGCACAATGGGCGAGACATCGCTGTGACGAAACTGCTGCACAAATCGGGTTGAAAATTTTACATAATATACACAACATACCTGTAAGGTTTAAATTGTACATAATATACACAACATACCTGCAAGGTTTAAATTGTACATAATATACACAACATACCTGTAAGGTTTAAATTGTACATAATATACACAACATACCTGCAAGGTTTAAAAGTTTCAAAACCATATTTTATGTACGAAAAAAGGTTGCAGCTGTTAGAATTTGGTTGTCTCAAAATCGAATAAATACGAAGCTCAAAAAGCGCGCGTTCAGAAAACGTCAATTCGCCGGGACACTGTTTATTCAAATCTACTAAAGATATCAAACTGAAAATATCTAAATTTATTCAAAATGTATTGAAATTTTTCTCTATTCGATCTCGGTATAATTGATTTTTTGACAACCAATTCTAGCTGCTGTAACTTTTTTCCTACAGAAGATATGTTTTTGAATCTTTAACACATTAAACCTTAGTATGTTGTTTATATTATTTGATTAATTGTCAGCCTGATACGTACAGTAGTTTCGTCACAGCGATGTCTCGCCCATTGTGCGCTTTTTTGGGGCCACCCGGTATTTACGATGTGAGCTTTTATATTTTCCTATCAATCATCAAGCCTTCTTGAAATATATTTTCAGCCTCTTATTTGGTTGTGAACTCGCATAATAATGAATACCTCGGAATACCTATTTAATCTTATACCTAACCTATCAAAAAAGTGAATGAACACAACATTTAAGAAGGTATTTAGTTGCTGTACGTTTTACATTCTTGGAGTAAATTTTTATGATTATGCAAGAAAAATATAATGGTTTATCCAATTGGATCTACAATTCTGATTCCTCACCAGATTCGGTCGGCATTTTTATGAAGGATGATATGAATGTTAGGAATGAATGTAATATTTATGAAAACAAAACAATAAAAAAAAACGCATTCAAATATATACATACAAGTTGTCAGTTGACCAATGGCACTTTGATTCCATCACTATCATTAAAAAAACAGCTTGTCAAACTCTCTGCCCTCCTCAAAAGTCGACCAAGTGTCATCTACCTCCCAAATGTGTCCGGCAAACCATACAATGCCAGCTATTGAAATTTACATTCAAATCGTGTTATCAATCGATGTCGTCATTCTCATTGGCCATAAACTTTCAAGGTCGTGGTTCTATTGTCCAATGAGGAATCATCTTGCGTGCCGCCACTCGATCTTCCGTGATGGTTTGACGTCAGAACACCACCTTCTCCATTCACGCAGTCAGCAATCATCATGCTTTATTCAACAAATAGGTACCGAGCTTCCTAGGTCTTTGGCCTGAGCCATTGCCCTGCTGCAAAATGAACATTCGAACCTTGATTCGAACAAAACTTGAAAATGTTGTAGGTATGGTTGTAAAGCGGATTCAACTGCTTTCGCTCTAAGCAATCGGTGGATTTACAAACCCAATCATTATTATAATGACGGTCTTTCCCTTCCTGCTGATACTATCCTGCTGGGACTACTTCGTGTTGATAATTACATGCGATTAAACATAAACAGGTGACATTTCTGCAATTCGTTCCTTCACATTTACGTGTAGTATATGCGTGTTTGGAATAGTATATATCCAATTTTTGTATGCAGAGTTGAGTCGATAATGTGAATCTAGACAATGGAATAACAAAAGCAATAACATGCAATCTACAAAAACCGCAGGAATTGCGTCTGTAGGTAAAATCGATTACGTACGTATTGTGGTATAACCAGGATATAGATATTTATAATGCCGTGATTTTATTTCAAACGTCTGACTTTCATATTTGACGATAATGAATGATGCATGTGATATCGTACATTTTAACCTTTCTGAACTCTCGGTTTGAACTCTGACCCCTATTGCTTTAGGGGTTGATTCTCAGACTGCCACCCGACTATACTGTCGGCTATACCGTGCCAAAAGTTCTAGGGTTCGTACCACTGATCAATAAGCCGACAGAGTTTTGGGAACTGTTATCAAATTATAAAATATTAAAATCTCGTCCTCCTTGCGTGATGTTTATCTTTTGAATGCTACCATTACATTGAGGAGTATGTCACAACACCGGAAGACTGGACGTATTTTCGATGGTTACCTGGAACTGAAGAATGATTTTGCATGTCAGTGATGTCAGGCGTGGTGTTGTGTAATGCTCAATGGGGAATTCGTTCTGCCCATGACTGAACAGTCGAGTTCCTGGTAGAACGTTATCACAATTCTCTTATCTACTGCAGCTGTTATGTTTCCCGCTTCTGCGGTATCTTCCCATGATGATGATAATAGAACACACAATGTGAGCGAGTCAGACCTAATTGCTTGATTGTTACATTATGTAATTTTAATGTAGGTTACATTATGCGCATAGATATGTCTCTTAGACTCGATGTTCAGCTGAAATAGTGACTGTGGAATAGTTCTTTCTTATACCCTGTTCACACTGAGAATTCGATCATGATCCAGTTCAATTACAATCGAAATCAAAATGGAGGCAAGATTCAAGTTAAACTTTATAATGTTGTTACATTCAAATTAGAGCATTCATTTGTAAGTTTATATTTTTAAAATTCATAATTTCTTTTGTTTGACATTGATCTTTTTTTGTTTTCTTTTGTTCGATCAAGTTCGATTGAGTTCAGTTCACACACATTTTCGATTGCAATCGAGATTTTGGATCATGATCGAATCCTCAGTGTGAACAGGGTATTAGTGTATGATGGCATTCACTGTACTCCCAAATCTCTCTGCTCCAATATAATCGTATTCATAAAGCAATTTTAAAAGATGTTTCAGTATTTTTCTATTGATAATTAGCTTTCATCATTGTAAGTACATCTTCTTATGAATATTTGTTAATGTCTCTATCACTAAAATTACTTACACCGTTTTTCACTACAGTCACTAGAAGGAATTTTGATTAGTGTACCTATAAGTGCGACGCTGCCAAGCACAGATATTTCCTACTACGCTACTTTTACTACTGAATTTTACAGTCTTGACTTTTAACCTTTTTACTTTTTAGTCTTGACTTTTAACCTTCTTTTTTATTTTTATTTTCTAATTTCTTTTGTTGGTTCACATTATTATTGTCTAATGCTCCTTTGTTCATGACATTTTGTGACAAAACATTGGTTTTAGGGACATTTCAGATGTTTGACCGACGGAACTTTGACCGATGCACAGGCGGAATTTTAGCCGATATTGAAAAGTTTTGATGAAGTGGCGACAATTTATAAACATCCACGGAAAAATAATTAATATTTTACGAAATAATAGTTGTAGCCTGTAGGTAGTTTGGCTATTGATTAATAAATAACACCAGTCGTTGGACTGTCACAAACCTTAAAAGATTTTTATTAGCAATATTTCGTTTGCATTTCAGCAAACTTCATCAGGCTGTCAATGACATTTCTTTTTAATCAAAAAACATAGTGAAAAAACAACAGTATCAACTTCTCTATGCACATTCCCAAAGTTTCAAATTGTCAAATAACTTAGTAAACATTAATAAAAATAATATACCTCGGATTACACAAATCTAAATCACCTGTTGCCATTTTTCAATAATTTCTGTTTTCAAAGTTGATGTCCAAATTTCATCAAATTCATGGCTCGGCTGGCTTATGATGGCTAAACCGTCTCTATTTAGATATGGACTCAGGACTGCCATTGTGGCTGCTTCCTTGAACCTTCTCTTGTTCCAATTCTCTTCTTTCCAAATCCTTTTCGTCTTTTGCCATTCTACCTGATGCATGTTTTCAAAAGCGTGATCTGCTATCAAGGAGGATTGCACTGTATCTTCATTTGGGTTTTGTCTCCTGTTTTTCAAATTTATTTTGTGTTCTTTGGTACGTATTTTGACAGGCCGTTTTGTTTCCCCTATATATGTAAAGGACAAAGGATGGGTGTATGCCATCCCTTGTTCATGTAGTGACATATATATAGGGGAAACAAAACGGCCTGTCGAAATACGTACCAAAAGAACACAAAAGAAATTTGAAAAACAGGAGACAAAACCCAAATGAAGATACAGTGCAATCCTCCTTGATAGCAGATCACGCTTTTGAAAACATGCATCAGGTAGAATGGCAAAAGACGAAAAGGATTTGGAAAGAAGAGAATTGGAACAAGAGAAGGTTCAAGGAAGCAGCCACAATGGCAGTCCTGAGTCCATATCTAAATAGAGACGGTTTAGCCATCATAAGCCAGCCGAGCCATGAATTTGATGAAATTTGGACATCAACTTTGAAAACAGAAATTATTGAAAAATGGCAACAGGTGATTTAGATTTGTGTAATCCGAGGTATATTATTTTTATTAATGTTTACTAAGTTATTTGACAATTTGAAACTTTGGGAATGTGCATAGAGAAGTTGATACTGTTGTTTTTTCACTATGTTTTTTGATTAAAAAGAAATGTCATTGACAGCCTGATGAAGTTTGCTGAAATGCAAACGATATATTGCTAATAAAAATCTTTTAAGGTTTGTGACAGTCCAACGACTGGTGTTATTTATTAGTTGTAGGTATCTTATCTCTAAACTTCAATCCAAATTAACGTGTATTTGACATTTTATTTTTCGATGTGTGTCGTTGAGAGGATGGGCGAATATTGTAATCAATGTGGTATGTCATAGATGTGAGACGTTATAGTCACTCATAACTCATAATCAATTTGATTGTTAGATTATATTTAGAATACTGCGATATAAATATGTTTATTTGTGACTAAAGAACAAGAACTTTTGTAATGTGTGATGTGGGGCGACCGAGATTATTATTTTATGATTTTTTTATGTTTATACAATAAATACTTTTCTAAAGCTCCATTTACACGGTGCAACTTCGTGTACAACTTCTGTACCACACTTCTGTGTCACACTTCTTGAATGAAAATTAGAACATATTTGAAAAATGGGAATGTGACACAGAAGTTGTTCAAGAAATTGCACCGTGTAAATTTAAAAGGCAGTTTTTCAGCGATGGTGCTTAGAATTCACCGTAATTCATACAAATCTCTGATGAAATAATGCCTCAAACAACAGCATAAAACAATTATATCTTACCGTGTGCTCCAATTATATGTTTTTAATTGAAGTTCCAATTAAACTATCCCAAAATAATTCATATTTGTAGTGTTGGCGAAAATGTTGCCAGATTTATGGTAAATTTCACACATTGTACACATTTTCTTTCTTATTTGGCCCGTGACCCAATATTTTTAAACGGCAGTCTTATTCTAAAAAAATTTATCTTTAATTTGAGACTATTTTCAATATTTTGTCATTCCTCTTGCGGTTTTAGGAGCAATTTAAGGCCAATTTTCCGGGACGATTTCATGTCTCCCTGTGTTATCTTATGGGGGAAAAAGTGATCTTCAATCAAGAATATCTAATTATATCATACCGTAAGGGGCAGATATTTTTTGCTAGTTGTATGAATTATGGTTTCATTAATCTTTGGTGTGAATTACAGCAAATTCTCATTCCTATGCCGTAACCCTAGAACCCCCTTAACGTCCGTAGCTCTTGACGCTCTTGAACTGGGCGCAAAAATTTCGAAAATTTTGGTTAGGATTGGGGTTGCTTGGCCGTCTTTATACAACTATTTATATTCTTATCTTTATTATGAAACAATGTCTCAAATCGAATTCATTTCAGAGTGTGAGAAATAATGTTCAAATATTTTTATATGTTATTATTTTGAAATGAAAGCAACCCAGAATATAATTACTAATGTGTGTATGTGCTACCATTCACGACGATTATTAATAACATATTCATAATAACACGTCTGTCGTGTGCATTTTCAGCTCTCAGGAGACAATATTATCACCTCCTGATAACAAACTTCGTGAAAACAATATTTTAAAATGATTAAAACATATTTAAAATGGTTCAAATCATAATCATGGATCATAATGAATGTCAGACGGGCGTTCACTAATTTCCTGCCCTTTTTGGTGCTTCAATTCCCCTTTTCCCCAATGTATTTATAATAGTTGGGAAAGAAATATAAAGAAATTGTTAATACCTACTATAAGTTGTGTAATATGAATGTTAATATAAATGCTGAGCTGTACATGTTTGCCGGGCTGGACCTATTTGAGCAGATTTCGCTTGATTCCGCCGTAGCTTGTACCTAGCTTGTACCCATCTTGGAAGTGTTGTACATACATCCTGATTGCTGGTACACCGGCACGATCTTGACGGATGACGTTGACCTCTTCTCTGTTTTATTCTAACAAAAACATCACCACCTCGGACGCAAGATTGGAAGACTTGCGCAATACTGTTCTGTAATAGTTGGAGACTTCGATGTGCCGACTTGACACGATAAATAAGTCCGCGCAGTGTATTTCATGGGGGGGGGGGGGGGGGGGCGAATTCTCAAAATGCATGGTCATAGTAGAGGGATTGGGTGAAACTCGGCACATATATCTTTTGTCCAGCATGCGATCACAAAAAATATTAGGGGGGGGGGGGGGGGGGGCTTAGACCCCCAACTGTCATGTTCCATTTCCCATTTTCCTGGGGCTCACAGCCCCGTGAAAATACTGCATTTCTCAAATCAATTTACAACATCTCTACTCGTTTTAAATAGATACCTATATCGAGGTTATTATTATTGGCATCTTATTTGTATATATTTTTGTGTGATTTTGCGCACAAATATCAAAGTTTCAGGTCAGATTTTGAAGATTATTTAGGATTTTTGGAAAGGGTGAACCCCCCCCCCCCCCCCCCCCCCGACCCCAATGCCATGGAAAGCGAGCTTTAAAGTTGCACGTGTCACTTGCTCAGCTTTCAAAGTTTCAACGTGCTTGGAACCCAAACAATTCACACAAAACGTGATTTTTTTTTAATTTGCCACGATGGAGACTCGCAAATTGACTCTTGAAGGTATACTTCGCAAAAGAAAAAATGATCGTTGAACGAATTTAAATGAATGCTTGTCATGTTCCTTAATCGATGGTTTTTTAATGTTTTGTTTTTATCAATGAATAATCACACTGTAGAGGTCACAGTGGAGTGAGACGAGGAGATCGAATAGACTGACCTGCTGGTGCGATCGAATATTTTTCAGTCAATCAGATTATTTGAGCAATAATTTTTTTATTTTGTCGAGAGTATACATGCGCTCTCTGCCCCCTCTCCCACCCCTTTCAAGCACGACTACGCACAGTGTACAGTCCTGGATACACGCCCTTGTGTTGGGTGCTACCTTAGAGGTGCTACTTGTACTTCATGGCTAGCCAAATGGTCCAGTTATTTATATATATTAGCAGGTTTAGTTGAAACTTGGGTGTTAATATAAGGTCTTTGTTAATGTTGCTAATTGTTTCGTCAAACATTTTGAATGAAATGCACAGCTGAGTAGATATTTTCATAATTTAATATTTACAAGTTCGAATTTCAAAGAACAGCTCATTCATTACCATTTTATTTTGTTCGCATTTAAAATTAATTCTCTAAGGGCCGGTCTTTCAATGCCTTGCTAACTTTTATACAGTCAATTAGGACTATATTGCCATGGCAACAACCAATGACATTCCTAGAATGACTACTAACTAACTGTTAAGAGCTAATTGAGACTTTAGCAAAGTATTGAAAGACCGGGCCTAAATCGAGAAACAGTGAGTTACTCCCAACTACGTCTTTGGTTACTCCCAACACACGGGAGTAAAAAAGCAGCAGCGAAGTCCCATATCCTAATTCCAGAATCAACCTGAAACAACTGCACTGAGAATGAGTTACCCACTGTAATTGTTAATAAAATAAAATAAGGCACCGACGTGTATCAGAACTGTTCAATGCAAATTAATTAATATTTTGGAAAGGAGTATTAGTTTTATTTTGTCCTACAGATGTTTCGTGCCTGAAAATTAGTAAAGATATGGCACTAAACGTCTGTAGGACAAAATAAAACTTTTACACCGTTCCAAACTATGAGTTCTGAAGACTCGTGCGTTTCCTAATTTTATTACTAATTAGTAATTACATTTGTAAAAGATATTGTTAAAAATCGATGAAAAAACTCTTCAATGTCAAACTCACTTCTACGTTTTTTGTGTAAAAATATACCTAATGTTTTTTCAAACATGCCGAAAACTATAATAATTATTAATTTATAATTTACTAGGTTACCTATACTAGTACATTTTGTTTGTTTCCAAATCAGAGATATGTTCACTTCGTGTAATGAGTCTCTATTCTAGTCGGTATGCTTCGTCATATAATATATTGCATAGCTTTGCATTTTCCAAAGAAGACATTTCAAAGATACACAATCTAGATTCTAGATAGAAGAACAATATGCTCATACTTTTTATGAAAGTCCAAGGTTATGACGGAATATTATTTAGAACTGGGGCTGGATTCACAAAAGGTTTTAAGCCTTATTCCGGCATAACTTTATGCCGGTGTAGCATTATAACTAGGTACCAATAACTCTATTACCATGAAATTACGAAGGTAAAACTTAGTATTTTATCATTATAAATTGCGATTTTTACAATTATATTCATAAACGTATGTCGGTAAAACATGGTAATAGCTAATATTGATATTAGTTTTTTCGGTCATAAAGTTATGTACTTCTTTGTGAATCCAGCCCCGAGTGATAACCCGATGCTGAGGAAATGACTTCATGGATTCCCTACAGAGTAGATTACCTTATTTATAAAATATATGAAATTGTTGTAAGCGTTCTGCTTGTTGATGCATTCCATCTTGTGCCATGAGGTGGTTGGTTGTCGGAGGATATCGTGGCTACTTGTTAATCACATAAAGTGCACATTATCACCTCGCACACTCATTGATAGCACATAAGCTTGAGCTGTCATCGGCCAGATATACATCCCATATAGTTATATACATCATCGTTTTGCAAGAAGCATTGGTTGCCGGGATTGAGTAGGTAATGGTTATTCAGTGCTAACTAAGCTCACACGAGAGATATAAGTCAGCAGTCTTGTGTGATGTCCTTGGGCTGATAGCACACAATATACCTACGCGTATTGTAGGCAAACAGAATCACGAATAGGTACCGATTTCTTGCTGTATGTTTTTATTTCAATGCGTGAATCGGATTCCAGTAGAATCGGGAAATTTAAATGTTGAGAATAGGGTCCCAGGCTGGTTGTCGAAATGACAACTTCGAAATGACAACTGACTGAAACTCAATTAAATGATACGCATATTTAGTTTCTTTCTATTCATTTATATATATATATATATATATATATATATATATATATATATATATAGTATATATAAGAAAACTAATTTTTCGGTTTAATACCAAACGATATTTATATATATATAATATATACCTATATATAACATTTTTAATGTGTTGAAAATCCCAAAATTGTCCTGCTGAGCAAACTGGTGGTCTCCCCCCTCCCCTCCCCTGTCATAACCTCATCTACATTATGCTCTGTAAACAACACGCCATTCTCCCATAAATGGCCAATGACTATTTCAGTAAAAATACCGAAAATAGTACTGCAATAAGCATGTGTACACTATTCACTCTGCAGAACATGGATTAAATAATTAATTTAACTTTGTATTTACTTCCAAGTAAACTGACAAACTGACGATGAACTGACGTGTCATCTCTCTTGTTTGTCTGCAGATGGCGAGGCAGCATCTACAAGCTCGTCTGGCCCGATCTTATGATGTTCTTAGTAATCTACTACTCCATCAACTTCTCATATCGATTTTCTCATGAACGAACAGCAAAGAGAGTAAGTATTGCGTCACGACTTGGATTTTTCTCGGGGGGGGGGGGGGGGGGGGGGGCATATATTTACGAAAGAGTATAATTTAGAATATTTAAAGTATATCCTTTCTACAAACATGATATTTAATTGAAATTTCTTCAGCAGAACTCTAAAGTTTGTGAAAGAAAAATTGTGTACCTACTTCAAAAAGATTTAAAAGTACCAATTAGTTTCTTTAATATTTACTAAATTTTCATAAGTTGTGCATATTTTATCCCCCCCCCCCCACACCCCGAGACATGTTTGATATGATCAGTAGTCATACACAGTTACTATAATAAACCACACATTTTTTGACATTTTAATCATGGGACTGGAACCGGATATCGGAAACCATATTATTTTTTTAGGGGAACCGGAACCATTAACACATTAACAATATTTAACATTATTTGGTTTCCATAACGGTTCATAAGGGTTCTTTAAATAATTAATTTCGGTAAACTTTTACCCGCAAAAGTCGATTTTAAAAAAATTGTCTGAATTTGAAGGAACCGGTTGGAACCTAAATAGAACCGGAATCGGAACCGAAACCGATATTTTTAAAAACTTTTAAAAAAAACTGAACCGATCTTCATTTGGGTTCCAGTCCCTGATTTTAATACAAAGGCGACCATTTCATATTTCAACTTCATTTCACGTTGAAGTTCGACATTTCGGAAGAATATGGGATGCAATGCAGACATAAGGTGTCCATCAATATTGGGGCGATTGAATTTAATTGATTTTTGGACAAACGTTTCATATCGCCCATTTTGATGACAAACGCTGGTTGTTGTTGTTACATCAAGCCAAATCCATTCCGAAAATCAACATTTCACGGACCCAAAGTGCTGGAGGCTTCTCAATCGTTTCATTGAGCCGAGCGTCACCCACGGTACTCTTATGATGGCACTTTCTATGTGTGTTTTTTTGTGTGTTCACTGCCCAGGTCAAACCGCACAACCAATCGATCTGAAATTTTGCACACATACTAACGTAATCTATGCGGTCTCTGGGATCGTTTTTGAACGGAATCCTGTGATTAGTTCAAATTTTAGAAAATTATCTTTCGATTGGTTGGTCCGATCAATTTGAAATTTAGCAAAGTCATTGCAACCAACATTGTACCCAATCATACAAAATTTCAGCCAAATCCTTCCATTGGTTCAAATTTTAAACCATTTTTCCTGTGATTTTTAAATTTAAACTAGAACCGATTGACCGATCAACTTAAAACTTCGCATTGTCATTGGTTCCAACATTTAAGGTATTTTTGGCAATTTTTAGTCTAATCTGTCGTTTTTTTCAAAAGTTTTTGTCATTTTAGGGACTTTTATTCCATAATCTTGAAATATTTGTAAAATGTATACTATAATATGTTCATCCCTGCCTTCTTAAGCTTATGCTCCAAGGCCTATAGAGCAGCCAAGCCATTTAAATATTCAATGGCCAATTCAGTCCACAATTTACAATAAAACTAGCGCATATCAAATCGTATGCTGTACGAAGGCCAAATCCTCCAATTATAGAAATATCTTCTGATTGGTCAACAATCAAAGTGTTCCGATTAAATTCAAATTTTTGCATCGTGATCAAGACCAATATAATCTAAAATTTTACACATTGTAAGCCCAATCAGTCAAGTATTAATTGTCATTTTACGAGTTTAGTATGGGTTGTCAAAGGCTGGAAAAGGTATGTAGGAAAGTCACGAGTCACGACACAATGGATCTGATATTCATCCAGAGTTATTTATATGGAGATTGGAAAGTTGCACAGAGAAAATCGTCTTGTGCCGTGTCGTGTATCGTTACTGGGATGTTGCATGTTCTGTGCTTGCTCATCAACGCGTTACGCTGAGCGTTGTCCTAGTTAATTACGGGCCACAAATAAGAAACATCTGTACGAAATTATATTATAGAACTAGCTCCATTCTAAAGATAATGTTTTTAGAGAGTACCTACCTAGAAAGTATAGTATTAGTAGATATCTTGTTTGTCAACGCTACAATCTCCATAAGCAAGCTCGAACGGATGTTCACAAGTTAACAATTAATAATGATGGAAAATGAATTGATTCTCTCACTTAGGGAAATAAAAACGCGCAAACCCGACTGGATTCGAACCCAGATCCTTCGAAGTTAACAATTGGTAGAAGTATTTATTGCATTGACTTTCGGGTGTTTCTCCATTCCACTGCCTACTTATCAGTAACTGTGTGTGCAGCACTTAGCAGCATGCCATTTCAATTTCATTATGCCGTGCGCCGTGCAATATGGCGCCTAATGTCCACTGTCACTATCAAGTGTTACGATAAAAGCACATTGAAGTGACATTTCGGTAGAATTTCTCCAAAAACTTTCAACTCTGAATTATAACCACTGTCAATCACTCCGATCACACGAGTTATAGGTAG